>OU015760.1:108187145-108212945 GCA_907169655.1 Acomys percivali
ACACACACACACACACACACACACACACACACACACACACACACACACAGATTGGCAGATTTACTAAAACAAGACTTTGGAATTCAGGGAAGTTAGCCTCTTATTTGATTCACTCTACCCATTGAAGTATTCAGAAGTTTTGCCATCTAAGTAGGAAATTTTAGGAAGGTTTAGAAGTGTGAGTTCGAAGGAAAAAATATAAGATAGTAATATAAAACAGGAAAAATGTCAAGTGATGCAGGGATTCACAAATAAGGAAGAAAAGTATGCAGTTAGTAACCAGATCAATGTGCCTCTTACATTGGACTCCATGCAGGGGAACAATATTGACTATGCAGATATAGAAACAGTGGTAATTGAAATTAGTAGCAAATAAAATACTTACAAATAGCTTTAAAATCATTTGAAAATTTAATGACATTTAAGTATGTGAAAGGAAAACAATAATAGATTTAATACTAATACAAAGTAAAAGTTAATAAAAGTCACAATGGAATGAGATTAAACATAAACTTTTAAAAAGGGGAATTTAAAAAATGTGAACTATGTCCAATTGTAATCAGAAATTATAGATATTCTTTCGTATAACAATCATTACCATACATGTTTATAGTATAAAATGAATCATGATACTTTTTAATTATTTGAAAATGGTTCTATAGTGTTGAGAAACAATAATAATAACACTTACAGCTGCTTACATGACACCTAGAAAGTAAACATCTTAGTATAAACTTGCAGGTTAGTGTTTGTCAAATTGCAGTTCTTCAATCATTTAAATATGAAATATTTTGATACCGTTACCTAACTCAGCATCTCCACAGCTGAATCTCAAGACTATCTTTTAAATAATGTTCAATTAAAAACAATTTGTACTTCCTAACATAATCATATCACCTGAGTTTTGAATCACTCCTTCCTTCTCAAGGACCAGCCAGTTGTTAAAATGATTATTAATATTTAAAAATGTATTTATTATTTTAGTAAAATCAGTAGTTATTCCTTAACCAGGTATGTACCCAAATAACCACACAAAGAGACAACAATCTACTTAATTAGCCTATAGCTCAATGTGTTGTGAAATAATTACTCCCTCCTAAACTTCAAAGCTAATATAGTTTCCTCCTATTGAGATTCCCAACATGATACTTGCATTTTATGCATATCTTAGGTCCATCTCATTCCTCCTGGTGCTTCTCGATCCTCTCCATATGCATCCCTTCTTTCCTTCCTCTCTTTCTCTTCCCCTCACTGGAGGAGGATGTCCCATCCTATCCTTGCCTTGCTCAGCATTGGCTTGTTGGTTTAATTGGCAATACAGAGAACAAATGGTAATATGTTTACACAAACTTGAGACAGGAGATACTTAGAATAAACACCTCAATGCAACGTCCAGAATCAAATCAGATAGTGGGGTAGATAAATCAGCATTTTAATGAAAAAGGGTAAATGTACACATTGCACAAGAACACTATGCAAATATTTCTTCCCCTTTAAGTTCAATAAAGGCACACTTTTCTTCAATAATAACCTAGTATATAATAATTATGAACCAGTTATGAAAATTACTTAGTAAGATTTACATTCATAATGTTTGGTCCATATATATTTGGCAACTTAAGAGAAAATATTATCTATCCTAAGAGTCTAAAGTTTGTACCTAAATTATTTTCTATCCACCTATTAACCAAAATCATATGTCTAGATTTTAAAACATATTTTTAAATTCCTAAACAACTAAGATTTATTGTAAAACTATATAGTTGTGTCTTCAACTGCATCAGAGACTTGAGAAAGAATAAAATTAATTACCTGAGTAAACTGGAAGTGCAGGTTAGCAGCTTCCAAAATAATAAAATGACAGAAACAGTGTACTCTCTGGAAAGTCATACAAAATTTTCTATAACATTGGAGCATCATCTCCAGCCTTCTGGCCCAGTATATTTGACACATTTGTGAAGCAGGAACTATTAATGATTTGGTTACCCTGTCTTGAAAGAGTTCAGCAGGCAATTCAGCCTGCATCTAAGCTTGCACATTTTAGGTATAATTCTGTCTGTGGCAGAAAGGAGGACATTTTGCTCAGTGGCTGGTTTGCCACATATGAAGCTATCTCCATATTGAGGTTCTTTGAGGCTCATCATCTGCTATGAGGTAGGCTGCGTACTGGGAGGAGTTGACCTGTCTTGTTGTCAAAGAATCCTTAAAATAATAAAAATAGGTATGTGTGTGTGGTGGGGGAGATTCAAAATGTCAGCATCAATCACTCACCTTGTCTGGTCATCTGTAGAGCAGTAAGTGTAGAGCAACCTAAGGGCCAAACTGAGAGCTACAAAACACCAGTGCTGGTTTTTCTCAGGTGAGAGAGATGCACATTGTGTGAAGCATGGGGAAAAGGGTCATTTCTCTGGTCATCTGGCTAATCCACAGAAATGTCCCTGAGTCCTTGCAGGCAGATGAGCACTCTTCACAGTCCTGCCAGTTGCCTACATGTGCTTGACATGTGCTCTCTGTCTATCACACTGAACTGAGGTCAGCAAAGCACCAATGTCTAGATCTTCTAGCCTAGAAGAGACCCCATGGGTCTTTAACACAGATGCTCTGATCCCAATTCACTCGGCTAATCCTTGGAAAATTCCTTGGTCCCCTTCAGGCTTGTACAAACTCTGTTGTATATAAAATTAAAGATTAAGGCAGATATTATGTTATACGGAGTTTATTAGATGAGTATGAGGCAAGAAGGAAAAGGGGGAAGGGTTACCCCAGAGAGAGAGAAAGTAGAGATAAAGAGTAAAGGTAGAAAGAGAGAGAGCCATGTGGAGGATCTGTCCTTTTATATGGCCCTGAGCTGGGCCACACCCCTATGGCAGGTAAGCGGTGACATCACAGGTAGGCAGACTGAAGCAGAATCCTAACAAACTATCTGAAGCATGGCCTTCCTGATCAGTGCACCTGGTGTTCTGTATATCAGACTGAACTGTGGCCCACAAAGCACCAGTATCTGGGTCTTTTAGACCAGAGGAAACCCCACCATCAGGAATGTGGGTTGATCTAACCTTGGGTCACCCTGTCAATCCACAGAAAGTCCCTGAGTCCTTGCAGGCTTGTGCTAACTCTTCGAAGTCTACCCACCCTCTGCTGTCAGCAGCACACACAGGTGCTCTGTGACTAAGACTGAACTGTGGGCTGCAGAACACAAGTTTCTGGGGCTCCCTGCCAAAGGGGGAGAACACAGTGTAGAGTACAGGTGGGTAAAAGCACAAGTTGCCCTGTTAGTCCAGGACAAGTTCACAGGTCTGACCTCTTGTCACCTGCCTAATCCACCAGAAGGGTTTCCTAATCTCCACAAGTGAGGGGTTTCAAACTACAGCCATTCATCTACATGCTGCTTTCAATATCTAGTGAAGGACACCAGAGACTACTGCTCAGAGACAACCAGGTGCCTAAAGGCCAACGTAAAAACACAACAAAAGCCAAACAGGTGTTACACAGACTTACCAGATTACATTAGGATATATGTTTTGTCAGCTTTTATTTGATAGGGAAATCAATAGTTGTAAACATTTATACTGCTGGTAATCTGAAAGTTTAGTTGTTGTTACTTAAAGTCAAAGTAATCTTTATTCATAAAGATGCCAACAAATATGTACTAAAATGGCCAGAGTTTTAGTGCATGATGCCATGATATTTTACATCAAACCATAATTCTATTTTTGCAAAATTTCCTCAAAAATAAAGGGTGAAAAACCTATCTGCCATCACCTCTGGTCATTAAACATATCCTTTGGACCTGTTAGCAATATCGAATACATGGAGGATAAAATTTCTTAATTTAAAAACAGAAGCTAAACCTAGCCCCAAACTTAGACATAACGTTATTGTGGACATGAACTTTATTTTGATGACCTAAAGATAGGATAAATTACTATTAGTCTCATACAGGCACTAGAAAATGAGGAAGTTGATCAATTACTCATAGGAAATGTTTTAGAAGCTTCAAATTTTTCTGAAAAGCATCATGTTAACAGTAAAGGTTTAAAGAAAAAAATCTCTGTCACTTGGCAAAAGCCAAAGAAATAATTTAAAAGTGTCCTATGTGTTCTTTTTACAAGCAAACTCTATTGCCTGCTGGAAGTAATCCTAGGGCTTCTGAAAGGAATGAAATCTTTCAGACACATGTGTTTCATTTTGCGGATTTTGGAAGACAAAGGTACATACACCAGACCATTGATGCATATTCAGGGTTTGAATGGGCAGCTGCTTTAAGTTCTGAAAAGGCTTACTGAGTAATTACACATTAATTGGAAATAATGGCAATTATTGGGATACCTGCACAAACTAAGACTGACAATGCTCCTGTGTAGCATTCAATAAGATGAAGAAAGTTTTTTAATTTTATAATGTAAATCACATTACTGGTATACTAAACAATCCTACAGGACAAGCAGTTGTAGAAAGAGCAAATCGTACTGTAAAAGAGATGCTTATTAAACAAAAAGGAAGGGTAAAGACCTCCAGGGACAGAGTAATAGTTTTTTGTTTTAGTTTGGTTTGGTTTTGGTTTTTTCCAGACAGGGATTCTCTGTGTCCTAAACTGTCCTAAACTCACTTTGTAGACCATGCTGGCCTGGAACAAACAATGATCCTCCTGCCTCGGCTTCCTGAGTCCTGGGATTGAAGGAAGGACAGATTAAATAATGCTTTGTTGACTCTGAATTTTCTTAATATTGATGAAAGGAGAACTACCACAGCCGAGAGACATTGGGTTATAGAAAAAAAACTGAGAAACTAGGAAAACCTATATACTATAAGGATCTCTTAACAATGAACTAGAAACCTGCAATAGTTTTGAGATGGGGACATGGTTATACTTACGTATCTACAGGAATGAAAAAAATATGGTTACCAAAATATTTGTAAAGATTAGAACTGACCAGAGAAGACCTCCTACTATCTGAAACATAAATATCTTCGCATAGCATAGCAAGGGAATCTTATGGCATGCCATTCTTTCAGACAGCCTGAATACTACAATTCAAACAGAGCCTTATAACTGCTCAAAAATTGGGCAGAAATTTATCTTTAGATGATGTATGTACCATGTCTTATACATATATATATATATATATACTTTTAAAAGTTTGTTTATTTTTAGAGCAAAACAAAAGACCAAACAAAAATTAAGAAAAAGCAAGTATTCCAGGTGATTTAGCCTTGCAGACTGCCTCAGCTACAATTTCCTCAAGAATTTGCATGCATATCAACTTTAAAGGGGTTAGCCCACAGGGTCAATCCCATGTAGACTAGACAGAAAAAGATACAACTAGCTTTTCCAGCTCCTGGCCAATATATTAATTTTCTACAGGTGCCCAAAAGATGTTTTTGCCATCCCTCCAAAGAAACAAAAATGACTTGGCACCCCCATTCACAATAGGTTGAGTGGGTATTTTTGGTGCTTTACTAATGTTTATTATTGTCTAGGAGGGTTGGTTATAAGTTAGTAAAGGTTAGATTTAGAGATTACTTTCTCCCCTTTATCTTTCTTTTTCTCTTATCTTTTTGCACTTTATAGTGTTAGGGGAAAGGAGGGAAAAGGGAATGATAAAAGGGGGGATATAGAATTATAGAATAAAATGTAGATTATTGAATCTGTTAGCCTCAAATATTTTACATTGGTATTGTATATTGATAGAAATTTAACATTATTCTGCTTAACTTTTGCTTAATGTATTGTACATATGCAACTCATTTGAAAATGTGATGTAAAGTTCTAGTCTTATGAAATCTAATTATTGCAAATTGTTTAGGATGGTTGGAGATGGAAGTAAGTACTTAGTCACCTATAAATCATACTTGTAGATACTATTTTAATTAATACAGAAAAAGCTTTATTTAGTCTCTTCTATACATTTTCAAAGTTAATCATATAGCTATAGTACATAGCTATAAAAAAGCAATGTTTGTCTATTTAAATATACTGAGATAGACAAATTGATTGATAGATACATAGATAGATAGATATGGTTATTCACTATAGTAAATAGGTCGATAGTCTTCAAATACTTGAGATCTACAGAATATGGCATTTAATAATGAAGTGCTTTTATGAAAAAGAGGCATATCTGCTCCTAGCAGCACCTCCAATCTAATTCAATGAAGATGGTGGCCATCAAAGAAGCAAATGTGCCAGAATAACCACTGGACCTAAAAACTGTTCTTTTTTTATTTTATTTATTTTTTTGGGGGGGGGTTCAAGACAGGGTCTCTCTGTGTTAGCCACGGCTGTCCTGGACTCGCTTTGTAGACCAGGCTGGTTTTGAACTCACAGCGATCCACCTGCCTCTGCCTCCCGAGTGCTGGGATTAAAGGCGTGAGCCACCACGCCCGGCCTAAAAACTGTTCTTATCTCTACTGCTGATAGCAGACTGACTGTCCAAACTGTGCAGAAGCATGACACTGGGAAATTGCCCAACTTTGTAGAGACTAGGTGGGCCAGTCTTTCAAAATTCCTACTTCACAGAAAACTATGTCAGATATTGTGGGCTAGAAGGCCGAAGACTGGATGCCACAATGATACAGAAAAATCTTTGAAGACTATTCAGGCAATCAACTGTCTCTGTCATGTCTGTACTTTTAAAAGCTTCTTGCCTGAACTTCCATTAGTTTTTCCTTCTTCAGTCTCTGATGAAGTTGAAGACTAGATAGTCATAATATTACTACAATTCAGTTTTAGTTGTTTGAGGCCAAAAACATGTTTTTAGGGTGATAAAATAAGTTATGTAAGAAAATGATTTAGAAAAACATTGGATACTAGGATGGGATTCATTAGAAGAGAATAGATCATGGAATATTTTCTCTAAGATTGTCAAATACAAATGAAGTAGACCTTGTAAATGTAACTTTCCCTGGAAAATTTTCATAATTACATCTATTGTATATAGTTTATATTTTAATAGAAAGTGGATATGCAGTAGATGTAAATATGTTTTTGTTTTGATGCCAAGTGTCAGATTTGAAACAGACCTGTGTGATGGTTTGTGGTATTTTTCCACTGGAAACATACTTGTGAGAGAACAGGTGATGTTTGTCCACTAGAAGAGGAACCTCTCCTTGTTGGGGCATGGTCTTTGCCAACTGATAATCATCCTAGTACAGACTCTGAGAGGAAATATAGATATCAGTCCAAACCAAAAGCCTGGGCTTTTTGATCTTGGCATCATTTCCTATTGTTTGACTGCTCATTACTACCCTTTGAGATGTTTCTAGAGAGAACCTTTCCAGCAAATGCTTCAAGGTTCCAGCTGCTGCTTCAGGTTCTGGATGCTGTTCCAGATTCTGGCAGCTGCAGTTGCAGTCACTTTTTCTGAGTTGATGGTTTCCTCTTTAACAGGTCTTCTGGAATGCTGCCAACTACGCCAGTGGACTCGGTCCAAGGAACTGAGTTTAAGGTTTACTTCTCCTGTTCCCATTAACCTTTCTTTCCTATCTAGGGTAGGTGGGTTGAAAGGGTGGTATAAGCATTAAAGAACACCAAATAAAGTAGGTTTGAAAAAGTTCAAAGCCTAAAATGATCCACCTGCCTGTTTCTCATAGTGGTGTGATAACAGGCATTCACCACTGGGCCCAGCTGCCTATTTCTATTAAGTAGAAAATTTTAAATGTTTACAGCAGTTCTTTATGTGAACTTGTTTAAATTACTTAACTCAGTAATTATAAAG
Organism: Acomys percivali; assembly: GCA_907169655.1. Lineage (NCBI taxonomy): Eukaryota > Metazoa > Chordata > Mammalia > Rodentia > Muridae > Acomys > Acomys percivali. The sequence continues at coordinate 108,194,864 of OU015760.1, forward strand.
CTAGAAAAAAAATTCTTTTTTCTGTTTGAGACAGAGTCTGTGTGTATCTCAGCTTGTCTAGAGACCTTATGTAGATCAGGCTGCCTTTGAACTCACAGAGATTCACTTGTCTCAGTCTACTGAATGCTGAGTTTAAAGGAACATAAGAGTTCATGCCTTTTGATACTTATTACCCAGAGACACATAAGTTTATTATTCAGAATCTTGAGTTTAACAAAATCTAGCAGGTCACTTGTCTTTGCCAGTCTTCATAAACATCAAAAGACAACATTGTATTCTTCCCACTGACCCATTGTCTTTTGCCTTGCTGGGTCCTTTTTATCTTTTTAACATTTTTATTTAAGTAATTTATTCAGATTATATCTCATTTGAGATCCTGGTGACACTGAGAGGAAGAGCAAGCAGGCTACCAGGAAAAGACCTGACAGGCTGTGATCTTTTGTCTTTTTTTTTAAGCTTTCATTGTCCCATAAGCCTTTCCTTGTGTGCTGACAGATTGGTCTACTTAGTTTTTATATAAAATTTTCTGTCTAAATTGAAACACAATTGTTAATCACTGCATCAGAGTGACCTATAATGTAATCAACTCCTAGAACAGAAAAATATCTTACTCTACTTCAATTTTTGACATTTCAAATTTTTGTGAAATGTGTATTTCATCTATACATAGTACTTGTTGTTCTATAGGATTACTACTCTTACACAATAACTAAATTACAATCTTCTTATCTGAAACCAAGTCACTAACTTGGGTGACACTATATTTTTATGTAAAATGCAACAAATGTATTAGCTTTTTACTTTGTTTTTTTTAATTTTTAATTTGTTCATTTTGCATCCAGGTTGTGGCCCCCTGACTCATCTCCTCCTAGTCCCACCCACCCTCTTTCATACCCTTCCCGCTCCCATTGTCATAAGAAAGGGGGAGCCCTTTTCCTCTATCATCTGACCCCAGGCTACTACTTTATTCATCTCACTGTAAACAACACAAGCCACTATCTTCCTTTGTTCAGTTGGGAGGTAACAAGTGGACAGGAAGATCAAAATTAATTATTGCTAATCTAATGCATGCTATGGAAAGGAGCACAGCTTTGGATCTGGCTACATATAAACCTCTTCCACTATCCCCCAAAAGTTGAATGTTATAAGATAAACGTAAGTGTTTATGGGGACAGTAGGGATGATCTTGGTAAGAAGTAGATTAACTTCTCAAGGATTTATTGTGCATCCAGATATCACAGATGGTGATTGCAATGAAGAAATAAAAATCATGGCATATGTAAAAAAGGAGATGCAAATTAATTCAGGCAATAGAATTGCTCAGCTATTACTGATTACCTACATCAAGTATAAAGCTGTTCCAGTAGAAAGAACAGGTGCATTTGGGAGTAGTAGAAACCGGCAAATAGTGGTTACTGATCAGAGACCCAAATTAATGGTACAAATGATTGGTATTGAAATATAAGGACTGGCAGATAGAGAAGTAGATATTACTATCCTTTTCCCAAAGTCTTGGAACCCAGATTGGCCACTTCAGAATGTTTATACACAGTTTATAGAAATTGGTAAATTATCACAAATAAGACAAACTGAACAATGGATTAAATACAATGGAGTAAATGTGTGAGACCAAAAGAGCAAACAGAGAAGTTGAGACCCTATGTGGCTGACATACCCATAAATTTATGGGGAAAATATCTTTTACAACAATGGGATAACCAAATTAATATTTCTGTAATCATAGGGACAACAAATGGGAAAATTAGAGGTGCTATAGTAGATGTTCCTGGGGAAGATACTGATACATGTGATTAAGAACAATCACAAGCTGTGCCCCTTGTCCAAACAGAGGACATCACAGGAATCAACTTTCTGAAGTTATAAAATATGCCACCACAAATCGGATATCAAACAGATCTGTGTTGCAAGATCAGTGGCTCATAACAAAGAAAAGATTGCACTCATTTGAACAACTGGTACAAAAGCAGCTGGAGGCTCAACATACAGAAGCATCTAGCAGCAATAGAATTCCTCTGTGCTTGTTGTACACAAAAAGTGAAATCAGAAATATTGAAGATGATAACAGATTTAAGAGCAGTGAATAGAGTAATTCAACCAATGAGTCCTTTACAGCCTAGAATTCCTACCTTCTTTATTGTCTAATTCATGGTCTATAATTATAACAAAAGATTGTATTTTCACACCTTTGCATGAGCAGGATAGGGAAAGGTTTGCTTTCTCAGTACCTACTCTGAACAACAGTGGTCCACTAAAGATATAACACTGGAAAGTTTCACCACAGGACTATGTTACATAGTCCAACTTTATGCCAAAATTTTTGCAAAAACCTTTAGAAATTATTTGTAGGCCATTTCCTCAATCTATTGTTTATCATTATATGGATTATTTTTTGTTGGCTGATTCTGATGCAGATACTTTAGAGAAAATGTTTAAGGAAGCATAAAGAATTCTACCAAGCTAGGGGTTACAGATGAAATCAGACAAAAACAAAGAGAATCACTTAGTTATTTGGGTTATAAAATCAGTCAACCAAAAATTCTATCACAAAAGGTACAGAACCATAGGGACCAATTGCAAACTTTTAATGATTTTCAAAAGTTAATGGGAGGTATTAACTGATTGAGGCCTACAATTGGATTAGGTACTCATGAGTTAAGATTCATTTTAAGCATCACAAGGAGATTCAGATTTAAACAGTACAAGATGTTTAAGAGCTGAAGCAGAAAACAAGTTTGCCCTGGTAGAACAAAGACTGCAAAATACATATGTGGATTGAATTGATCCAAAATTGATTGTATTTTGATTATTTTGCCTTCAATTCATTTTCCTATTGGGCTTATTATGTAAAGCAAAGATAGCATTATGGAATGGTTTTTCTTAGCACATAAGCAAAGTAAAAATTGAAGACATACATAGAAAAGGTTTCTGGATTAATTATAAAAGGTAGAATAAGACTATGTCATTTGTCAGAAACAGACCCAGCTGAAACTGTAGTGCCTCTCACGAATACTGAGATCATGCCATTATAGGCAATCAATGGATACTGGCAAAAAGCATGTAGTAACTACTTGGGAAAAATTAATAACAAATATCCTAAAAGCAAATACATACAGTTAATAAAAGAACTAATTGAATTCTTCCATGTATTGTAAAATGAACACACAATTATTGAGGTACATACATTCTATGTTGATGCAATCAAGATGGGAATGGGAAGTTATATACAAGACAAAATAAGCAACGTGATCCAAAGCCCAGATACTTCAGTTCAAAACCGAATAGTATACAATTCTTATAGTATTATTAGATTTTCCTGAATCTCTTAATGTAATTACTGACTCTTAATATGCATAAAGAGACTTTTTGCATATAGAAACTTCTGAATCTATACCTGATAATTCAGAATTAACTTTATTATTTATGCAATCGCAAAAGATCATCAGAAGTAGATGCTATCCATTATAAATTACTCATACTCAGTCTCATACAGGTTTACCAGGTCCATTGGCCCAATAAAATGAAAAAAATGATCAATTACTTATATGGAATGTGTTAGAAGCCTCAAACCCTCATGAAAAACATTATGTTAACAGTAAAGGTTTAAGGAACAATATCCATCAATTCGCAACAGGCCAAAGAAAAATTTTAAAATTGTCCTACATGTTCTCTGTATAATAAAATTCTGTTACCTAGGGGGTAGCAAAAGAAATGAAATCTGGCAGATGGTTGGATTTCATCATATCATTTAAGATATCAGTGGACAATTGCTTTAAGTTCAGAAAAGGCTGATTACATAATTATAAATTTATTTGATTAATGACAATTGAGCAATATCTACACTAATTAATACTGATTCTGCTCCTGCATATGTGTCCAGTAAGATGAAGCAATTGTATATTATAATACAAAGCACATTACTGGTATACCACATAATCCCACAGGACAAGCAGTTGTAGTAAGAGCTAATTGTACTTTAAAAGAAATAATTATTAAAGAAAAACAAAGAGTAAAATCCCCATGGATAGACTTAATAATGCTTTGTTAAATCTAAGTTGTCTTTATGGTTGTGAAAAAGGAACAACAGCAGCTGAGAGATACTGGGTTAGAGAAAAAAACTGAGGAACTAAGCCAACCAATATATTATAAAGATTTGTTGACATTAGAATGGAAATCTTCAATAGTTTTGAGATGAGTACATGCCTATGCTTATGTATCTACAGAGAGTGGAAAAAATATGGTTACCAACAAAATTTATAAAGATTAGATCTGATCAAAGAAGAACTTCTATTAGCTGACACATGAATACTTTCACATAGCAAGTGAATCTTATTTGCTCCCTGGTCCTTACGATATTCTGTTCTTTTATCTAGCATGGAGGAAGATTTTATACTGCAAGCCAAACAGACTTGAGGAAATAATACATGCCTTTTACCAGCTCAAACATAGAGCCTAACATTATCTTTAGTTGATTTGTGTGAACCTTGCATAATATATATATAATATTATGTATTATAGATAACACATATACATGTATATATTATATATAGACATATCCATGTATATATATATACATATATATATATACAGAAATGTACATATAATATTGTCTTTAAATGTTTTTTTATTTTCAGAAAAAATACCAGATAACAATGAAGACCAAGCAGGTAGCCCAGGTGACTCAACCTCACAGACCTCCTCAGTCAGTTTCCTCAATACTCTATATCAAGGTCAACTTAGAAATGGATAGACCTAATGATTGATCCCCCAAAGACTAGACAGGAAAAACAGAGAATGAACAGAGAGCACTGAGACTGAAATAAAAACACAGAGACTGGACAGAAAAAGATACAGGTAGCTTTTCCTGTGTTTGGCCAATAAACTAATTTTTAAGGGTACCCAAAAAGTGTTTTTACCTCCAAACAGCAAGAAGTAATTTTAAGAACACAACACCCCCAATCTGAAGAGGTGGGTATGCGTTTTTTTGGTCACTCGATGGTTTATGAATTGGCCATGGTAAGGCAGGAAATAAGGTAAAGATTAAAATTAGGAATCTATTTTTTAATGGAATACTTATTTTATTTATTCTGAATACTATTCTAACTCTGTATCACCAAATTTCACATACCTTCCATTTCACTGATGGTGAAAATGAGGAAAGGCTAATTAGGTTACTAGTTGACATCAAAAAATTTAAACTTTAAATTTACAAGTTGTAAAGCCTGGGACTTCAGTTTTTCTTTATGCCAATATCAGTGTCTTAAATACAATATAACAATTAAATTGCATGTATTACTTTAAGGACAGAAGTAAATATGAATGGCATAACCTAACTGTGACCACCCCTGTGTATACACCTGCACAAGATTATCATATGGAAAATAGCTATTTCCTTGAGCCTCTTGCTTATGCTTCACAATTCTTTTAAGGATAATTATAACTTGTAATTTTATATGCAACAAGCTCAGAAACACACAAAGACGATCACAACTCAGGGATATCTTTAATATTCCTCTCTATCTCTCTTCTTCTCTTATCTTTCTAGTGTAAGGAGAAAGGAGAGAAAAAGGGAATGATAAAAGAAATAGGGAGCACATTTAAGATTATAGGATAAAAGGTAGATTATTGAACCAACTAATCTCACATATTTTGCAATGTTATGTATTATTATATATTGATAGAAATTTATCATTATTTTGTTCAACACTTGCTTAATGTATTGTACATGTACAATTCATTAATTGTATATTGATAGGAACCTAAGGTTGTTTTTTCAGCTTTTGCTTAATGAATTGTACTTATGCAACTCATTTGAAAATGTGATGAACAGTTCTAGTTTTTCAAAGCTAACTATTGGATGATTGGAGGTGCAAATTAGTAGTTAGTCACCTATAAATAATTTTAATTGTAGTCTTATTAGATACTAGTTTAGTTAATTACAGATATAAGCTTTATTTAGTCTCTTGTATATGTTTTCAAGGTTAAGGAGCTAGTACATAACTAGAAACAAGCAATGTTGCTCTTTAGATAGATATAATTATATTAGTAGATAAATAGGTAATCTTCAAACATTTCAGAGATTTACAGAACATGACATGTAAAAGATATGTTAATAATAAAAGGCTTTTCTGTCAGAGAGACTCATCTACTCCTGGCAGCACCTCTAATTTACTTCAAAGAAATAGATAGGCATCTAAGACACAAAGGTGGCAAAATAGCCACTGGAGGAAAAAACTGTCCTTCAACAGCTGATAACAGGCTGTTTGTCCAAACTGTGAGCAAGCACTACACTGGAAGATTGAGTGTCCAACTTTTCATAGACTAAGTGATCAGTTTAAAATGTCTGCTTTTCAGAAATGTTTGTCAGATATTCTGGGCCAGTAGGCTAAAGATTGGATGCTCCAAGGACACAGAGATACCTAGGGTGATTGTCCAAGCAGTCAGCTGTCTCTGTCATTTCATTATTTCTGGAAGCTGTTTGCTCTACACTTCCTAGATACTTAAGTAATATTATTTCCTTCTAAAGTATGTGATGGAGGTGAAAACTAGATAGTCATAGTCTTAATACAATTCAATTTAGTTGTTTAGGAATAAGATAATGCTTTGGTTCTAAAACAATGTTTTGAGGTCTAGATAAATGTTTTTTAGGTTGATAGATACACGGTAAGATAAGAAGTTGGTTTAGGTACAAAAGTTAGAACTTACCAGGGTAGGATAAATAGTGGAACACTCTCTCCACTATTGCCGAAAACAAATGGACTTGACATCATAAAAGTAATTTTTACCTGATAATTCTCATAAATATTCTTATTGTATATAGTTATGTTAGAGAAAAAGCAATGTTTTAAAACAAAAAAGAGGATATGTAATGGACGTTTTGCTTTCTTTGTAACCTCAGTTATAGTAATATGTTTCTATTTAAATCCCAAGTATGGGATTTTAATTTTGGTTTTAGTTTGTCCACAACTGATAATTGTGTCTTGCAGGGCATGGTCTTTGCTAGTTGGAGTTAGTTGAATTCTGAGGCTTCTGAGGTGTATACAAAAGAAAGCATAAAGGAAGAAGGCAGCAGTGTGGTTGAGACTGTTGGAAGACTACCTGCCACATTTGCTGTAGACAGCTAAGATTGGAATTATCCTCAAAAGAACCTGACAGGACTACCTAACCAGAAGAAGTGAAGTAAAGAGGTGGATGTCCCCTGTTTTCATTCTTCTAACATTTTTTTCTATCAAGGCTTGGGGGGTTGGAAGAAAGGTAATTGTGCTAAGAACCATAACTAAAGTAGGTTTGTGAAATCTATGTCTACATCTAGTGATTTATTGCTATACTCATAGATTAGTGGATTTCTCAGTCTTCACAATAGAAGCTTTTACTTGTAGTGGATGAAAGATAACACAAAGGCTCATAACTGATCAATTTATTTAGAATAAGAAACAGTTGAGTTGTCAGCCCTAAATGGGACATTTATATCACCCCTCCCCCCAATCCAATAATATAAGGGACCAATCTTCTAGACACAAGATAGTTACACATATGCACTAACAACATTTGTGACTGCACACAAGATGTGCAAGCTCAAGCCAGACTAATTCCCAGAATATAGAGGACATATGGGCACAAAGTACCACCACTTACCAAGGAGCTATTATCAACTGATGGTTCTTGGGAAAGGAAGGTCAATTTTCTTTAAAACTGTGTAATCTCTTAGAAATTGACCATGTTTTCCAGTAGAAGGTCTCACAACTAAGAATGTATTAGCAACACAAATTTAATTTGGTGGGTTTAAAAACTAGAGAAGATTTTCCCTAGTGATCATAGCAACTCACACCCAGACATCTAGAACAGGATCTTTCTAAATTCTAATTCCTAAAAAGGTACTCAGAGAGATCTAAATTTCATTAATGTACTTTAGCATAATTACTATGCAGAGCCAAATCAAACAAATCAAGGCTTTGAAAGTCAGATTAAAATACTGTCCAGACATTTGTTTTGAAAATAATTCTTTCTTAAATTGTAGCTTTAAAAATATCTGATTCAATAGACTAAGTGGTAGCATCTTGAATTTTATTCCAAGCCTCCAGAATCACCTTTTTTTATGTAGACATTCATGGGTTTATTATAAACCTGCTTAAGTAATCCTGAAGCACAGTAAGTATGGAGAATAACAAAGAGAGGAAGCACTGATGTTTTCTAAGTAAAGAAGTGCTATTCTAATGTGTATTTTGCAAAGGTAACCATGGAAACAAGAACAGGATGGAATGTGGGTGACTTTAGATGCTAGGAGCACTGCACTCCTGATGACACTGTTAGATAGTCATACTGGCATTTATAACTAAGCTTTATGATCACTATTATTTTGATTATGGATTTAAAAAATCTGCTATAAGCTTCAATGTAGTTTTCATAGTTTTTTTATTAAGTCAACTGGGAATGCAAGAAAAATAGTATGGAAATGTATCATTTAAGCATCTTCCATTTCTCCTGCAAATATGAGTATTATTTCATTAAAAAATAACAAATTTGGAATACCATCTGAATTAACCAATAGTATTTTATGACAAAAGTCAGTAGTTAAGTACAGTGAAATATTTATTACCACATTGTTTCTTGTTGAATACTTTTAGAACTAGAGAGATGTGAAGTTTCAAAAATATTTGTACTTTCTTTCTTGCAAGAATGAAACCATTATTTTTCTTGCCTAATGAGGCCAAAAGTAGCCACTTAAATTTTCTAGAGCAGAAGAAAGGTAAACTCCCATAGGTTACAACCTTCACATAACTTGAGGGTTTTCATATGCTTCTCAAGTATTGCAGATTATTTTTTGCTTTTATCCAAAAAAATAGTAAAATCTAAACCTGATTTTATCTCTTTAAATGGTGGATAATTTTACACCAAAAATTACAGACTTAAAAGTGAAATACTAATGTCACCTGTCTCTTGTGAATGAAGTTTTATAATTCAGGGAACATATATGTCTCCTCAAAAGTCTTTCATTAATATACAAAATACTTAAATCCATGTTTATACATCACTTCTTACATGTGTGATACAAAGTAAATATTATTCTATCATATGGGTACTATTCATTTTATATTCATATTGCAGATATATTAACTGAGAGACAGAGGTAATGTAACATTTCTAAGGTCAAACAGGCTGGAAGAGGTAAAATTTGAATTCAAGAAATGTGTGTCTAGAATGTGTACTTGTAAATTATTACTGCATGCTATATGCTTGCACATTTCCAATGGCCTAAATCCAGAGTTTTAACCAAATTTGTAATGTTTCTTTAGCTCAAAATAAAGTTAAGAACACAGGCTTGAGGGAAGGAGACACAGAAACTAATAAATACTATAACATGATGCATGCTACAATAAAGATTGATGACAGGTACTATGTGAGAAGCATAGGAAAAAAAGATACCAACTTGTCACTGAATGAGTAAAGGAGAAAATAGAAGGGGAGAACATTATTCTTTCAGCACTGAATACAAATATGCCATGTTAACTAGTTTCCAATGACTTTGTTTTCCTGTTTTAGAGAGCAGACCATCAAAAACAGCTATGTGATTTCATCCTGGTTTTCTAAGTACAGTGGCAGTCACAGTCTGCTGTGTTGTTACTATAGTCTAACTTTGGCATTAAAAGACTTGGGAGGTGTGTGGTATCAAAGTCTTAAATTGAGCTACCATGACTGCATACTACAAAAAGGAGTATGCCTACTCTTTGTATGACCACTCCTTGTATGAGGCACCAAATCCAGACACCTCCCATGATCTACTCTCAGCACATATGATTTCTATATTAGTTGTGAGTATGTTATATTTTGGGTCACTGCATATTTACTTGTGCTTTTATTTGACATTTAAAAAAATTATTTATTTAGATTACATCTGATTGTTATCCCTTCACATGTATCTTCCAGTTCTCCCCTTTCTCCGTCTTTTTCCCTATCCCCTCCTCTAGACATATAACAGATGGGGACGTTCTCTACCACCATATGACTACACCCTATCAGGTGTCATCCAGATAGCCTGCTTTCCCTTCCTCTGAGTGCCACCAGATCTGCCCACCAAAGGGAAGTGTTCAAATAGGGGACACCAGAGTTCATGTCAGAGGCAGTCCCCGCTCTCCACACAACTGTGGAGAATCCGCTGTCCATTGGCTAGATCTGAATGGGGGGGGTCTAGGATTACTGCATGTATTGTCCTTGGTTGATACAGCAGTTTGTGCAGACCCCCTCTGGGTCCAGATCTGCCAGCCTTGATAATCTTCTTGTGGGGCTCCTGATCCTCTGGGTCCTTCTAGCTTCCCACTCTCACCTGGAGTCCAATAGTGAGTTCTTTTTTTTTTTTTCAGTTTCACATGATTCATAGTAATAAATAATTCCCCCCAAAGGGATATGATAACATTTTTCACAAGAATTTTGTTAATCCTCTTGAAATTTACTCAAGAATCAACATATGGTTTTGATTTAAGTTTTGTCTGTATTTGGTATTTGTGAATGTGTAGCCTTATATAGCTAAAGTCATGTAGTTAATGAACAGAAATAGACCACATATTCTTTAAAATGGTATCTTAGTAACAGTCTATTTCTTGCAATTGTGCACATACACAGAGAGACTGAGAGGATATATTTGTTTCAAATTGTTGCTAACAGAATTGATATCAGTATGAAATATGATTTTGCTTCATTCTCTTGTATTGTTTTCCTCTTTCTTAATATTAAAAGCTCACTTATGATATTCAATTAAACAATTGTTTCAAGGACAATTATAACTTTGGACTTTACTTGGTAAATATTTTAATAGTTAAATTAATAATACTAAAATATGATAGATACTCAAATATGAAATTAATTTGTAATATGTGAGGTTTAAATTTATAATTAATATAGACATTACATTTGGTTATAGTTCATCCTTCCAGAAATGTTTAAACACACTTTATTGTATAAGAAATTAGCAAGAGAAAAAAAATTTGAACTGCTGAGGTTATGAAACTTTTGCCAGCTAATTTTAAAGTTAAGATGTATGCACAAGTGAAAGAACTAAAGACACAGATAATATAGCATGTGATTAAGTGCAAACCTATGGAAAGCTCAAAGAAAGGTCCTGGGTTTCTTGAAACTGAAAACACCTGCAAGAAAGAAACACTGAATGAGACACCTACAATTGGTTTCTCTTTAATAACAGGTTGTGTTTGAAGTGAAGAAAGAAGAAAAATTTACAAGGATGAAGTCAGGAGTTAGTGGGAGCTATCTTTATATTAGGTGTCTCATTCATTCATGGCTGTTTCATGAAAATCTAGTAAAAAACTACCTCCTTAGTAAAAAAATTTACTTAGTAAAAAAAGAGCCTTTGATCTTTCCACCATGAGCTTTGCATGAAACTTACAGTACAAGGCATGGATTTCTTTCTATGGAGTAGGATTCAAACCCCATCAGTGACTCATCTAATCCCTCTGTCAGTAACTTGCTACCATTGCACTAGTAGAGAATTCTTGCCTGACTAGTCTACAATGTAGCACGCAGGTAAACAACAGAGTGTGATATCTTATGACTGTTTTCCCCCGGCAGCCTGGATAACACCCTGTCATATCTGTCTCTGCAGTCTTCAAGTTACAACCCCAACTATGTATTCTTTGAAATAATATGCTAAGAACTTATTAAAGAAAGGAAATGCAAAGAAACAGAAAGGACTTTTGGCATTATGAAAATGTTTTACTGCACAGTGTATACACATTTTAGTGATACCCCTGCCTGTCAGTGCTCAGCAAATTATGCATTGAAAATCAATGCACTTATTATAGCATCTCCTGTTACAAACACTAAATAATGAAGGTATAATAGTAACTGTGCTAATATTTCAGCTTATTATCCAAGACAATTATTAATGAATTATCCTCTACATAATTGGTGAAATGTTTGAATCCAGAACTTCTTTGCAGTCCAAGAGATCTAAAAGCTCCCAAATGAACACACTGTAAGCAGTTTGCTTGCTCCCTCTCAGCTGAAGATGTCCAAAGCTGGTTTACTTCAAATGGAACACTATGTAAGGGTAGCATCTGTCGTGAAAAGATAACACAGCAAATGTGACAAGTAAAGTTACTTCAGCTTGAAATATTTTTGCCAAATGTCAAGATACTATGCCCTGGGACATGGTGTCATTATGAAGTATAAATGGAAACTGTATCACAGAGTTAGCAGTGATGTCAGTAGAAACTCCTTAACCCTTCTGGAGACTTTTCTAGACCCCTCACTTCTTGGCTAATTTGCTCTTACAATACTGGACAATGTGAAAACAAAAATTAAGACATTTGACATTTGACATTAAGACTTAAGACATTTGAAATTACAGTGTAGATTTGATCACTTTTAGCTTCACACAAGATTCAGTCCCAAACTGAGGAAGGAGGGTGGGTCCTCAGTAGTGAGTTGAGGGATTTTTATTTCACATTAGTAAGAAAGAAAATGAATTGAAAATTTGTATAAAAATACTAAAATAGACCCAGTGAATACTTGAAATTTAAAATGAAACTGGATGAGTTGAACATAAATATTTAGGACTTAAACACTCAAATTACAGGGATAAGTTATTTTTACATGAATTTAAGGAGTAGGTGAAAATCAAATGAAACTGGATTTTATTTGGATGAAATGAAATAAAAGTTGATTCTAATTAGTTTTGTCCCATTTTTTTTTTTACTAAGCATTTTATTTTTCTATTTGTTGTATTTTTTGTTGTTTAAGAATTTCTTATTAGACACCCATTGGTTTTATTCTCCCCTCTCTTTCTCTCCAAATCCTCCTGAGTCCTTCCTACTTCCCCTTCAAAAATTGTCTCATTAAAAAATTAACCTTCCCAGTTCAATCTGTACCACCCATATTCTCCTAGGTGTTGCCCTATCCACTGTAGTGTGGTCAACCCACTAGGATTCTTCTCCTTAATCAAACTCTCTCTCCAACCTGTAGAAGCCACCAGGTCTCAGTAGCTCCTCAGTTAGCTGAGAAGGCCTTTCCCAGCTCAAGTTTAAGATGTTGACTGGCTTTATATTGTGCAGGCCATACAGCTGCTCTGAGTTCATGAGTCTAGTGGTCCTGTTATGTCCCGAAGATGATATTTTGTGACAGTGCTTCTTGGTCCCAGTTTATCATTATCTTTCTCTACCACTTCTGTTAGGTTCCTTAAGCTTTACCCTACCCAGAGGGTAATAATTCTCCCCCAAACCATAGGTTGCCAAAAATCTCAATACCATGTGTGTGATACCTCCTCTAAAGTTATTGGTCAGGTGAAGTCCTACAAACCACCAAAACTATGTACAGTACTGCCCTTGTTCTTGGTTGACCACCAGAATGACATGATAAGACCTTATTGCTAAAGATGGGTAAAAGATAAGATTGCCACACAGTGTGGTCACAGAACTTGGGAAAAACCACATTCTGTGGTACTGATTCAGAAACTCCCTTTTTTTTCTCATTTATATTAATAATACTAGAAGGTGCTAAGCATGCTGCAGTATGTTAGAGAGAAGAAAGTATGAAGAAAATTCATACACGATCTTATCCCACTATGAGTGATAATAACTGACATGACAATATATTCCCGAGAGCATAATAGTATTCTGTGGGTAACCAATTGCTTTCTTATGCGGTTTAATGCCTGCTTAAAAAGAGGAAACTCATGGTTGGTACTATATATTAATGGCCCTTTGGCTGTAGGTGTAAGCTTACTACTACTGCTGCTGCTGCTGCTGCTGCTACTACTACTACTACTATTACTACAGCTACTACTACTACTACTACTACTTTGCAATGGGGCAAAGAACTGTCTTCTGAACACATACCACTATCTTCACAAATTGGTCCATTTATTTACTTAACCTTTCTCAAGTGAATATTTATATACATTTCATTTTGGGTTAAACTTAAGTTATTAAATGCTTGTGCTTTTCAAGGAAAGTAAAGCATCTTTCGGGTATCTTTCTAGAAATGGTATGGCTTGGTCTTGAGGTATGAATAGTCCCAATTTCCTGAGAAACTGCCAGATTGATTTCCAAAGAGGTTATACAAATTTGCAATTCCACCAGCAATGAATGAGTGTTTCCCTTTCTCCACATTCTTGCCAGCATGTGCTATAACTTGAATTTTCATCCTGATGGGTGTAAGATAGAATCTCAGAGTTGTTTTGATTTGCATTTCCCTGATGACTGAGGTCTTTGAGAAGTCTAAGGGAGGAGAATAAGACAGAATGGGATGGAGGGTGGGAATGGAAAGGAAAGAGTGAGGGGCATCTATCTGGTGCTTTCTCAGAAAACTGGGAATAAGGCTTCCTCATAAGGACATATGTTCAACCAAGTTCATAGCAGCCTTATTCATAATAGCCAGAACATGGAAACAGCCTAAATGTCCCTCAGTTGAAGAATGGATAAAGAAACTTTGGTACATATACACTATGGAAGACTACTCAGCTATTAAAAACAAGGAATTCCCAAAATTTGTGGACAAATGAATGGGACTAGAAATGATCATAATGATGAGTTAACACACAAGCAGAAAGACTCACATGGTATGGTATATACTCACTTAAAATTGGGCACTAGCCCAAAAGGCATGTCCCATGAAAGTTCTCACTTACCAGGAGATTGGGATAGATGTGAGGACATCCTACTGAGATTCTAGGTAAGAGAAATACAGGAGATGGGGAAATAAAAGAACCCAGAGAGTCCTAGAAACCTACAAGAAGAACATCATGATGGGTGGATGGGGAACCAGGTGTCTGCTCAAACTATTGCACTAACCAAGGACAACACAAGCAGTAAACATTGAACCTCTACTCTGATCTACCCAATGGACAGGACATTCTCCACAGTTATGTGGAGAGTGGGGACTGACTCTGACATGAATTCTGGTGCTCCATATTTGACCACCAAGGGAGGCCTGATGGCACTCAAAGAAAGAATAAGCACGCTACCAAGATGAGACTTGATAGCCTATGACCATATAGTGGGGGCGGAGGTCCCCCTCTGTCATAGACCTAGGGGTGGGGAATAGGGTGAAAGCGGGAGGGAGGGAGGAATGGGAGGATACAAGTGATGGAATAACAATGAGTTGTAATCTGAATAAATTAATAAAATTAAAGTTAAAAAAAGAGTGAGGGCATAGCAATTGGATGTAATGTGAATAAATTATAGTAAATTTAAAAAAGTTAAATAAAAAAGAAAAGCTCCTCAAAACATATGAAGATAGTTGCAGATATAGCTGTGAGAGAAGAAAATCAGCAAGTATGAGAAAATGACAACAGAAAATATTGGAGGAATGGATATGATTAAATTATATTATAAACATATGAACTTCTCATGATGAAACACACTTGTAAAATTAATTATACTAATAAAAACTTTTAAAGATATTTTGACATATGTTCTTGCACTCTTTATACACTTTACAAAATTCCTGAAATACATGTCACAATTCCCATTTTGTAATTGGGAAAAGTGAGGATTATTGCTATATGTTTTTTGACTAAAAAGAAAACATAGTTAGGGAGGCAGAGGCAGGTGGATCACTGTGAGTTTAAAGTTAGCCTGGTCCAGAAAGGGACTCCAGGAGAGCCAAAACTACACAGAGAAACCCTGTCTCAAAAGGGAAACCAGACAGAAAAAGAAAGAAAGAAAAAATAACACATAGTTTCCATTATGTACTTAATGAAAGATGTCTGAAATCTCAAAGCATAGACTAGAGCTTGCTTCTTTCTTATATTTATAGACTTGGTATGAGTCTGGACTAAGGTTGATAAAATGACAAATCTTGCTAAATATTCCACTTCACTTGATTTTAGGACTATTAATAGATGACAAAATTTATTCTTATGTCCTTTAGTGCTTTATATTTTAGTATTTAGTTTAAGATTATTTACATACTTATATTTTTACATGGGTGGTCTTTCAAGGACAGACATAGACTCTACAAAAAAAAAAAAAACTATGGACTTCAGAAACAGCAAAACAGAAGTAGAATGTAGTTGCCATAGCTTTTTAAACCAAAGAGCTATGTATGAATGCGTAGTAAGTATATGAGATCTGAGAAAGTACTTTTGAAGTTATTACAAATTACTCCTTTGATAATCCTGTCAAAATAAAGTACCACAGGCTGAGTGACAGAGGCAGAAGACTAGTTCTTGGTGTCTTGGGAGGTAAAACTTCTGAAATCAAGGCATGGATGAGGTTGTATTATCTCTGTTGACCCTAGGGAGGAATTATTCTTTCCTTGCCCCCAAATCCTGTGGTTGGCTGTAAACTTATCACTTCTTCAATCATAATTACAATTCTCTAAACTGCTCTAGTAATCCACCATCTGGATTTTCATTTCATGTCTCTGTGTTGTAAAGTACATCTCCTCTGCATGAGTCTGTGAAAAATTTCTGTTTTGTTTGGTAGGCACAAATCACTAGGACAGGGTCCTCCCTAATCCAGGTAGGACTATATACAGCTTATCATATCTACACAAAAACTTCTTACAACTAATTCACCTTGTGAGTTTCCAAGTATGTTTCTAGTATAATATTCAATCTATAAGAAGCAGCGTTATTCCTAATGGCTATAATCTGGAAAAAATGTAGATGTCTTTTAAGCAAAGAATAGATAATTTTGTTACATTTATATAATGAAATACTACTCAGCTATTAAAAACAAAGGAATCATGAAATTTGTAAACAAATGGACTGAACTAGAAAACATCATCCTGAATGAGGTAACCTAGTCCCAGAAAGACACACATGGCATATACTCACTTATAATCAGATATTAACCACATAATACAGGCTACCATACTACAATCCACAGAACTAAAGGAGCTAAATAACAAGAAAGATCCTAGGGAGAATGCTTAATTCTCATTCAGAAGGTCAAATAGAATAGACAGCAGCAGCTTTTAAAGAGAGGAGGGAACAGGAAGGAACCCTTCCATAGAAGTCCTCTGAGAGACTCCAACTAGCATGGGATAGAAGCAGATGCTAAGACTCACAGCCAAACTTTGGGCTGAGAACAGGGAGTCTTATGGAAAAGTGGGGATATACAAGGACTCAGAGGGGACAGGAGCTACACAAGAACAACAACACAGCCAACAAATATGGACCCAGGGAGGCCTACAGAGACTGATGCACCAACCAAGGACCATGCATGGAGAGGACATAGAACCTCTGCTCAGATAGAGTCGATAGACAGCTCAGTCTCCTTGTGGGTCCCACAATATGGGGAGCGGAGACTGTCTCTAATGTGGACTCTGTTGCTGCTTGTTGATCACTTCCCAGTGGTGGTGTGTCCTGGCGAGGACACAAAAGAAGAGGATATAGGCAGTCCTGATAAGCCTGGATAGGGCAGGAGTGCTTTCCCTTGGTGAGGACTAGGGGAGAAGGCAGGGGAGAGAGGGGAAGAGGTAAAGAGGGTGGGACAAGGAAAAGACGAGAGTTGGGTGAAATTATGCTATATAGTGTATCAATTTAAAAAAAATAAAAAGAAACACTTTAATCTCTAGGTGCTCTTATGGACCCAAGTTGGTTGATTCTGTATGTTTTCTTGTGCTGTCTTTTGTCCTTCACCCTCCTCTTCCACAGAATTCCCCAAGCTCCACCCAGACCAGTGCTTGGCTGTGGGTTTCAAGCTCAACCAGTAATTGGTTGGCCATTCCTTCAGTCTTTGCTCGAAATTTACTCCTGCACATTTTGTTGGTCGAAGAAATTGTAGGTCTAACATTCTGTAACTAGGGTGTTTGTAGTGATCCTGCAGCTGGAGCTGCACCTGCATCACCAGAGGCAGCAATATCAAAGGCTGCCACCAACATCACCACCTCTCAGAATAGGGGCCACCTCCACCTAGGCTGAAAGCACCATGACCTCCAAACCTCCAAGGTCATTGCCACTTCTGCCTAGTCCACCATCACCATTGCCTTGGAGAGACATTCACATACTACCTCACACTCACACTAACACACACACACACACACACACACACACTCACATATTCTCTCTCTCACATACACACACACACACACACACACACACACACAC
>OU015760.1:108212955-108225673 GCA_907169655.1 Acomys percivali
ACACACACACACACACACACACACACACACACACACACACACACACACATTCATTTAGGGATTTCTTTGTACCTAACACAGACCAACTACCACCCCCAACCCTGTGAGAAAATACTTTCCCCAAGCTGAGCAGAGTCCACTGCGCTCCCCTCCCACTCCAGAATACCTAACACTATCCCCACTCCCAAGAGCTATATAGCCCTTAAGCAGCAGGCCATTAAAACGTGAAGGTTCTTCCTACCAGTCCACCTTCCAGGTCAGGAAAGTCAATCCCATCTTCCTGCCCTGGGGCTGTGGAGATTGGGAGAGAAAATGGTACAGGCTCCTGTCAGCACCTGAGGGAGGTGCCCAGAGTGACTATTCCTGCTTCAGGCAACTGCTCAATGAAAACCAGACATCTTTCTTGCCACAGAAGTCCTGCTGCCACTGCCATGGGACATATTTCCTATGACAACCTTTCCTGCTTCAGCCCACTGCCTTCACAATGGACCCTTTGACACACTGTAAACTTTCTTACCTCTCAAGGCAGAAATTTGCCCTGACTTCTGTCTGAGAAAGCCTCGGCAGCCCAGCCACCACCCTCCCCCTGCCATCTCTGCCATCTGTAACTGCCATCTCCAGCCCAGAAGTAGGACTCATCCCAGATTATGGTAATTTGGGATGAGAAGTGTGGATAAAAGTCACTAATCCCTGAGCATCCCCCAGCTCAGGCTTGAAATGCCACCAATCCACACTCTGAAAATCTATGCCACAGAAATCTCTGCCCCCTTAGAAACTGTTTCTGCCCAGTTCTCTCCTGTCTCCTCCAGGAGCAGAGGCAGCCACTCCTGGATTCATCCCTCCTCTCTTAGATTCGTCCCTTTAATATGTTTCTATTAAGAGAAGGAGTGAAACTCAGGCTCCAAGGTTCCTCAGTTCCTCAGGGCTTATAGGCAACACTTCCCTGGGGCCTGCCTGCATCATCTCTGTTGTGGAGGCCTCCTCTCAGAGTTGTTAGGTTCATGGGCTACTGTGTTTCAGAATAGTCTTGGGATAATGTCCCTCATCAGGGCTGGGATACCTTCTTAGCTCTTGGAGTTGTGGACACCTTTCTACCCGAATATAGGATGACAGGTTACAAAATACACACAATGTCTGAAACAAACAGCAGTGATGACCCAGTTGCTCCATTGGAGGTCATTTCTGGCCACAGGAGATTGCCATTTCAGGCTACATATCATCCATTGCTAGGAGTCCCAGGCAAAGTCACCCTCATATTCTTAGTAGCTTCCATTGTCCTAGATTATCATAGCTTATCATAGACCAATTCTAGTTCTCTCTCATAATACTCTTCCCCTGAACCCCTTCCCAAATGATCTCTCCTGCTCTCTCCCCCAGCTCATTCTTCACTCCATTCTTTCCCTCCATACACCCCCAATGTCCACTCTATTTCCCCTTCTCAATGATACTCAAATGCCCCCACCCCCTTAGGTCCACCTTGTTATTTATCTTCTTTGGGTCTATGGACTGTAGCATAGTTAGCATGTAATTTAGTACTAATATACACTTACAAGTGAGTATGTACTATGTGCATCTTTCTGGGTCCAGGTTACTTCACTTAGGATGATAAATTTTTAGTTCTGTCCAATTTGACTGCAAATTGCATGGAGTCTTCTTTAAAAAAAATTCTGCGTAGTATTCCATTGTGTAAATGTACCACATTTTTTAATCTACTGTTTGGTTGAAGGACATATATGTTCTTTCCAGTTTCTGGCTATTAAGAATTTCACAATTAAGCTTAGTTGTTTAGGGGTTAAGAAGTTTTTAGGCCTAGATAGATGTTTTAAGTTGATAGAGATGAGATAAGATTGATATTGATTTACATTCACAATTTTAGACTCACCAAGATAGGAAAATGTTTTCTTCAAGATTGCAAAATACAAATAGACAAAACACTATGAATGTAACATTAGTATAATTCCTGATTGGTTTGTGGTTCTTCTTTCTCTATGTACTTAATTCTATATATTTATAATAATATAAGTGCATATGTAATTTTAAAAAATATCAACAAAAGAATGAAGTTGCTATAACATAGCTGAGCAAGTGTCTTGGTAGAACGACTTTTAGGTATATGTCCAGGAGTGGTATAGATGGGTTTTGAGGTAAAGCTAGTCCCATTTTTTCTGAGAAAAATCCAGATTGATTTCCACAGTGGTTATATAAGTTAACACTCCCACCAGCAATGGAGGAGAGACTAAACAACCAAACAGCATAAATGGGTGGGACCTAGGCCCTTAGCAAATATGTAACATTTTGCAGCTTGGTCTTCATGTGGGACTCCTAACAGTGGGAGCAAGAGCTTACTCCAACTACATTGCCTGTATTCCTTTCCCCTAGCTGGACTGCCTTGCTTAGCGATGCTTGGAGAGGATGTGACTAGTCCTACTGCAAATTTATGTGCTACAGTGGCTTGATATCCATGGAAGTTCTCCATTTTTCTGAGCATTCTTTTTCTGAAAAGAGGGGGAAGATGGGAGGATAGCACAGGAATGGGGGTATTGGGAGGAGATGTGGGAGGAGAGGCTGTCCCTGGGATGTAAATTAATTTAAAATATAAGCAATTCAGAGGAATGGAAAAATAATTCCTAGGTCAGTGTTTTGTAGAGGATTTGAAAGGTTGAGGAGTAGTGGTTAAGAGCTTCGACAATTTAATCTCTTTTTAGAGCAAATTGATTGTGGAGGATCCCTTGCCCAACTCTATTTTCTTCATGAGCTCACATTTTAAATAAGGCAATTGTTTTTAAATTTTATTTTGTTGTTTTGTCTCTGTTGCATGAAAAGACATTATTTAAAAGAAAGGTTATTATTATTCTTGTTTTCCACTATTATACATTGAGAATGCCACATAGAATGTAACCTTGTACTAAGGGCTTAGTCAATGATTGAGTGTATTTCCTTGTGGTACTGGGGTTCAAACCCAGAAATTGGAACATAAGAAACAAGTGCTATTATAATATTGAGCTAGTTACAGATATTATAGATCTGGATTGGAATTCAGGGTCTTAGCTCTTGATTTTCATCAGAGAGCTTATACATGCTTGTTCTGCCTTCATCTCTCCATGGCAAATATTTATTGCTGGCTGGCTTGATAAACAGTGTATATAGCATTGAGCATACAGCTCCAAACAAAACAAATATATGTTACAGATGTATTAAGACTTGGTTATTAATTTGTTCAACCCACTGATCTGTTTTAAATATTGGGGATAGGATGTACTTACAGTATATCAGATGCTGTGGTTTCTGTTGTGGGTGCAAAAAAGCAATCAGAATACTTGCTTTTATATTTGGTTATTTACTGGCTGGAGACTAACATTTAACATAAACTAATGTAAAACAAAAACTATACTTTGCTCAGGTTTCATGTGGGTTCCCTAGTAAGGGGAAAGGGAGGCTGCCTCAGACATGGACTCTGTAGTTTGGTTCTTGATCATTCCTCCCCAGCAGGGCAGCCTTTCCAGGCTACAGAGGAAGAGACCATGCTTAGTCCTGGTGTAACTTGATGAGCTGGAGTGGGTGGGTAGTGGAGGAATCCCATTTTCTGAGGAATAGGGTAAGGGGGTAGGGGAAGAGAGTAGGAGAGAGGGACCAAGAGGAGAGGACAGAGGAAGCTATGATTGGGATGTTAAATAAATAAATAAATAAATAAACAAATAAATAAATAAATAAATTTAAATAATTAGAAAAAACTAAAATATAAAACTGTGTTTACTTGTAGCATGAAAAGGGAATAGTCTTTATCAGTTTAAGAAAATTGGAAGAGAAGTACATGTTTCTAGAATAATAGAGGGCAAAATGAAAATATGTCCTAGGGTTATAAAACTAATTTAAACAATAGCATCAAATATATTTAAAATTGAAGTGAAATGAATCCAATATTATCAGTTGACATATTTTGTTTTAACAAATGACATTAATAGAGCTTTGATTATTTCACAGGTGATAATAATGGTTTATAAAATGAAGTAATGTTTAACATCCCCAGTGATCTAAACACCCTGAATTGTTAAGCTGAACAAAAGAACACAATCAGTCCTAAGAAAGTTAAATGAAAGTTTTACTTTTAGATTGCTTCCATTAAATATACTTGATCATCTCTTGACCTTTCATATAAAAACAGTATAAATAGGTTTTCAACTAATAATAGTAAGTCAGTATGTAGAAAAGCTTGCCTAATGAAAGGACATTTGACGCATTCAAGAGAGTTGACTTTAATACAAAGTCAATGCCAGCATCCAGTGCATTTCTGCAGATGCCTGTTTAACATCCAATGTAAAAATAAATAACAAAAGGAAAACCATATCTTGGATTACTAATCTAATAGTTTCACTACTTCTGTAGTTAGAACAAATCAAAATATTGAGCTTATGTCAAAATTGTACTTTTAAAAGGGTTTATTTTTATTACATTTACATGGGAATAATCATTATAGTGAATAAAAATCATAGTAGAAAAGAATAAACAAATGGATATAGGGCTGGAGAGATGGCTCAGAGGTTAAGAGCATTGACTGCTTTTCCAATGGTCATGAGTTCAATTCCCAGCAACCACATGTTGGCTCACAACCATCTATAACAAGATCTGTATCCATAATAAATAAATCAATCTTTAAAAAATGGATATATACTTGGTAGATAAATGCAGGTGAGGATGCTTTTTGCTTTCATTTATTTTAAGAAATATTAAATGGAACATGAGTAGATATATTCAGAGATTTATACAATGTAAATTGTGTGAACAAGAAAACAGGACTATTAGAACTGCTTAGATATACATTCATGCCTCAATTATGTCACGTGAAATTGGGTACCTGAGATCAGTGGTATAATATCCTTTTATCAATATATAAATATGACTAGTCTCTCTCATGGGATCTTTATAATGATCACAATAAAAATGTTGTATCAAAAACTGGAATGCAGATCCATGGTGGATCACTTGCCTAGTGTGAACAGTTCCATGTCGAGCATTGCAAAAAAATAAAATAAAGATAAAATGAGAAAATTTTGCAGGTTGGAAAAAACATCATATTCCAAATAAAAATAAACATAAAATAAGAGTTTTGTACTTGGGATATATGAATCTTAACTGCTGCAACTTCATATAATTATTTGCTGATTCAAACAAAGAATAAGACTTTACCTTGAAAATATTTAACATTATGACAAGTCACATTGCTAATACAAATTATAATCCAAATGTAATTGTAGGGAGCCATGAAGAAAACAGTTATAGGTGTCAATAAGAAAACAAAGATAAAGGACCTAGTACCTCTATAACACGTTATATACAATCTGATCAAAATATGCCTCTAAGGTGATAACATTTGAACAGAGTCCTACATGAAATGACAAGGGTTAATTAATGGTCTATTTGTGGAAAGTTCTTTTATGGCAGGAATCTGAGCAGTTATATCAGAGCTGTGTTCTTAAAATGAGCTGTTTTTGAATTAGTGTAGAATTAGACTAGTGAGGATAATATGTAGCTGAGAAATTGTAGTATAAAAGTACAAGCAAAAACTCTTACTACTTTTAATCATTACAAGACACACACACACATATATACAGACAGAAGAAGTGAAACATGGATAAACAATGACAATAAGCTGTGAATATAATCACAAGACAAGGTAGGCTCTTGGGGGATATGAGGGACTCTAGCAGAGACTCTTAACAGCAAGGGTCATAGAGGCTGATGAGGTTACACTCTAACTAGGCAAGTCTCCTAGTAGAGGGAAGAGAGCCTCAACCCACCCACAAAAACTTTGACTCAAAATTCACCCTGCCTACAAAATGTGCAAGGATAAAGATAGAGCAGATAGAGCAGAGACTGAGCAAATGTCCAATAAGTGCTTGGTCCAACCCAAGATGCACTTCATGGGAGAGAATCAGCCTTGTCATTCTGAAGGATACTCTGTTGTGCTTGCAGACAGGAGCCTAGCAGAGTTGTCCTATAAGAGGCTCCACCCAGCAATGCCTTGAAACAAATGCTGAGATGCACAGCCAAACATTTGGTGAAGCATAGGAAGTCTAGTGGAAAAGTAGGGGGAAGGTAAGAGGAGAAGACCAATTGAGCCAATTGTCCAGTGCCAAGAGAGGCCTGCTGAGACAGAGGCACCAAAGGATCTTGCATGGACTGGACGTAGGCCCCCTATGAAGATTTAGCTGATGTCTTCATGTGGGTCCTCTACTGAGGGGAGCGGAGTCTCTCACTGTCATGGACTTTCTTGCTAGCATTTTTATTACTTCCTCCTGGAGGGATTGGCTTGCCAGGCCACAGGAGAAGAGCAAGTGCTCAGTCCTGATGTAAATTGATGATCTGTGGTGGGTGGGTAGGGGGCTCCCCTTTTCTGGGGAGTAAGGGAGGGGGAATGTAGGAGAGGGACAGAGGGTGGGACTGTGAGGTAAGGAGAGCTGGGGCTACCACCAGGATGTAAAGTGAACAAAAAAAAAAGCTTGCAATAGTTTCAAAGTCTGTTTTAAGGAGTTTGATAATCACTTTGATTGAGATGAGAAAGCAGAGGAGAATTTTGAGTAGAAGGATGACTTTGACTTGTGCATATTTTTAAGGGATCACCTGTATGATGTGCTGAGAATAGACTTTGGGAGTAATTGAGTGCAGATGTGACACTAGAATATAAATGTTATAACAATCCAAGAGAATTGATTATGTCTTGGTTTAGAAAGGTAGACAAAGCGGTCATAGTATTTGTCTATTTTGATGTCAAACAAAATAAACTTAACTCCTGGACAAGATGTAAATTGCTAATAAAAATACAGGTGATTCCAAAATGTCTGGCCTTAATTACTAAATCAATGCTACTTTAAATAATTAAAATATACAGGTAAGTGCCTGGAAGATGGCTCAATGTGTAAGAGCAATTATGATCAAATCTGTCAACCTGACATGGTTCTACAGCCCACATGTTATAAGGAAAGAATTGAGTTCTGTATGTTTTTCTATGCCACAGTACATTCAACACTTGCTCACACTAAATTAACATAAAAATTGGAAACAATACATAGGTAAGACAGAGGTCCTGATTTGAAAAGGTATTTCTGTTCCTCAGAAACAAAATTATAATTTGAGTTCTTTCACCACTATGATTATGATGCAAAGGAAGACAATGAAAATGAATGTACATTAATGAAGAAGAGGTACTGAATAAATCAACAGGTGATTAGGAATATATGTTCTAGTACTTGGTTTTATTTTTCAGTATAATATAGTCCACTGCATGAATCAATGTCAAGTCATAAATCTATGTATGATACACCAGACAAAAATATTGAGTTGATTATCTATCCTAAAAGAGATTATCATCTCCAACGTATCAAATCAAAGTATGGTACAAAGACAACTGTCGCCTCCAAGGGAAAACACTGAAGCAAATAAAATGTAGCTCTTATCTCTCATCAAACAACCTTCTTTTTGCAATAGAAGGGAACTAGTACAGAGATTCATAATTTTCTAAAATACAGAGAATATTAATGTTTCGATGTTCAACACCACTTAATATATCTGCAACTTAAATCATCACCTTAGTCTCAGGGAACATTGCAAAAAGTGTGGCTAGAATCCAAGAACATGTGATGTGATCCTAGACATGACAGGAAAAACAAGCTCATGAAATCTCCACAATGTGTTTGCCTAAGCAAGACTGGAATAATGAGGATACTTGACTTGCCACTGGCGGTAGGGTGAATCCCATGAGTGTTGCAGTGATTTTTCCTTCTCAGCCCTAAGCTCCCAGAATAAAGAATCATGAGACTCAAAATATATTTACAAATACATACTCCATATAGCTAGGCTCTTTTCTGACAAGCTCATAAGCTAAAATAAACCATTTGTTCTAATCTACATTGTGCCACCTGGCTGGTTTCCTGTGCTCAGGTCCCATGTGTCTAGCCTCCTCACATTTTTCTAGGTAAAACTCCTGTGCATCTCTATTCCAGAATCCTCTCTGCCTGTTGGATGTCCCACCATCTAACCATAGTTGGTTTTTTTTTAATTAACAGGTGTTGTGTCCATACAATACACAAGATATTCTCTCTACAATGAAACATTAAAGGTGGCCAATAGCTGCTATGAAAGAGAGGAACAGTTTTCTTCAGAGATGATTCATATATGTTAGCAATAATAATTACAGAAGTGAGAAAACACAAGTATAATGATGCTTTCAAATTCACATAAATCTTTTGTTGGTGTCAAGTAAAGACTTTTAGCCTAAGATTTCAGGGATATTTTGCTATAAGGAAACAATATAATTTATTCTTAAATCCTCTAGATTTTATTTGGTATTTCAAAACAATTTAAATCTGTTGGAGGTTGGCCTGATATACTTTGATGCTAATTACTGCTTGCTGTCTCTGTACCCCAAGATTGCTGTGCAACCATGCCTAAAAATTTCCTGTTTGACCAATAAAGGTTCATCAGACCTGGGCAGGGCAAATGGCATACGCATGGCTAAGAATCTTGGGAAGGAGGAGAGGGAGCAGAGGAGGAAGAGAGAAGGAAGGAGGCAGGTACTGTGGGTGAGAAGAGGGAAGAAGCTCATGCGAGGCGTAGATGGAATTTGGCCCAGACAGGGAGTATTAGTAAGTATTTGGGATTATGGATGGGAGGTAGCTCCATAGAAAGTATTAGAATCAGATGGCATGGAATTGGGGCAGGGTATAGGATAGCTGCCACAATATGAGAGGTAGTTTAGGGGATTGATATCTGACCTTCCCTAGGTTAATTAAGCTTATTTTAAAATATAATGGGTGTCTGTGTCTTGATTGATTGCTAGCAAGCTAGAAAATATTTCCATAATAATAATTATAGGCCTGATAATAAACATCATAAGGCCTTATATCTCATTTAACCACAAATAAAGCCTACTTCATCACAATAAGGGTAAGTCACAGACATGTCACATCCTTCACCACATATAATGTAAAGAGGACAATCTTTCTGTATTTTTATCAATAGTGTTTGGTTTCTTTTGTTTTAGTTTTTCATGTATATTTCATTTATTACAATTTATTTACATTACATCCTGATTGTTATCCCCTCCATCTTATCTTTCCATTCCCACACCTTTTTCCTCTTCTGCTTATTGTCCTTGCCTAGACCTCTGATAGAAGGGACCTCCTACATCAACTGTCTGGCTACAGCCTCTTAGGTCTCATCAGGATAGCCTGCATCCCCTTCTTCTGTGCACCCACTGGCCCTCTTGCCCAGGGCCTGTGACCTAATCATGAGAATCTTAATGCATGTCACAGGTTCAGCAGCAGCCCCCTCTAACCCCCCAACAATATGGAGAATCTGAAGTTCATTGGCTATGTCTGAACAGAGGGTCTTTGTTCTCCATATGCATTGTCCTTGGCTGGTGCATCAGTTTGTTCAGGCCCCTCTGTGTCCAGGTCCATAGTCCTTGATGGTCTCCCTGTGGAGCTCCTGCTCCCTCCTGTAACTGCCATTCCCCCACTCTTTCCTTTAATCCTCAGTGTTGTGCCCAGAGTCCAGATTTGAGTCCCAGTATCTGTTAAAGATCCCCGACTGGATGGAGTCTCTCAGAGGATATCTACGTTGGGCTAATATCCACGTATAAGTGAGTACACCATGCATGTCTTTCTGGGTCTGGGTTACCTCACTTAGAATGGTTGTTTCTAGTACCATCCATTTGCATGCAAATTTTCAGATTTTCTTGTTTTTAATAACTGAATAGTAATCCTTTGAGTAAATGTACCACAGTTTCTTTATCTGTTCTTTGACTGAGGGACATCTAGGTTGTTTCCAGATTCTGGCTATTATGAATAAGGCTGATATGAACAGAGTTGAGCAAATGTCCTTTTTATATGGTGGAGAATCTTTATGCTATATGCCCAGGAGTGGTATGGTTGGGTCTTGAGGTAGCGCTATTCCCAAATGTATGAGAAAGCACCACATTGATTTCCAAAGTGGTTGTACACATTTGTATTCCCAACAACAATGGAGAAGTGTTCCCCTTTCTCCAGATCCTTACCAGCATGTGCTGTCAGTTAAGTTTTTGATCTTAGCCATTCTGATAGATATAAGAGGACTCTCAGAGAGGTTTGATTTGCATTTTCCTGATTACTAGGTACTTCGAGTATTTCTTAAAGTGTTTTCAGCCATTTGATATTCTTCTGCTGAGAATTCTCTCTCTCTGTACCCCATTTTTAATGGGATTATTTGATTTGGTGATTATTAGTTTCTTGAATTCTTTATACACTTTAGGTATTAGCCCTTTGTCAGATGTTAGGGTTGATGAAGATCTTTTCCCAATCTGTAATCTGTCGCTTCGTTTTGTTGACAGTATCCTTATCCTTATAGAAGCTTTCGGTTCCAAAAGGTCCCATTTATTAATTGTGGATCTTAGAGCCTGGGCTGTTGGAGTTCTGTTCAGGAAGTTGTCTCCTGTGCCAATAAGTTCTAGGCTCTGTCCCATTTTTTCTTCTAACAGATTCAGTGTATCTGGTTTTATATTGAGGTCTTTAATCCACTTGGACATTAGTTTTGTACAGGAAGAAAAATATGGATCTATTTGCATTTTTAAATTTTATTTTATTAATTTATCATATTACATCTCAATGGTTATCCCATCCCTTGTATCCTCCCATTCCTCCCTCCCTCCAATTTTCCCCTTACTCCCCTCCCCTATGACTGAGACTGAGGGGGACTTCCTCCCCCTGTATATGCTCAAAGGGTATCAAGTCTTTTCTTGGTAGCCTGCTATCCTTCCACTGAGTGCCACCAGGCCTCCCCATCCAGGGGACATGATCAAATATGAGGCATCAGAGTACGTGTGAAAGTCAGACCTTAATCTCCACTCAACTGTAGAGAATTTCCTGTCCATTGGCTAGATCTGGGTAGGGGTTTGAAGTTTACTGCCTGTATTGTCCTTGGCTAGTTCCATAGTTTGAGTGGGACCCCTGGGCCCAAATCTGCCTATCATAATGTTCTACTTGTAGGTTTCTAGGACCCACTGGATCCTTCTACTTTGCCATTCTCCCATGCTTCTCTCACCTAGAGTCCTAATAGGGTGTCCTCCCCTCTGTCCCAGTTTCCTGGTAAGTGAAGGCTTTCGTGGGACGTGCCCTTTGGGCTAGTGTAAAAAAATGCAACTGGACTCGTATTTGTCATCTATTTGCATTTTTTGTACATGTAGACTACAGTTAAACCAGCACCATTTGGTAAAGATGTCTTTTTTCCATTTTATAGTTTTGGATTCTTTGTCAAAATCAAATGTCCATAAGTGTGTGGATTTATATCTGGGTCTTCAATTTTATTCTATGTATCAACTGGCCTATTTCTATGCTTGCACTTTGCCATTTTTATTACTATTGTTCTATACTGCAACTTGAGATCAGGAATGGAGATTCCTACAGATGTTCTGTCAAAGACATGAGGGTAATTTGTAGAGGCTTTGCTTGACAAAGTTCCAGAGACCTCTGACTAGCCAACCTGATATCTAGACATCTAGAACAGCTCTTGAGGCTTTACTTGACAAAGTTCCAAAGATCTCCAGCTGATCACCCACTGCCATAAATATTGTGTATGCTCCAGGTGTAATGTTGATTGGAAATCCACTATTTCTCTTAAAACTGTTTTTCTCTCTTTATTTATCAGCCCTAAGTAAAACTGTACAGGGAAAACTTTCCCACAGAGAATGTTGAAAGATGGCAACTGGCCTAAGGCTTGAGACAATGATAGAGTTTTTTGTTCTGACTGTGAGCACCCAAGCAGAAACTGAATGTAGGAAAGTTAAGACCTAGACATAATAATACCTGGCTAGATACTGATACCTGTAGAAACATTTCCTTAGAATCTGCATTGAGAACAATAGAAAGTGGACTTGGAATATCATGCTTTACAGAAATTTTACAATAGAATACCCCTTGGCAGTTAGCTTAGGCTTGGATAGCAAACCTGTTGATCTGGGACTGGAAGTAGGTCATGTTTTCTTTAGAGAATATCTAGTTCAAGCTATGTTGCTATGTTAGCCCAGGGAAATTTATGATTGAACTTTCCTGTATATTATTTAAAAATAACCATCAGGTCATGTTGATCTTTGCTGGAAAAATTGATTGGATTTTGTTGTAGGTAACAGATTTTTTTTTGTATTTCCTTGTTACCCTGTTGATTTTTTATTGCCCTAGGGAATGAAAAGATGGGAAAAATCATGATGTAGTCTGTAATGAAACAAATTGAACTTCATTTCAATAAAACACTGGGGTTGGATCAAGGAGAAGGGGCCAAAGAAGTCATAAACATAAGAGAATAAACTAGAGCAAGATGAGAAACACCAAAAGAGACAGAAAGATGGACAGCAGCAAGAGGAGATTTAGAAAGATGGTAACAGCAAGCAAGAGAGTTAGAATATCGGTAACAGCAAGGAAGCAGAGAGATAGAAAGATGGATAACAACAATCAAGAAGAGAGACAGAAAGATGGATGATAATGAGCAAAGAGGTCATTAGAGAGCAAGCAAGAGAGAGAGACAGAGAGAGAGAGAGAGAGAGAGAGAGAGAGAGAGAGAGAGAGAGAGAGAGAGAGAAAGAGAGGGAGAGAGAGAGACAGAGAGAGAAGGAGACAGAGACAGAGACAGAGAGAGAAAGAGAGAGAGAGAAGGAGAGAGAGAGAGAGAGAGAGAGAGAGAGAGAGAGAGAGAG
>OU015760.1:108225773-108262009 GCA_907169655.1 Acomys percivali
GAGTGAGAGAGAGAGAGAGAGAGAGAGAGAGAGAGAGAGAGAGAGAGAGAGAGAGAGAGAGAGAGAGAGAGAATAAAGTTCTCCTGGGCTTTAAGACCTTCAGCTTGTGCCACATATGCCTGAGTCTCCGAGTATTTCTTTTTCCTCTATTCCTCAACCTCTCTTCAACAACTGGTTCCTCTAGCTAGTTGTTCAACCAATGGTTGGTTTCCCTTAACCAGCCATTCACAACATGCAAATTTATCCACCTGTCTTCTCTCTGTTTCACTGTTCCTGGAGCTGGTCTTGGGGAGCAGCAATCTTTCGTGTGTGTGTGTGTGTGTGTGTGTGTGTGTGTGTGTGTGTGTGTAATGATGTCTGGTTAGCTGTAGAGGTCTTAACCTTAGGTAAGAAATGCAATGAGTAAGTTGATGTAATGAATAATAACAAAGATACTGATGATAAATTTGTGATACTGAATGGATATTAACATGTGACGTGATGAACATTTTTTTTACATATTTAAATGTATACCATAACCATTCAAGGTTAAAGAATTTTTTCGTAGTAACTTAGAACTGACCATAATTCCTCTGTGTATGACAAACAGGTGGAAACGAGAACTAGCCATCTTTACACTGGGCTAACCAGGAAAGAGTCAAGTTGATATTGTGCAAGAGACAAAAACACTGAGAGTTCTTATTTGCAAAATAGCTTACGAACTAGGAGACACTTAGAAGTACCAAGTTGTGAATAAATTATTCTTAGAGAGAAAACTTAGAAGACTATTAGATGAAAAACATAACATATTTTGTCTAAATATGAAAGAATTAACTAATATTGATTAAATTCAAATGTCATAATAGAATGACTTTCATCTTAATTGTATGGATATTCATGAATAAGATTTTTCCATAGATAAGAATAGGAAATTTTTTCTATAATTATGAGACTCAGTGTGTACAATCATGTTATTATTTCATGGATTTTTATCCCATATTCTTTTATGATAAATATCCATGAACTTTCAAGAGAAGGAAGTGTGGGTAATAAAAATATGGGTTAGAATTTAAAATCTGAGTTAATATGCTGAAATATACGTTTCTTAAGGTTGCAAATTGCAAATGGTAATGTCAAGCCACAATATCTCAGGATGCTACTTTATTCAAATTGAGCATTTATTATAGGTAATAAAATAAAGTTATATATATAGATATATATAATAAATTTTATATGTATACATGTTGTTAACCCTTTCCAGGAAATCATGAAACTAACAAGTAAATGGGGACTGGGAGATCCTTTACTGACTGAGGCAATCCAGACCCAGAAAGAAAATGTGATCCTAGCTTCTTAGTATAATAAGCAACATGACTTTTCTCCAAAGGTACACATTTCCAAAATAAAGATAGCAAGTCTTTCATACCACTGACTCAGATCTCTTCTTTCAAACCACAATATGTAAGGGTCTATCTAATACCAACATACACTAAGTATTATTTAAGAATCAGAATAAAAATATTTCAAATAGGATTATACATACACAATATAAGCATAAATTAAGAAAACAACATAATGAGAACACCTTTCCTTATAGAAACTGTAAAACTCCATGTATCATAAAAGTGGGAAAGATGGATTATTAGTTATAGGAGGTGCATTCAACTGTGTTCTCTCTAAAGAAACAAAAGTGACAGAAATAGTTGTTTCTAAAGCTACCAACAAAATTGTAGGCTGAACCTTCATAGACAGAGTGATGAATCAAGCTTTTGTTTTGATTTTCCTGAATGAGTTATGTGTGCAGGTACATAATAGTTCATGAAGGAACATTTTACTTTGTAGAAAAAAGTAGTTAATGAAGGCGTAATGGAGTTAGAATATATATTTTTATTTTTCAGAGACAGGGTTTCTCTGTGTAGCCTTGGCTGTCCTGGACTCCCTTTGTAAACCAGGCTGACCTTGAATTTACAGAGATCTGCCTGCCTCTGCTTCCCAAGTGCTGGGATTAAAGATGTGAGTTATCACACCTGTATAGAATATCTCTATTTTCAAGTGCTACAGAAATCAATAACATCCATAAATAAATACTAAATAATTTAAAAAAAATGAATTTGTTAGATTGACCTACAAGATATGACCCAGGTAATCCAACAACTAATGTTTTACACTGGAAAGGCCAAGAATCTGGTAGTTGTTCATTCCAGAGAGTGGATATCTAGGTATCTCATAAACTCTGATGTGGTTCTGATGTTCTGAAATATTCACATATACCTGTTTATCTTCAGTATACATAGTAATCCTGAAGAAACTGGTTCTTGTATCATTGAAGGAGTGCTGCAACAATAAGATACATGAACGTATAAGTAAGAGTAAAGGCACAGGTGAAAAGCAGAAAGTTCCTTCATTAATGTCCTTTTATCAAGATTGCCTTAGAAAATACTACTCCATTTGAGGTGGGCCTTCTCCTTCAAATAGTCTGATCAAGTAAGTCTTTTACTGGTGTGCACAGAAGCTAGCCTTTTACTTGCTCCCAGACCCAGTGAAGCTAATAATCAAAACTGGATACTACACAGAAGTGTACAAAAGAGGCAAGACAGATTGCATGAAAAGAGTGAGCAAGCTGGAAACAACCTAGGTGTCCCTCAACTGGAGAACGGATAAATAAATGGTAGTACATTTACATGATGAAATACTATTCAGCTATCAAAAACAAGGAAATCTTAACATTTTCAGGCAAGTGGATGTAACCCAGACCCAGAAAGACACACATGGTATATATTCACTTATAAGTGGACATTAGACCAACATAGATGTCCTCTGAGACACTCTCCAATGGCTGTGTGAAGTGCTGTGAGTTGTATGGAAGAATGGGTATATGGAAAGACTCAAAGGTTTCAGGAGTTCCACAAGGAGACTGTAAAAGTTGGTGGATCTGGAACCAGAGATCCTTGCACAAACTGATGAACAACCAAGGACATTGCAAGCAGAGAACCTAAACCTCCTATTCATATGTAGTCGATGGATAGCTTATTCTCTATTTGGGAAAGAGGAGGAAGAGCAGGGGACTGCCTCTGACATGAACGCTGGTACCTGGATTTGATCACCACCCCTTGGCAGAGAGGCCCTTTTGGAACACAGAGGAAGGGGATGTGGGCTCTACAAATGAGACCTTATAGGCTGTGTTCAGATAGTGTGTGGGTTTGGGGGGGGGGAAGATCCCACCTGTCAGAGGTGTAGGGGATGGGAATAGGGAGGAGGAGGGAGGGAGGGTGGGAACAGGAAGATAAGAGTGATGTGATTACAGTGGGGATATAATGTAAATAAATTAAAATACAATAAAAATTAAAAGAAAGGAATGAGCAAGAACGATAAAGAAAAAAATGTGAAGAAAATGCCAAAATGGAGTTCACCACTCTATATGCTATTTCAAAAAAACAACATAATGAACAAAAGATATCTTCAGCATGTATAGATAAAAGAAGTCTCAGAAACTTGAAGGTATTTAATGTATATGATTGTACATGCATTACCATTTTAAAAAGTGCATAGTCCATATTATACTGAAATTTGTGGTGGTATTTTCTTTTATTAAAATACATCTTGTATTTATTCCAGTAACAGAAGAGTCACTATTTCTGATAATAGCTTCTTATATCTGTACTGGTAGCCATATAGGTCATATATTTGATTACTACCTGTCATTCTGTATTGATTTCAAATCTACAGTAGGCCACTGGATTTCCAAATTCTTACAAAGCCAACTAAGTGAAGGCATCCTTATGGGATGGAAGAAAGATAGTAGTGCATGGGCAGATAAAATAATGTGATTATGACTAGATGATAAAGACTATATTTTCTATGAACATCCTGATGACCATACATCCAAAGATTGGTCATCATAAGTTAAATTAATTCATATGTCTTCAAAATAATCAGTTATCTTCTACTCATATTTCTATAATTTACAAAGCTTTCTATGCTAACATCTACCACTGTATTAAAATCATTCACATTATCCGTATTCCAAATAAACAAGTGACATTAGAATAATACTCAATGTAGTAACCAATAATATAAATATTTATTACATAATTTGTTTGCATGATTGACCTTCAGCAAGCTTCTCTTAGAGTAATGAATTTTGGTTCAGCCATCCCATGACAATAATTTATAGCAAGAGTTCTTACCTATGTTGATGTTATAAAAAATACATACCTTTAGTACGAGACATCCTAGTGACATAAATTTTTGGATTTTTTTAAATCCATTTATTGTTTACCATTTCATAACATCATATTTTGTTTAAAATATCAGACCATAGCAAATAGATTTGTATTATTTAGAAGAGTGAGAGGTTCAGAAACATAAGTAAAGAATGTATTAAGAAAATAAAAACTGAGAACCCCCTTTATTTCATGAACTAAAAAGCTTCAGCTTGGGTATACAAGGAACAATTAGGAAATTTATAAATAAAGGTAATCCATACTGTTGTACATGTAGAATATCATGAGAAATGTCAGCCATCAGTCAATTCTCAGCACAGAAACTCATGGGCTATGGGTTGATGACAAAATGTAAAGAGGCTATTCACTACCTTGACTACTGATTCTATAATTGCAGTAGTTGAGGTGACTGCCTAAATAAGCATTTCCAAGCAGCTGTGCAAGACTAAAGAAACTGTAGACAGGTTGTTAGGCTATGATTTATGAAGTCAGCCTTTCTTCATCCAAGTGATTAGAATTTAATAAGTTGCCCTACTTATATTTGAATTGAATACAATCAGAAGAAAAAAGCTGTATGGGAAATAAGCTTATAAGAAGATTTATGTCTCATAACCTAATAAGCTATTTATTCAATTATCAAACAATTCTTCAAAGTGCCCTTGGGGAGAAAATTAAATGGCAGAAAATCTAGACTTTGCTCTCAGGAGGAGGATTTTGTTTAATACAAAAGGTAGATTTATATACAGATATATGACAAGGCATCATGGAGACACAAATAGAATACTGTGAAGGACAGCTACAGACAAAACTACTGCCAGCTAAGGAGATAAAGGAAGGTTTTCCAAAAAAAAGGAAGACGAGCATTTTATTGTGTTCTTGCGGTGTGTCCTGTTTATAATAAAGCAGGAGTATGTTGCATACAAATGGATTTAAAGCATATTCAATTCTACAAAGGAGAAAAGAAGTAAATGAGAACACATTTCAGAAATATATAGTTAGTAAAACATATGTATATGTGAAGCATGAATATGGCAATATGTGTTTAATAGCTTTATTTAGACTTAATTCATTAGGTATTTTCCAAGTGTCAGAAATGGAGAATTGGAAGATAGAAGCACTTAAGACAAGGGGAATAAATAATATATATTTGTAAAAGTCAAGGTCTACAGAAAATATAGGACACAACCAAGGGGAAATGTAGAGAACTCAATTGTAACAACAGCAGAAACTTTCTGGTTTTATGCAGACTGTCTCTTCTGTTATGTAACGCTATCTTACAAAGAATAAGTTTTCAAGAAGTACTAATAAATGGGTAAATATATACAAAAAATTCAAAACCAATTTTAATACAGAGTTTTGTGTTTGAAAGGCTGATACAACTGAGATTCCTTTAATTAAAATTTAGAAGGCTGGAGCGATGGCTCTGTAGTTAGGATCCCTGGTTGGTCATCTAGAGGATGGAGATTTATTTTGTAGAACTTACATGATGGCTTACAATCATCTGTAACTCCATTTCAATATGATTCAGTACCTTTTTTCTGGTCTCTGGGGGCAATAGGTACAAATGTGACTCACCTTATGCAAGCAGAACATTGATAAACACAAGATAAAATAAAACAACAGACAAATATAAAAGCAAAGATTTTTTAAAAATTGAACAATGCACTCAAGAATAACAAAATTGTGCAAGTAGCTCCCTGTAACAGCACTTTATGAGATAAATCCTAGTGCCTTAAACACTCACAGAGTAAACAGGAAGTGTAGATTCGCAGCTTCCAAAGTGAAACAAATGACAGAAACAGTTTCTTGCATGAACAGTCACCCAAAATTCCTTATAATGTTGGAGCATATCTTTAGCCTTCTGGCCCAGTATATCTGACAGACATATTTGTGAGGCAGGAACAACTGAGGAGTTGCTTACCCTGTCTTGGCAGAATTTGGCCTTCAACTCTGCCTTTATGCAAGCTTGCCTATTTTTACACAGAATTCTGTCTGTAAGACAATTAGCATTTGAGGCCATCACCATAAGGAGGCTCTTTTATGTCCATCATCTTCTTTGAGGTAGGCTGGGTATTGCCAGGAGTTAACCTCTAATATTGTCAAAGAACCCATAAAACTATAAAACATCTTTAAATGACATATTCTGTATGACCCTGATGTTTTTGAAGACCTTATCTAACTATTTTACCTTATCTATCTATAGAATCATATATATCTGTTACACCTAGGATATATAGTCTTGTGAAAAAAGGGAGACTAGTAATTGACAAGACCATGATTTGATAAACAAACAATTAACTTGTATAATTCATTATCCTAAACAGTCTGAAATAGCACTTTCAATGTATTGGAGGTAAACCTTGTATTCTACTTGAGTTCTATGGGTACAATACCTCATATTAGAGTACAAATATATATAATGTGTGTAAAGAATAATCTTAAATTTGAATTCTATACCAATGTATCAAAATTAATCTTATTTTTCATCAATATACAAAATTACATTCCAATGAATTAAAAATAACCCTATTTGTCACCAACAATTAAGGCCTTAACTTGCAGAGTAGATTCAACAATCTACTTTTTGTCCTGTCATCCCTGTGTATTTCTATATTTTATTCCTTCTCATGTCTGTGATGGGGTTGAAGACTAGATAGTTTAGTTTTACAATTAAGCTTAGTTGCTTAGGGATTAAAACAGTTTTAGATCCAGATAGATGTTTTAAGTTGATAGAGATGAGATATGATAGATACTGATTTACATTCAGAATTTTAGATGCCCCAAGATAGGAAAGATGTTTTCTTCAAGGTTGCCAAATACAAATAGCCAAAACATTATGAATGTAACATTAATATAATTCCCGACTGTTTTGTGGTTCTTCCTGCTGCATGTAGTTTATTGTGTATATGTGTAATAATATAAATGTATATGTAAAAAGATTAAAAAATATTGAACATATAGCATATGAAAGAAGAAATTCATTAAACTCAAAATTAATACTAATTAAAAAAAAACAAGGAGGAAGAGGTCAAAATATTTTATATGCGAGCTTTAGAAAAGTATTAACTGTTTTGCCACTGCTTTATTTCTTTGCCCCAGAGGACAAATAGTTTTAGAGAAAATTATTATCTACTATTTCCTACACAAAGAAATGCCAAAAAGCAATGGTGGTTATTGTCAATGAGGAGGCCAATACAGAGGTAATTACATTCCAGCAGGAGTGTGGAGATGTTTTGAATACTGATTTGCAAATAAAATTCACACTTAAAAATAAAGAAAACCTAATCTATGTGTTACCACAAAGGCAAGAGAATCATGTGCTTTTCTACTCCACAGGCCCCATTACAGATGTTGCTAAGTACAAGAACCACATTATAGTCACAGAAAACCAATACGCTTTTTTTTTTAATTTTTTGTGCCCAGGTAATTTTATGGAAGTCTCATTATCAGAAATAAATATATAGTATCAATAGTACAATAGGGAATGTTTACTAATCATTCCTAAGTGAAAATCCTTAAGCTATTGAATGAATCAGAAGCTGCAATTCTAATTCCATTCATTCTACTCTACTAAGCCCTTGACAATGAAAAATGATTGACCATCCAGCATTCAAGCATATGTCTGTTCCCATCAGTATTTTAGGCAACTGTTTTTTTTCCTTTATTCAATCTATAAGACATTTATCTATTAAGAGGACAAAGAAATCTGAAGAAAGAAACATTAATAAACACATGATGTCTTGGGAAACTTTCTGGTAAGTTTCCTTGTACAGTTCAACCAGGTCAAAATCAAATTTAGAATTTACTTGAGATATCCAGGACAAGAGATAATAAATAGATTCTCTTTATTCTTTCAGACTAGAAAAATATAACTAGAAGTAGTACAAACATTTCATACAACAAATACTAGGGCCCAAGGATACAGTTCAGTGGTAGAGTATTTGCTTATATGAACAAAAGCCTTGGTTTCTATCTCTAGTGCAAAACAAAGATCTCATGACCATAGAGCACAGCTAGTCATCTTTCTGGGTGTTTTGATATTACAATTTACGAATTCTTTCATTAAATTATTCATTCTTCTATTATTTATTTTGAAAGTAATTACATGTAATTACCATTATTAGATGTTCTAAATTTTGCATTTCATATAGATGTTCTAAAAGTTTATTTAATGAAATTAAAATGGTATTCAATTTTTAATTTTAATTTATTTTACCAGGAACTTCATTTATTTCTGTATTTATATTATTTTGACCTTTCCCTATAACTCCTCCTTTAGCTTTTCATCTAAGTGGGGTGCTTTGTGGATTTTTTTCCACATTTATGTTGTCATGTCAGCTAGGTTTGTCAATTTTCAGGCCTTGTTTTGGCATCATATTATTGTGATTTCATGAGTGCAGCTTCTCTGCCATGTACAAGACACTATCTCCTTAGACACATATTGGTCCTCATGCTCTTACAGTATTTTACCCCACTCTTTCTCAATATAGCGATTGTGTTGTAGGATGCCTGGCTTGGGACTATGTACTGAATGGTCAGTTGCAGATCACTGCTTCTAATACTTATAAATGTAACTTCTTTTATATAAAAGTATCTTTTATTTGCCTGACACATTTCTTGTCTCAGAGGCTTACTGCCTCCATCTGCTAAAGTAGGACTAGACCTGGAAGCTTCCAGTCACCATACAATCTAATCTAAGCCTATAATTTTTTCAGCCTGTGAGATTTACTGCTGAATAAACTCATCCTTAACAAGTTCTTTCTGAATTCTGGGTGGCTGGTTGAACTCAATTATTCTGCTTCAAACTCCTCTTCCAAGGAGACTAATTCTCTGAGCTTCTGACTGCACTGCTCTGCGTAGCCTCAAACTAACTCTAGCAATCTGTTCTAGTCTTCTGGCTTCTTATTCTCTGTATCCTCTGTATTTACCTGTGTCTAGCTTGTTCTTCTACAATCTATCTTTGTACAACTGTCCTGATAAAACTGCCTCCTTCACTTCTACCTGCTCTCTGCTCTCTCTGGATTGCTCTCATAAGTCCTCCCTCACCTCATGTGTTGGACATATCCTAGTCTGTCAAATCTTTCTCTGATCTGTAACCTTGTCTCTCTCAATTAGATATCATTGTTTATTCTAGCCAGAGGAATTAAAGGATTATACCAAGAGTTTGTCTGTATTGCAGCCATATCATACAAGCCTAGGTCTTTGGATGTGATACCCTGACTGAGCAGCCATGTGGCTCGTCTAAAACTCCTCTACAATTTTATCTTCATCATACAAAGAGAAACACCATCAAGTTTATTCTTCATGATAGGAATGAACATGTAGTTCAATTATCACTTAAAAAAAACAATTGCTGTAGCTAGAGAGATAGCTAATTGGTTAGGAGTGCATGCTGATCTTACAGAGGTCTGGGTTTAGTTCTCAATGTCTACACAGCACACAGTTTACAACCATCTATATCTCAAGAATCTAGGATTTTGCCACCTCTAGCTACTGTGGAGACTGATATATGTGTGCATATATTCACATATAGTAGAGAAACATACATAGAAATGATAACATTGAAATAATGTCTCAAAAACTAAGATCATGAATTTCATGTGTCACATTTTTATGTAATCCTAGTGATTATTTTTTTGCTATATTCTTTCATATCTTATTTAAAAAATTTGCATTTTGTCAAATTTTACATTTTGGGTGGAACTATAAAAAAGACCATGAAGGGAAAATAATTTTGATCAAAAATAATAAAGTGAGAGACTTTACATTATAGGATTTCAAATATCCTGCAAATCGTACTAATAAAAACACTTTGCAATGTTATTAAAAGTCATATATACTTGAGGCATAGTATTCTATAAATAAATCTAAATACATACTTTTTATAAATATGCTTCTTCAAACATAGAAAAGATTGTATTGAGTATATAGTAAGATTCAAAATGAATATCCATAAAGCATGAAATTGAGTCTGTTACTCCCAGTATTCACAAATATCAAAAGTGATGGATTAAAAGCTTAAATTTGAGACCACAAAATTGTAAAGCAGCAAGGCATGAGCATATATACATATAACTCTGCGTAGACTGAGTAGGTTATATTTAGGAATGTTTGTCTATATAAATATATTCATGAAATAATTATTAATGGGAAAGATTCCATGAATTTAAAAAAGAGAAAAGAGTGATAATGGAAGAGATTTAGAGAGATGATAGAGAAAGGAGAAATTAATAATTTATAATTACACAAAAACGTACACACAGGAAAAAGCTTCAAGACATTACTATGGTCAAGACTTTACTATACAAATATCCATAGGACAGGAATCAAAGCAAAGAAAATAATGTGGGGTCACATAATGTTAAAAACTATTTTACAGCAAAAGAAATTATCATCAGGATAAAGAAAGACACATGAAATTGGGAAAAAATGGTAAATTATACCTTTAACAATGGATTGATATCCAGAATGCAAAAATTAAAAAAAAAACA
The DNA here is from genome assembly GCA_907169655.1 of Acomys percivali. Taxonomy (NCBI): domain Eukaryota; kingdom Metazoa; phylum Chordata; class Mammalia; order Rodentia; family Muridae; genus Acomys; species Acomys percivali. The sequence continues at coordinate 108,236,467 of OU015760.1, forward strand.
AATTACAAATAAATTGACTTTTAATTGAACAAAGAATTATATGACTAGAGGTGAATGGCTGGTGACAGTGACAAATTTTTATATATACTTTGGTCATTTATGTGACTATTTTCAAGCAATGCAAAATTCTCTGTCCAAGAAAAGCAATTAAGACACTAGTAGAATAAACATATATTAAATATAAACACACACACACAAACACACACACACACATATATATATATATAATGTCATAGAAGTTGAGAGTTGAATAGTAAATATCACAGGCTAGAGGGGAACATGGGAAAGGAAGACTCATAGGGAAAAGGTACTTGAAAACATGGATAGTATTTAGAAGATTTGATATGTTGTTATATATTTGGGTGTCTGAGAAATGTTTTTAAATTCTATAAGAAAAGACACTGAATGTTCTTACAGTGAATCAGTGCTTCTAAAACTGTGTGCCATGACACTTTTGTGGGGAGTCAAATGACTCTTTCATAAGGGTCATCTAAAAGCATAAGAGAACACAGGTATTTACATTATAATCATAACAGAAAAATTGCAATTATGAAGTAGAAATGAAAAAATTTCATGGCTGAGGACATTACAGGGTCACAGAATTAGGAATATTGAGAACCACACTGCAGTAGACAATAAAGCTTGAAGAAACCTGCTATACACATTACATGAGTATATATAATTAATATATGTATAAATTTCATGTAACATGCCTTAAATAGATATTGTTTCATGTATTTGTTTTCCAGTTAAATTATTTAAATTAAAAATGATACTAAAGAAAGAAGCAAGATTGAAATAATATATATGCCATCAATAAACAAAATAGCTGCATCCTACACTAATAGGAATGCAATATTGTGCAGGGATGTCACTGCCATAGTTGGATGGGATTTCTGAATCAATTAACAATAAAGAAAACACCACACAGACATTGGCTGCAGGTCCATCTGATCAAGACAATCTCTCACCTAAGACTGCCTGATATATCCCTGGGCTGTCTCAAGTAGATAGTTGAAGGTTCCTAAAAGACTACACTTCTTTTCAACTTGACACACAAACATATTACCTTAAACCATAATTTCCTTTCTTTTTTGCCTCCAAGATCTCAAAAAGCATCACAATATAAAACATACTATAACTTTAATAGTTTCATACACTTTAAAATTCTATCATTTTATAGCTTTGTGTCTCTTTAAAACATACAAATTTTCTTAAAGATGGGCTCCTGTAACATCAAAAACAAATCAAATACTTTGCTATTCTAAGAGTGATGAACAAGGTATAAAAAATAATCTAAGTAAAGAGAAACCCAAATCAAACATTGTAAAAAGCTCAGTGCCTGATATCTAGGACTCTTATGAACTTCTTGGTTCCAAAGAGCTTAAGTAGTTCCTCTTCTCTGTCTCTGCTCACTGAAACACCTGACCTGACCTCCAAGGGTCAGGCTGCCTTCATGTCACACCTACCACTGTCTTAGGTGGTCATCCCACAGACATAGCATCTTCAATATGCTGAATCTCCATTGAAGCTAAGGCAGCACTTTCATCAATTGCTTTACCTAGATTCTCTTCAGGGACTCTGATATTACTACCTAGTGCTATAACTCAGTTTCTCTCAATGATCCCTTTAGTTCTGGTTTCTCTACTGTTACTGAGGCTGCACCTTTACCAGTGTTCTTTTCTGGCCTAGCTAAAGAAACTGCAACCATGCCACACAGTGCCCAGTCTCATGTGCTATCATAACCTTTTTATGCCATCAAATGAAAAATTAGGGTGGGCCTTTCTTAAGAAAACCTCTTATCTTACACATTACCTTCCGACTACAGTTTTCTCATCATGCCATTCCTCCTAGCCCTCATATCTCCTGCCTCCTCTATATGTAGAGGATTTGATTAGATATGGCTGATCAGTCAGCAGATTTTTTCTCTAAGGGTAAAAACCTTGATTCTCCAGGCCAGGAACTGATTTTTGCACACAGGGGCTACCACTGATAGTGGCCAGCATAGGCTACTCTTGATAGAAACCTGTGAATAGTTTCTGGGACAGAATTCTACTGATAGTAGGCAGAAACTCGAGAAAATAAAGAAGGGAGAAAAAGACCACACACACACACACACACACACACACACACACACACGATGGAATAAGCAATATAAACTCCAACAAGCAAGTTCCAACAAACTTCAACCATTTATTGAGTGGATGGGCAAGCCCTAAAGATTGAGTTCTAATAACTTTAGATTTTCATCTACAGCTTATATATCTCAGAAAAATCTTTCAATCAGTACAAAATCGCATTCTACTTTTCTTTAAGTAAACTATTATAATTAGTATACGTAAGAAAAACATGTTCCCCAATACCTTCACATAACAAAATGTTTTACATATCATAAATAACAAACAAATATGAAAAATAAATTATTACCAAGAATCCACGTATATTTGTAACTAAGCAGTGGAGATAGGGATCGTGAAAGATATTTGGAAGTCTTATGAATATAAATCTCAATGCATCAAATAAAATAATGGAAAATATCAATAGACTAGATCACATAGGAGGAAGGGTGTCAGAGAATAAAGATCGGCTTAAAAATTACTGCATTTATAGAGCAATATCAAGAAAACATAACCAGTCATGATTTAAATACTTTATCAAATTTCATCAACTGGGAACACATGACAACAAGTTTTTAAATCTCTATTGCCTATAGAAGAAGGAACAGCACTCCAGTCATGTGTCTATATACATATATTTGAATTGGTCAAAAACAAGCAAAATATGGTTAGCTTTAGCTGTTAATGTGACATGACCCTAGGTTCAGGTGGGAAGAGGAAACTTCAACAGAAACACTTCCTCCATTAAGGTGGCCCAAGGGAATGCAAATGGAAGGTTTTTTTTCTTTTTAATATATATTTTATTAATTCATTCTTATTACATCTCAATGGTTATCCCATCCCTTGTATCCTCCCATTCCTCCCTCCCTCCCATTTTCCCCTTACTCCTCTCCCCTATGACTGTGACTGAGGGGGACCTTCTCCCCTGTATATGCTCATAGGGTATCAAGTCTCTTCTTGGTAACCTGCTATCCTTCCTCTGAGTGCCACCAGGCCTCCCCATCCAGGGGACATGGTCGAATATGGGGCACCAGAGTTCTTGTGATTTTCATGATTAATGATTGATGTGGGAAGTGGGAAGAGCTAGTTCATTGTGAATGGTGGCAGCCTTGGACAGATGGTTCTAGGTTGCATAAGAAAGCAAACTGAGGAAGCCAGTAAATAATATTTCTCTTTCGTCTATGCTTCAGTTCCTGCCTCATGGTTCCTTCCATTTGATCCTACCCTGAGTTATATCAGTGAAGGACTAAAACCTCTTAAATAGAGTATGATCTTTCTTTCCTAAAGGGCTTTTGGTAATGGTGCTTATCATTGCAACAGCAAGCAAGCTACAGGAATTCTAATCTCTCTATATTTTTGAGGTACTCTGAACACAGTACTTCAGGATATATTTTCTAGTATCTCCATTCTAAAAGTGTTTGATCTTCACAGCAGTACTAACCATACAACTCACTTCTTCGTTTTCACTCTTATGATACCATTTCTACTCCCCATCCACAGCTTATTTTATTCAATTTCAAAGCAATTAAAATTACTCACACCCATAACTCATTTCTTTCTCTCTTACACATACTTTTCCATAGTCAAGTGCAGCACCTGATAAACATTTCCTCTTCTCAAAGCCAATAGAATACATCTTCTGAGATCTAGAATGGTTGGTATTATTTCAGATTACTGTTACCAGGTAATTCTAGTTTATTTTTTAACTCCATTTCCTTTTAGGTCTCTGATAGTCATGGCTAATGTTTTTCTTCTCTCCTCTAAAACTTCAAATACCTCTTTCTCACTTTCAGTTGATAATTTTACTTGATGTCCTCAAAGTTTTTTCAGAATCTTGTAGAAACCTACATTTCGCCTTTCTATGAACACATACTTTTTACTTATTTAAAAGGAAACACTTCCTCTTTACTTAGTTTTATTCCAGAATTATTTTGTTCTCTTAATTTTCTTGTCCAAGCATGCATATAATATGCCCATTAAACATTCATGGATATTATATAAATAAACTTAATTTGGCACTTAAAGTCATATATTAGTTCATATTGCAGAAACTGAAATACTTGCATTAATCTTTAAAACTTTTAATTAAATTTTTAGTTTAAAAAAACCCATCTTTTTAACAGCTTAAAATAACATGGAATGTAAAGCTGGTAATTATAGATAAAATGTTCCCTAATATTCTATATTTGAAGTCACTTCTATGTAAATTGAGAACAATATTTCTAAAAATAAATTTATCAGGCAAGATTTTCCCTCTTATGTAAGACATTTCCAAGCAGGTAAATAGGTGTATTCTTAAGAGAAATGAAAAGGAAAAGCAAAGTTATAACATCCTAGGCAATGAAAAATCTATGACAGTTTACTTTTTTCCCCACTCTTCATCAGTTTGGGATATAGGCTTTATAGCTGATTTATATCTCTTTTGTTAACATATGAAAGATGTGTTGAATTCTACATTATAATGTGGCCTTATTTGGTGTTAAGTAGGTAAGAGATCTTAAAGGGGAAGAGCTGGCACTTACTCCATGTGACAAATGTCCATTTAAGAAAATGGCCATGTGAAGACAAAGGAAATGCTTTGGAGAGTACCATGTGTTGATCAAGACAGAGACAGACATTAGCCAGCTGAAATCTGAGCAATATCCAAATTACTGGCAAAACTTAAGCACCTAGAACAAAGCTCTATAGTAGTAAGAATCATATGTTTGATGACAGTATCATTTCTAATTTCTGCCCTCCTTAACTACAATATAACAAACTCTATTTTAACCTTCCCAGGTTAGAGAAAGATATAGGAAAACAACTGGCCCTGTTTGACTGTATTTGAAATAAGTACACAATCCACATTTTCCATGTTTACTGCTACTTTCATATACTAGTAAGTTTTATATAGATGTGATTATTTATTAAAAGTAATTTTCAAGAATTTAATGATATATAATACTTGTACCTTTAGGTATACCAATACACTTAAAGATTTACTTTGATTCTTACTTATATGTATATCTGTTTGTGTGAATATATGCCATATGAGTAAGGATGCCTGCAGAAGCCAGAAGAGAGAATTGGATACCCTGGAGTGGGAGTTATAGTCCTTTTCTGAAGCACACAACACACTCTTAATTATGGAGTCATCTCTTTGGACCCTAATTTAAGTTTAAAGAATGGTTCTGCAACAAGGAATAATACAGTGAATATTTTATGCTCAGCAAAAAGATAAGAAAATATTTGAAAATTGGTGGTTGTCTTTGGGGAAAAGAGACAGTGTCTATTTTGAAAGTAATTAAAGTAAGATTGTTGAATTCCAGGTAGTCATGTTATATATTATAGCAAGCAGAGTAGACAAATGCTGGCAATAGATCACTATGTGCTTTTTCTACATATTTTATTTGTTCTCTCACATCTAAATTTATAGAATATTTGAAAGTTTTACTATTCTTTTTATTCTTTCTACACTATTTTCTTCTCTTGAGTATTTTGAAATGCATATTATACTGTATATCAATTGAGTTAATATTGAGATTATAGCATGGAAAACTACTTGAAGACACTAAAATGGTTAAAAGTGAAGCCATTTTCAAATTCCAAAGAAATAATTTATCTTCATTATGAACTAAAGAACATCACAAAATGCTATATCTGTATCACCTTCACTTGTTATGCAAACTAAAATATGTTCCTTGTGGTATATTTTCATGACAAAATTTAGGCTTACTAAATAAGTGTTTATTTGTTTTATACTCTAATATTAAGGACGAATTTTACTTAGTATATTTTTGCTTAGTGCCTTATGTGGTTGAGAATGATCTTCAGCTTCAGATCTTCCTGCCACTATCTCCAATGTACCAGGTTTACAGACCTGCACCATAATGCCCACTGTATGTCTTGCTGGGCATTGAATCCAGGGATTTGTGAATTGCAGGCAAAAACTTTCCAAACTAAGTTACATTAGCAGCCCAGGAGATAATGTTTTATGTCACCATCACATATATGTTTAAATAGACTTATCTTGTAATAGATGAACTTTTCTAAAAGTTCTTATGGCAAAATCACTAACTATTCATCATGTGAGCTAAGTCTGTTTTATTCATTATTATTCATAACATATTAATATAATCTTTTGCTTTTTCACAGATTTTTATTTCTTCTACTTACCCATAGTATTCTTTGTATATCTTACAACTTCCCTCACATAGTCAGCATTTTATGTCAGTAAAGTATACAGTTCCTTTTAAAGGGGCAAAAGAGTATCAAGAACATCACCAAACTTTCCTCATTTTCTTATCACTTCAGTGAAAATGCATCACCATGCATAAAGCCAAAATTACAGTTATAATGGACTTTAATTGATTTTACTGCAATTATAAAACAAATTTTAGTAAATAATTTAAAGGAAGGAACCCTCTTTTATGTCATGTACCATTATTTGTGTATTTTCCTCTATTTAACAGATAAAACTACGTTTCTCAAAAAATTTGAATTGCAGATAAAATAATGAAACATATGATGATTGATTTAACTAAAATTGCCACTAACATGAAGCTAAAATTTAATTCTTCAATAGATGTCCTTTCCTCTACTAATAGAGTTCAGAAATAAAAAATTTTAGCTAATGGAAGCTAGTAAACCCACCAGTTGTAGTTCATTTAACAGAGATACACAAAGTTGTGGATCAAATCCTAACAACAGAGCAACATAGCCAATGAGGAAATGAAAGATGCTATTCATCCTGGGGAATAATATCACTCTCCAGTGTAAGAGGTATACAGTGACAAGTTCTTACAAACCAGTATGTTTAGAATAGCAGCACTATCATATTGTATTGAAACATAAAAGAAAGATTTATAAGGCATTGTTTTTGACATAATAACCACAATGTTTCAGTTCATGATAGTGTGTAATAATTAGAGCCATAGATGTATTTGACTTTTCTCTGAATGGCATATGTATCTAATTGTTAAATTACTGTTTTGTATCTTTCAAAATTGAATGTAGCTGGAAATTCCTAGCCTTTGACTGGAATAAAAATGACATTCTACTGCGTTAAAGACAGATGGTCTGGGCTTCTTCAATTCATGCAATCTATCTAAATATATTTTTATTCTCAGTGTCTATGCACACTGCTGGTTTATGGTCCTTGGTTGGAACGTTAGCCAAGTCATTCTGTGCAAAAAAGGAACTGCGTAGGCTAAAGCTTGGATGAGCTCACTAGAAATTACTTTCTATTTTGGGACTCTAAGCAAATGTGCTTTGGGTTCATAATATAAGGTAGCTTTCTCTTTGGTCACAGTTAGTATAAGTCTTCTGTATAGAAAATAAAGAGGACTTCTTAGACAATAGTCAGAAAGAAAAAAATTTAAAATCATGAAGTCTATTGAAGTTGTATTTACTTCTCATTTATCAGAAGATAAAAAAATCATTGTCTTGATTATGCTATACTTAAAGAAAAAAGTACTTATTATTTATAATAATATTTCAATTTACACATTATCACATTTATATATTATTATTAGTAGTAGTAGTAGTAGTAGTAATATTGATAAAATAAATCTATACTGTATTGTATTGCCAAAGATCTTACAGCAAATAAGATTTAAAACTATGGTAATTTGAAGGTATTTTACCTTAAGTTTCCAATGTAGATTAAGTATACAAAGTTAATAATATCTCTTTAAGTAATGAAACTTGTTGTATCACATACTGAGATCATATATGTATTAATATAAATATCTCCAGAATCTATCTCTTTCTCCCTATTGTGATTCAGAAATAGAACTCAAATTTTGAAGAGGCATTCACTAACAAAGCTACACTTGGTAAAGCTGACATTGTTAGGATTAACTATTATCACCAGAATTAAAAGTAAAATGGTTCTATGTGTATTTACTCAAAAAGATAGCTCTTTGAGAGACTATAAAAATTATAAATGTATTTTGAGCCATAGACTGACATTCTTCCTAGTACTTTTCTTTACTATATATTATACTTCTTCTTTATGAAAAAAGATTTAGGGTATATGCTCAAATGTGTCTAGTACAAAAATTCAATTTCACACTTGGACGATATAGGTACATATTTCAGTTTTAAATATTTTCTAAAATGTAAGAAAAATGTTAGTTTCGATTCATATTAGTTAATACATCCAACACTGAATGACATACAGTGTTAATCAGGAACGGTTTCATAGAAACCTAGGTGTTCAAAGAGTGAGTATATTACTTCATGTGAAGTCATAAGGGAATAAAAGATTCAAGTAAATGTGATAGTATAAGCAAATGAAACATTCCAACACATATATAGCATATTTTCCATAGAGGGAATGGTTTATTTGGTAAGAACAAATATACACAGAGCAGTAGTACAGAATAAAGCTGGAAGACTGGGCTATAGAATTATATTGTGAAGGATCATAACTTCTAAGATAAAGAGCTTGTATAAAAATGATTGTGAGCTATGGAGACAGCTAAGTGGATATAATTGTAAGCATGAGGACCTGAGCTCACATACGACACATCTATGGGAACTATAGTTTGACTTGCAACTCCAGCATTAGGGTAGGTTCTTGAATACAGAAATCATTAGGGTTAGTTGGCCATCTATTCCAGTTAAAAATGAACTCCAGGTTTAGTGAGATACCCTGTAACAAGTGGATAAGATATGACATAGAACAACAGACCTCTGCCTTCCACATGATGACAGATGCACACACATATATACAGCACACACACACACACACACACATACACACACACACATACACACACACACACATTGTAAAAATTTTAGATAGAAGAAAAAAGACCTGTGATATGATCAAGTGCTGATAAATGATTAGACTATTCTATATTTCTGAAGTATTTTTCAACATTTTCCATTTGAGAGGAACACTTGAACTTTATTATAATATAAAAAGATACAATAGAAACAATGTTTAATAAAAACTTTGATAACATTAGCAAATGCAACTAAACAGAAAAATATTTTTGGTAATCATTGCTATTACCACTGGACACTCATAAAATCAGGGAATGTTAAGTACAGACAAAGGTACTCCATTTTCTTTAAAGTGTAAACTCAAAATAAATCACAGACTAAATGCCAACCTAAAATCTAGATCTATAATATAGTATATAAAAATCACTATGATTCATATATTACAAAATAAAAATCAGTATGTTAAACTTCACTAAGATTGAAATGCTTTATTAAAAGTACCATAGAAAGGAAGAAAAGACAATTCACTTACCAAGGGAGATAATACAAAGTAGCTATCACATAACATGATTGCTACACTGTGCAAGTTGAGGTTTTAAATCTAAGTTATTTGATTTGGAGGTAATAGTTCATGAATTAAATAAAAAACAAACTCCATGGTAAAACATAAAACAGGAAATTAGTGCTTAAATAACAAAGAGAAATAAAATTAGCTGTTACAAAAGATAAGAACATGAAATGGCAAGTCAAATACTGGGAAAATGTTTATAATAATCGTCTGGAAACAATACTCTAACATAAAACTTAAAAGTATTTTTTAACACTAAATGATAGGAAACACTACTGAAGGCACCATATGGAGAAATCAAGGCGACACTGACCTGGAATCTTCATCCCTACTAAGTAGCTTTCATACTATTTTTTGCTATACATGCAACCAGAGGAGAAAAATAAGAATCAAATCTAGGCAGCTGTGAATACTTTAAGCTACAATATTGCTGAATTATCAAGATATGAGCATGGGTACAATAGTGGCACAAACACCATAGGAGTAATTAAGCACATTCTGATTGTATTTAAGTTCTACTCCACAAGATGAAACAGATACCTGGCAGCATTATCCATCCTATTCCTATCCAAGTCCAATGAATATATAGGTGGCAATCCCTGTAGGAGAACTTATTACCATTATTTTGCTAAAAGGAAATAGTATTAGATTAAATCCTAATGACTGAACATTATAACCGAAGAACAGTACTTTATCCCTCTTCTGAGAAGCATCTATTTACAGTAAATGGTGATTAACATAGAGGATTATAACTGAGAAAAATGAAGAGGCCTAAATAGAACATATATATCACACTATCTTCTCTAAAGCTTCAAAATCATTGCATATGATGGACTGAAGGGTGAAAAACCCTAAGATTGCAGATGACCACAAGAAAAAAAACAGTATTCTCTGGTTACATGAACATATGAGTTGATAGTGGTTAGGATAGCATTCAAAGAACTGTTCAGTTCTAAACCAGATAAAATTCTGGCATGGAGTGAGATGTCAGGCACCAACTCCCACTCCTAACTGAGGTGATACTGGCAATTGTTAGCTTGCATGAAAGAAAACTATTTCTCTCTACAATTGTAGTCCATGGAAAATTGACAATGCTTCAGAAGAAGACTACACATTCAAGAATATTTCTACAATACAAATTAGTCTTGATTTTTTAATCAATATGACATTAAGATGGGTGAGTATAGAAAGAAGTTGACCAAGGAGACTTGGAAAAAAGAGATGAGTATGGTCAGAACACCTTGTATGCAACTTCCTAAGAGCTAATAAAATATTTTTGATGTTAAAAATTTGGACCCAAAGCCATTTGAATACTTATATCAACAAAATTCATAAATGGCTAACAAACATGTGAAAAGCAATTAACATATATCACTATGCATTCATATATTAAAATAAAATTAACAAATATTAGCTCACATGAAATACAACAATAAGGACAGAGTATATTTAAAACATTAGTTCTAATTGCTAACAAGAATAAAACAGGATAGAAATTTAAGCTTTGATGTTTCCTGAAACAATTAATATAACAAAATTATATTATCCACTAGTAGTTAACACAGTTAACATTGTATTAAGTAAACAAAAAAGAAAATTTCTGTCCACTCTCCCTCCAGTATACATCCAGAAGTCACATGTAGCAACTCTTTATGTACACCTAATTGTTAAATTTTAAGGAAATATCATGCCTAGTGAATGAGGAAAAAACACTATTTGATATCATATGCTACTCTTGCCAAAATGTTCTTGAATTAAATGGCATAGTTCAGGAGTGCTCTCCCTGGAAATAAGGTTTTTATTAATAACCTATTCTCTTTATGAACCCATTTTCAAGTGGCAGAGAGGGGTTGAGATTACAAATCTAAGTCCCCCTTTGGAGTGCTTCCTGATTCAATTCCCAATGCCCTGGTTAAGATTGCAGTCTGAAATAATTGAAATGAAGAGTTGTAGGAAAGAAGGACTCCCAATTGGTTATTTCTTGTCACCAAACAAGGTTTTTAGTAATGGGATTGAGTTGCTTTCATATGAGTTGTTGCCTAAGATAGTCCAGGCTGTAGCCAATTGCTGTCAAAGAGTTGCTCTCCAGAAACAGAGAGTAGGTCCCTATTTCTAAGGACAGCTTTCACACAATGGATTGAATATGAGGGGGGCCAAGCTGGTGCCTACATGAAGTGCTCACCCCTATGATCTGGTGTCTTTAGTGTGGGAAAGTATTCTTTAGGCTACCAAAAGAGAATGTAAAAACCAATCCAACCACTAAATCTTTGGGCCAAAGGGAATAAAGGACACCAGGAGAACAGGCCCTCTGAAACAACTGAGCAAGACGCATATGAACTCACAGAGATGGAAGCCTCAAGCTGAAAGTCTGCATGAATCTGCACCAGGACTTCTATGTATATATTACAGCTTATATGGGACTCTTTAGTTTCTGAACGAGTGGGTCTCTGTTTCTTGTGCCTTATTTTGGGGCTTGTTTCCTTCTGTTGGTTTGCCTTCCCCAACTATGATTTGATGGGTTTTGTTTTATCTTATTTCATTTTATTTATGTATGCTTTGTTATCTTTTAGAGGCCTTTTTTTTTCTATTGAAAGATAGAAATGGGCGAATCTTTACAGGAAATGAGGTGGGAAGAAACATGGAGTAATAAAAGGAAGAGAAACTATAATCAGAATATATTGAATGGGGAAAAACTATTTTCAATAAAATAAAAAACAGAAAACGCAAAAAGCTCAATTATGCAAATCAAAAAGAGAAAAAGAAAAACAAGCTAAGTCAAAACGCAGACTACATCAAGAGATATTAAATATCAGAGTGTCAAGAAACTATGCAAACTTCCAAAGAAAGGGGCAAACAATAGCCCACCCAAGTATGGTGCCTATGCACCAAATTAATGACCACTATGACACAATAATTTAATGAATGCAGTATTGGCATACATACCTCAGTGGTAACCAACTGTTTTCTAACTGTACTTAAGACCTGCTCAATAAGAAGGAGACCATTACAAGTATCAGAAACATAGCTAAGTACTCAGTGTTAGTGAAATTATGGTCATTTAGAAGAGAATCTACAACCATTAATTTACTAAACCAACGTAATCCATAACAACAATCTCCAAACATTTTTATACCCACAGATAAGTGTAGTTTTTTATCTCCATCAAAGAATATTCTCTTTGCAACAGATGGTGATCCTTAGTGAAAACAACAATAAATCATTATGTAGAGTTGTAGAGCTCAACCCCAATGAATACATCTACAAAGCATCCAAAAATTAAAGCTCAGAGTATAGTATAGAAGGGATGGACAGATTGTAAGAGCAAGAAGGTCAAGAACTTTGTTGAGATTGTGTTTCCTAGTAACACCAAAAGCTACATTCATAGTCTAACCAACATGAATGTCCAAACATGAACTGAACAAGGTAGACACCAATGTACATATCAACTGAACAAGAAAAAGGTCATGATGCCTCAGCCTCAGCCATACACAAATAACTACAGGTAAGTGAGTAAAGCTAGGAGTAGATGTGTTCCTCCTCAGGGAAAAACATATCAATTGTTTGTCCAGTGTCAAATGGTCAGCCCTAAAACATTTATACAAGTAACATTGTACATATTCAATTGGTTATATTTAGGAAAACATATGTAAATATAAATACAAATATGAATGTAATATTTAATAAAAATGAGGGAAAATTTTGAAGAAGATTGGGGGAGGTATATGGAAGAGTTTGCAGGTAGCAAAAGGAAGAAAGAAATCTAACTAAAATACAGTCTCAAAAGTAAATATATTTTATTTAAAATATAATTACTTCATTATCCCTTTCCTCCACTCAGCACCTTTCATATACACCCCAGTCTTTCTTAAATTATGGCATATTTTTCTTTAATTATTGTTACATATTTAGCTCATGTATGTACATGCATACCTGTTGTGTAAGGTATTTCTGCTTGTAAGTGTATGTTTTTAGTGCTAATCATTTACAATTGGATAACCCATAATAGGCTAATCCATGGGTTATATGAGTTATACCTGTCTTACCAGTAATTAGTTACATTTAGCTCTTTATCTAGAGGTGAACACCATGAGATTTTTTTATATCCACAGTGGTATGTCTATTGGTGCTGTCATTGTTCAGTTTCCACTTAAGCAGCCACACTGTTTGGATTCATGGAAGTAGCTTTATCCATGTATCACAATTAGAAGACACAATCACTTAGCAGACTTCTTAGTTTTTCAGCTCTTCTGATCTTTCTACCCCTCTTCTGCAGTGTTCCTTGAGTCTCAAGTGGATGAGTTAAGTTGTGCTATAAACTATAGCTGGACACTCAATGATCAGTTATCTGATTTTCATCAGATGTAGATTTCGCTAATGATCTTTTCTACAAAAGAAGCATTTTTGATTAAGTAGTGAGAGGTACACATATCTGTGAGTATAATGATAATTGTATATAATGTAATTGAGAAATAAACTAGTTTAGAAAGCGGCAGTAGCAGCTTTTCCTGAGAAATTCATAACATCATTAGCTACATGTTTCTGGCTAAGTTAATAGTATCAGTCATGGTTTCCCTCTTATTGAACTGGCCTCGAGTCCAATTAGACAGTTATTAGTTATTTCTAAGTAAGTGTCACTATTGTACCTTTAAATGATATCTTCTCATGCATTCAGTGTTGTGTTTCAAAGGCATCAAGCTTGGTAGGACTACTAATGATTGCATCTATAGTATTTTTTGGTTCTATGCAATCTTTTCTTAAGTAGGGGCCTTTCAGGTCAGATCCAGCTAGACTCCTCCATGTTTTATGTCTGAAGTTCATGGTATTTTTAACAATATGCAATTACTGTCAACTTCTGGGAGGCAATCAAGTACAACATCAATAATCTATATTCTTTTGGGAATCTCTTATTCTCCACTGACTAACACCTTAAAATGGAGTTTCTCATGCTGGATACTGGGAATTTTTGTTAGTTTGTGGATCTTCAGCAAAGCAACATCAGCCCAGGTAGTGAAACATCATTCTATCTATTCTATCTATCTATTTCACCACCCCCACAAATACAAATACATAGACACATGCACAAAAACATACACAAGACATTTTTATGTCACTATGGCTGATTTTAGTTGACAACTTAACTCCATTTAGAACCAGCTAAAACTCAAGCTGTTCAGTACTCCTGTGAGGGGTTCTCTTAAAGAGATTATTTGAGAAAAAAGCCCACTCATTCTATATCTAGATGAAAGCATCTGGTGACAGTCTCCATAAATATATATAGCATAATGAAACTTGTAAAATAATAATAACAATAATAACATTGTTGTTGTTGTTGTTAATTCAAATTACATCCTGATTCTGATACCCTTTCTCTTATCTTCCTGTCCCCACCATGCCTTCCCTTTCCATTCTATTCCCCTCTCCCTAGAGCTCTGACAGTTGGGTCCTCTTCCCCCACAGTCTGACCACAGCCTATCATGTCTCATCAGGATATCTTGCATCCCCTTCCTCTGTGCTCCCATAGGACCGCTCCCTTAAGAAGCAGTGAACAAATAAAGGGCACCAGAATTCTTGTCAGAGGCAATCCTCCGCTCCCCACCCTCCCCCCTATGGAGAATGAGCTGCCCATTGGGTACATCTGAACAGGGGTCTAGCTAGGTCTTCTGCTTGCAATGTGCAGGATCCCCTGGGACTAGATCCAAGAGCCTTGAGAGTCTCTTTGTGGCGCACCTGACAGCTGCACCCTCAGTCTTTCCATATCCCAACTCTTCCATACAATTCTCAGATCTTCACCAAGAGTACAGCTGCATATCCCAGCATCTGTCCATATTCCCAACTTGCCAAAATCTCTCAGAGGACATCCATGTTGGGCAAATATCCACTTATAATTAAATGTATAACCTGCATGCCTTTTTGGGTCTGGGTTACCTCACTCAGAATGATCATCAGCTCAGAATCTAAGGTCAACAATTAATAAATGGGACCTCATGAAACTGAAAGGCTTCTGTAAGGCAAAGGACACTGTCAACAGAACAAAATGCAGCCCATAGACTGGGAAAAGATCTTCACCAACTCTACATCCAACATAGAACTAATATCCAAAATATATAAAGAACTCAAGGAATTAAACACCACCCCATTTAAAAAATGGGGTATAGAGCTAAACAGAGAATTCTCAGCAGAGTAATACTGAATGGCTGAAAAAAAAAAAGAGAAATGCTCATCATCTCTAGTCATCAGTCTGAAAATCCTCTAGTCTGAGGATCCATCTTGTACTTTTCAGCGTAGCTAAGATAAAAATTCAAGTGACAGTGACAGCATATGCTGGCAAGGATCTGGAGAAAGGGGAATGCTCCTCCATTGCTGGAGGCAGTGCAAACTTGTACAACCACTTAGGAAATCAATCTGGTGCTATCTCAAGAAATTGGGAATAAGTCTGCCTCAAGGCCCGGCCATACAACTCCTGGGCATATACTGTTAGTAGTCAGCCGGTACGTGTATGAGGAGTCAGAATTGGTATTCAGGAGTAGATCTTTAAGTGGGCAGGAGGGTGAGTTCATGATGGAACGAGAGGATTCCAGTGGTTTTTATTGGGTGATCTGGTAAGGATCACCCTTTATTGCCATCAGAAGGGCCTCCTGGACGTTGTGCGCCAAATGTTAAAAGTGGGTTTTGGAGGTTAGAGGTGAACGGTGGAGCTGTGCAGAGGGATGGAATCACATCATGTAACAGATCCAATTAAGAGGTTTAATAGGAAGATACAGGAACTGTCCCTGGAGACACATGTAGAGAGAGAGAGAAATGGGAGGAGTTCCCTTTATAAACTATCTAGCGCATGTGCAGAAGGTGCACAGGTGGCTTAGGGGTCTTGAGTCCTGCAGGCAGGGGGTAGTGACATGTAGCCTGTCTTCCTGTCATCATCAGGACCGTCAGAGGTGACTGTATTGTTCCCTGAATACTAACATATACCCTAAAGATGCTCCAGCATACAAGGACATTTGCTCAACCATGTTCATAGCAGCCTTGTTCATAATAGCCAGAATCTGGAAATAACCTAGATGTTCCTCAACCAAAAAATGGATAAACAGACAATGAATGGTACATTTACACAGTGGTATACAATTCTGCTATCAACAACAAGGAAATCTTGAAATTTGCAGGAAAATGAATGGAACTAAAAATGAAACTTTCTTTGACTGCTTGCTTCATCACTCTGGCTGGCAAGTTCATCTATGCTGTTGCTGTACCCATTGGTAATTATTTGAATCCATGACAGTCTGAAATGGAAAACCAACAGCTCTCAAGGGATCCTCCAGGACTCCATCACCATATTGGGATAAATTGAACAACTACCAGTTTCTCAGCTTTTTTGTTAAGTTGTATTATCTGAACAACATCATGTAAGCTCATTGTTTGTGTGTGTGTGTGTGTGTGTGTGTGTGTGTGTATGTGTGTGTTCCAGAATGTTGTTGGTCCACCCTCCCTCCCTTTTTATATTTTCTTCCCTCTCTGCTCCCAAGTTATTGATTCCAGTCTTTCTGTTAAATTTCCTTATAGTCCTTTATCTTCATTTTATCTTTCCACATTCCTAATAGTCAAATAGTCTCTATTTTATTTATATTTGTTCTTTCACCCCTTGATTTTTTTTCAGATTTTTGTGATACCTCTATTCCCTGACTCTGTACCTAAGTCCTATGTTTATGCATTTTCTCTTTTTTAATAAGTTGTGGTCACAAATATTTAGAGTAGATTAATTGTTACTAGAGAATTAGGAATGAGCTCTAATGTATCAACAGTGGCATGATTTTCTTGGCTTTTATACAGTAGGAGTATTATAAATAATGAAAATGTATTATGTATTTTAAATTCTGTAAGAAATGTTTCATAATATATTCACTTTAACAAGTGAATATGCAGAGTAAAAATATTTTAGCATTTAAATATATGATTTGAGTATTACAGAATCTATATATGTATCAAAACATAGCAGGACACCCAATAAACATGTATGTTTTATATATTACTTGATGTTTTAATTTAAGAGGGAAATTTTAAATTAAAGTATGTATATTAAATAAACTAATTGGAGCAAATGTAAATTTTAGCACAGAAATCAGTTGTTCAAAAACTAAGAACTAAAATTTCATTTTCATATATGTAGTGACTCTTTTCAATCTTTTTTGTTTATTTTTTTTTTGGAAAATGAAACATAATGTAGAATTCTTTTCAAAATATAAATTAAAAGAAATGATTCCTGGGGAATTATTAATCTTGTTACAATAAATATTAAGATAATCAACTTGCAACCAGCTTTCTATCATTTTAGTATTTTAGTAGTAGTAGTAAGAAAATAAAACCTGAAACATAACTAGGCATTATATGTTTTTGAAATATGCAGTTTAAATATGTGACCATAGTACAAGGTTAATGAACAAAATTTTTAACAAAGCTCATTACTTTGTAGTGAGCTCTAATAGTATTCAATTTACCTTTGGGGACATTAATTTTATGTGACCCATGCTTTCTCATTATTTTAATATCATATATCTCAGTATAAACATTCAAGAGTTTTACAAAGTGGTGTTAAAATGATATATGTTATTAAAATGCTGTACCACGTATTTGATCTATCTGTACAGATGAGATAGTCCCAGTAGGAGGTCTGTCAATGTTTAGGTACATAGCAATCTAAATACTAGTTTAATTCTATACTGTTTGTAAAACATATTTCCAGTTAGATCATTAAGAAAGAAAAAAATATATAGCTATATTAATGTCAACTCCATATATGAAAATATAACTGAGGATGCATTCTCAACAATATACAGTCCCAGATTATTTTTATAATGATGAAGATGAGTTTGTACAATCTTATACAGTTGTTCTGGCAGGCACAAAATATTTTGCAAGATACCTGGCTCAGAATAGTGTTCTATCTCTCTTTTCAGTAGACTGGAACTTAGTTGAGCAGAATTTTAAATACCTTGTATAGAAATTTAATTAAACACCATGTTTAAACTCAAGGTCAGCTATTCATTAGCCCTAATTCTTGAAAAAAAAACTCCCATGAAGAAATGTTATATTGTTTCAGGATTTATTATGAGAATCTCATATTATTCCTCAATTGAAGAATTAATTAAATTATAGTCATTAGCTGCAAGCTCCAAAATATTTATAGTACTTCAGTGATTGTTTTAATACTTTAATTAAGCTCTCAATATAATACTAAATTGAAATACTGTGTAAAACGCGATATCTGAAGAGTTTTCATATTTTGTGCCTTTTGATAATCACCCAAATACAAGAGCTAGCAAAAGCTACATGAGATGCACATCCTTGTCATGACTGCTCTGCTTAAGGAGATACTGGAAATTTTGATGAATATTTCATAGGAACAAAGATCTTTGAATTTCTAATTGGAAATATAATTTCTTAAAGGCAGAGTATGAAAGTGAAATGTTAGAGGTAGAGTATATTTTTAGCAGCTGCTATAAAACATATTTGTCATTTATATTTTATCATCTTGGGCTATTAACTAAAGTGAAGAAGACTGCCAGTTATACAGATAATATTGGTTGCCCAGTATATGTTTGACAATTTGCTATATGCTGAAGCTATAAATCAGAATTAAATATTTTCAGTAGTATCTACCATGGTTTCTATTGTGTTAATTTTAATGTTATGTCATTTGATAGAAGAAATATATTCAACTCTGTGATTATGGTTCAGTTGTATTTTTTTTCTTCACTAGAGAAAAGTATTCCTTGAAGGAAATGAGAAAAAACGTACTAACAAGATAATACTACTTTGATGAATGGTATTTCTTTCAAAACTAACATAGAAATATTAAATTGTGTTTTGAAAAAAGAAAAATGTGTTTGTTTACCTTGCTCATGCACTTTCATGGTTTGTGTTTTGCTCTTATTACCATAACTAAATACTGCTTTTTCCTCCTTTGATCAGAATCACCATGGCCTACAGCCAAACAGCATTGAACTACGTCACTAATTACAACATCGCCAAATGTTACTTTCACCTATCTTTGGGAATCTGGTTTACAAGTCAATTCAGATTTCATACTGATTAAATCATCTGAGAATATGCTAGCCCCCAACTGGAAGTAATGAATAATGAATGAGTCTTCCCCACAAAAGAAGACAATAATTCTTTCCTATTACAAAGGTGTATTCACTTCCTATTATAAAGTGTATCTTCACTTTGATTATAACCAGTATCCTGTGTGCAAAAATGGAAACTTTAATCTGTTAAAACTGTGTCCTTCATACCTTATACTTATCTCTTCATGTAATAGCAAAATATAAGTAGGTATGAAAATTATGGTAGAAAATATATCTACAGTGTATCTAAATTTATTGAAATATCTGCTCTATGAGATTATTTAAATCTCTAATGAAACTGAATATAATAATCACATTTAATTTTTTTAATCTGTTAATAAGTGTTTAAGTCATAAACTTATGCTTGCCTTGGAAGCAGCCATATTTATGTAAGATGAATATAGCCATGATAGTAAAAAAATAAAAATAAAACAGTTTTGAAAGAAATGGAAGAAAACACAAATAGTTTAGATGTGTCCCATACTAATAGATGAAATAAATTACTATGAAATTGTCTACACAACCCAACATAATCTAGAAATTAAATATGATCTTACAAATATTCCACTTACATTTTTTCATGAAAATAGTAAATTAAATTCTAAATTCACAGTACAAAGTTCTTAAACTCCCTGAATATCCAAAGTAATAATGAGACAGAAAATAAAATAAAATAAAAATAAATCAAGCCTAGTTGTACTATAATACTTGACTAAAAAGTATTACAAAGCTATAATAATAAAGCAGAATGATAGTTCCTAAAATATATAGAGCGCATTATCACAAAATAGAGAACCCAGGATTAAATTCAAGATGGAGAGGGATGGGAACATTGTGATAACAATATAAAATATCAGTTACATAAAAGCATAAACCCAAGAGACTTATTTATAAAAGGTAGTAACTGCAGCTGATATTTTATTGCATTCTGGAAGATCATTAAGGGAATGGAATTGAAGTACTTTCTCAGAAATATGACAACTATACCAGATAATGTACATTTTGATGAGTGAGATAACCTACACTCAGAAAGATACGCATGTGTCTTATAAGTGGATATTAGCCCAACATGGATGTCTTCTGAGAGTCCCCACTCAGCAGAGCATCAGGACTGATGCTGGGACTTGCTGTTGGACTCCAAGTGAGAGGGTTATGGAAGAATCAGGAGATAGAAGAACCCAGAGTGCCCAGGAGCCCCATAAGAAGACCATCAAGGCTGGCAGATATGGATACAGGGGGTCTGCACAAACTGCTTTACCCACCAAGGACAATGCATGCAGTAAACTTAGACCTCCTGTTCAGAATAGCCAATAGAGAGCTCATTCTCCATGGTTTTGGGGTGAGTGGGGACTGCCTCTGACATAAACTTTTTTCCACCAATTTGACCTCTTCCACTTGGTGGGAATGCCTGGCAGCACTAAGAAGAAAGGAAAGCAGGCTATCTAGATGAGACCTTATAGGCTGTGGTCATATGGTGGGAGAGGAGGTCCTCTTCTGTCAGAGGTCTAAGGGGGGGGGGAATAGGGCAAAAGAGTTGGAGTAACAGGAAGATACAAGTGAGGGGATAACAATTGGGATTCAATCTGGATAAATTACTAAAAATAAACTAATAAAAATTTAAAAAGAAATATATACAGTTAAGTTAGGTTAATACAGCTATTGTTTCATTGCATACATATTTTGGACTACAATATTTTTCATAAGAGATTAAAAAAATTTTAACATTTAATATGAGTAATTAAAAAGTATAAGTACAGTGATATTCTCTTTGAATCTAGAATCTAAGTCATTTATTATAAATAGAGGAGATGTTCTGAATAATAAAATACTTCTCATAATATTCTTGCTCCTACTTAGGAACAAAGTTGGACTTATTTAGCTGAGGAAAAGAATGCTAGATATTCTCTGCACTCGTGTATAAAACAAGGTATTAGTTAAAATAGCAATGGAGAATGACCAAAGAAACTGAGAAGACAAAAGTACAAATACTGGGGAGAGAGTGCAAATTCAAATAAACATTACAGAGGCCAATTTTTAATGTTAGAATGACTCTAAATATTCATCCACATTGAGTTTGAGTATGAGCACATGATTTGATCTTAAGGAGCATATGTATGTCAAAGTGGACCTGCCAATGATGAGTAGTATTCTTCAATTTATAATTTACTTGGAGCTTCCTTTTTTCTGTGCTTTTGGAACAAATATGGCTTAAATGAAAAAGACAGACATGCTACAAACAACTATCTGCTTCTAGCTCTTAAGGAAGTCACAAAACTTCACAAATGTATTTCAGTATTAGTGGATCATGGAATCAGTTTATACTAGTCTTACTTAACTCTTGTTCAAAATTCCAGAACTCAATAAAAACTAAGATGAGTCCCTTAGCAGAAGATAATTCAGATAATTCCAGTCAATATTACTCATTTAGCAGACAACAGAAACCTGAAAATGGTTCCCAGAGAAGGAAAGTGTTATTCAAAAATTCTCAGTGAGTTAGTAATTGATCTGGTAACCAAGAACTAAGATGTGTTACAATTTTAATTAGGTGCATTTTCCAATCACTTTGCCATATTACTTGATTTTCTCATGATTTTTATCATGGCCCAGAATGACAGGACATAATTTTAGTATAATTACTCATAAATGATAGTAAAGACAGTTAGAAAACTGCTTATTCCCTTGCAGTATAGATGACATAGAAAATACTAACTAAACTGTTATCTAAATAAAGGAATCACCAATCAGAGATTTGGTGAGAAAAAAATTTTACACATATTTTGAGATTGAGCATTAAGTACCTTCCTATTTGTAAATTAGCCAGTAAAAGTAGAACTTGTGAAGAAATAGCCAAAGTAGAAAATATATGCCATATTCTCAAGAAGTCAAGTGGGGAAATTAAAGAACTATTTTTCCTATGTTAGAGTGCAGGAGGATTATTAATTTTCTGCAGCCTCATCATATTTGACTCACAACTGTAAGTCTCTCAACCTAGATCAGAACCAATTCACATTTGAGAAATACTTATTTTATCACTGGTACATATTTGACCTATTTAATGACTGTCCTAACAAAACTGTAAATTGCAAATGTTTATTTCAATGCCAGCCACTCAACTTTCCACCATGTTCCTAATGTCATGAAGAAGCAGATGTTTAGTAAGCATTTCTTGGAGCTGATGAGAAAAGTTGTCTAAAAAAAATTGTGCTCTCAATCAGACTTTACCATGAACAAGCTTCAGGATTATAATAATCAAGAAACTTGCAAACAGAAAGATAGTTGAAGTAGCAGAATCTTCACCAAAACTCCGAAAAATCCTAGTAAATAAATTCCTTCCCAGAACTTTTTTCTGCCTTGGTTGTTGCACAGTATACTATATATTTAATAGTTTTACTTATATTTTGCTGATAATTAACCAAAAAGTACTCTTATATGAGTATGTTATTTGTTAATATAGTAATTAGGCTCCAACTACTAAAGATACATGAGTGGTGATTTCTAGGTTCTAAACATTTTAGTCTATGTAATCAGGAAATAAAAGGATGGCTTTGTAAGAAAGCTTAAGCATTAAAGCTTGTTGAATTCACTTAAATGCACAGGAAACAATAAGGAGCATCTTTTTCCATCATATTTCCTGCTCCTGTCAAGCTTTAAGGATAGGCTAATAACTTGAAGATAGAAGTAAAGTCTATAAAATACTGTATTTATAATTATATTGGAAATGACATGAAATTTAGATGTACCTTCTTTTTTGTTTGTTTTTTAAATTTTTAAACTACTTAATTAATTTATTCAGATTACTTCTCAATTGTTATCCCATAACTTGTATCCTCCCATTCCTCCCTCCCTCCCTCTTCCACCCTATTCCCCTCCTCTAGGCCTAAGACCGAGGGAGATCTCCTCCCCTACTATATGGTCATAGACTTGATAGGTCATATCAAGTCTCATCTTGGTAGCCTGCTTATTCTTTCTTTGAGTGCAATGAGGTCTCCCACCAAAGGAAGGTGGTCAAATATGGAGCACCAGAGTTCATGTCAAAGTCAGTCCCCACTCTCCACATAACTGTAGAGAATGTTCTGTCCATAGATCAGAGTAGGGGTTCAATGTTTACTACTTGTATTGTTCTTGGTTAGTGCAATAGTTTGAGCAGAACCCCCTGAGCCCCAATCCACCCATCATGATGTTGTTCTTATAGGTTTCTAGGACCCTCTGGGTCCTTCTACTTCCCCATATCCTATATTTTTCTTACCTAGAGTCCCAGTATGAAGTCCTCACATCTATCCCAATCTCCTGATAAGTGAAGATTTTCAAGGGATATGCCTTTTGGGCTAGTGCCCAATTATAAGTGAATATATACCATGTGAGTCTTTCTGCTTCTGGGTATTCCACTCCTTGGAATATACCCAGAAAATGTTCCACCACACAACAAGGACATATGATCAACCATGTTCATAGCAGCCTTATTCATAATAGCCAGAACCTGGAAACAGCCTAAATGTCCCACAGTTGAAGAATGGATAAAGAAACTGTGGTACATTTACACTATGGAATACTACTCAGCTAGTAAAGAAGGAAATCCCGAAATTTGTGGACAAATGAAAGGAACTGGAAATAATCATACAGAGTGAGTTAACCTAGATGTACTTTCTTATAGATACATAAAGAAAGGAATCTATGGCATCTGAACTATTTTCATTTAAAATGGTTGACTGAAACTTTCATTAATACTAAAGGATTCAACTTATTTAATAGGCATTGTATAAATTATTTGTGATAGAAACTGATGTAGTTGTGGAAGCTAATTAAAGCTCCAAAGATTTGCAATATGATAGAATGCTGAAATAATGCTGGTATTACACATATTCCACAAGGACTTGACTCAATTACATATCATTTGACACTGAAGATAAATTCTTTGTTAAGTAGAATGTGATAAATTTAGTTTATAGTAATTATACATAAAATCGCATAATTAAAATGGAACAACATTTCAACTCCTAAAAATGGGCTCTTTTGAGATCAAGAATTGTGGCAACTAGGAGACAGAATAAAATATAAAGCTATTTTAACCAATTTTTAAAACATGTTAGTTAAGGGAAGAACAGAGTTCTGAAGTTACAGTATGTAAGTAATGTAATGGATCTATAAGATTTTGAAATAATAACCATCAAACTGAAAGAATTAAATAGTCATCTTCAGTGGTACAAAGTACCTCAATTTCACCCCAATCACCTCTATAATTCTATGGGAGGAAAATACTACACTAAGTATAATTCTTATATTTATAACTCTTACAAATAGTAGTTAAAAACTACACTTACATTGTAGGAATTAATATTTCAAGTTAAAATTTGAGCTATATTTTAACACAGAGCTTTGGGATAAGTATCATATTAATTCAACTAATCACTAATTTTCTTAATGCCAACTAGAAAGTTTGTGGACTTGAAATTAAAATGAACAAGACAAGGTTAAAAATACAAGGTTTCTAGCCCTTTTATGGCATTCTGCCCCCTTCCAACCAAAATCAAATATGTAAATAGATCTTTTTATATGCATTCTTTGTGCAAACAGTTTTGGAAGGATATCAATGAGGAATTCAATCAATGTGGTCTGAAGATTTTGGTGGACACTACAAAAAGAAAACCTTTTAGATGAATCTATGGAATTGAGGAAAGCATTGGATGAACATTCTATCATTAAAATAAATCAGGAGTCTATGTACTTGGAACATACCTTGGCAGAAACTTGAGGATGTTGATTTGAAAACTAGAATCAGAAGAGTAGCCCCCATCAGAGTTTCCTGCAGAGTTAAATTAGAATGGAAGATTCTTAGGTGCTGATTTCAGTTGACCCTATTTCATTAGGACTGAAGTGTGGTTTAAGTGTCTCTTTAAAATTTCCTCTGCTGATCTGGATTTCCTGTTTGGTTTTTTTTTTATTTGTTTGTTTTTATTTTTTGATCCAGTAGTTCCAGGCTGAATACACACACACACACACACACACACACACACACACACACACACACACAC
>OU015760.1:108262019-108273562 GCA_907169655.1 Acomys percivali
CACCCACATTGTTGTTGTTGATTTTGTTTTATTGAGACAGGGTTTCTCTGTGTAGCACTGGCTGCCCAGGTACTTACTCTGTAGACCAGGCTGTCCTTAAACTCACAAAGATTCACCTGCCTCTATCTCCCTGAGTGAGTGCTGTGATTACAGGTGTGTGTCAACATGCCCCGCTTCATTGATTATAGTCTAAAGATTTATTTCATTTCATTTTGATGAAAATGGTCTCCTGACTGTATTGAAGAAATTTTGGCTAGGGTTGTTAGAAAGGAAAGTCATTTGAATAGATATTATAAACTTAGATCAAAGATAAAATATAAAATATTTCATAATTCATGCTAAAGAGTCCGGCTTTTCATTTGGTTGCAATGGTTTGTGACCAAAAGCATACTAGGTTAAAATAATGATCAAGTACTGTATTTACAGTTGTGCAGGTTTCTCAACAGGATGCTGCTTTGTATCTTTGTTGGCCTTCTTTCTGCATCTGTAGTTAAAAGTGGATAGTGTACACAGATATGATGAACAATACTGTTTCTTAGTCTTTGATGCTTCACATAGGACCATTTTGCTAGCATGGTTCTGTCACACTGCATTAGTTATACTTTCCCATTATTGTGACAAACACCCTAACAGGAAAAAAAACTTAATGAAGGAAGGGCATATATTGGCATACAGTATGTAGAGTTATAGTCCATCATGATGAAGTTAGAGCAGCTAGAACAAGTGGTAGCTGGTGGTATTCCATCAGAAGCTAAGAAGCAAAAATCAAACAGGAAGTGGAGCCTATCTATGTCTTCTCATAGCCTGCCCTCAGAGACCGAATTCTTCCAGCAAGGCTCTATATCTTAAAGACTTCACAGCCATCTGAAATAGTGTCACTGCTTAGGGACTATGTATTCAAAGAAGTGATCTTTCATAAGACATTTCACATTCAAACTAGCATACCCATTTAACCCAATAGTCTAGTTACACTTACTGAAGCTGTTTCAGAAAACTGAATGAAATTTACAAAGTCTTCTCACATTAACAGTCAAATCTCTCTTTAGCCAAAATTAGCCACAAGTTGATGCCAGAATGACAGGATAAGAACAATCTACATATGGTAGTCATATGGTAACAGTGTGTGAACACTGAAAATCCATTGACAAGGCCTAAGATTGCCTACAAATCCACTGAAGAATTCATTTGAAGTTGTTTTTTTCTCATTGACTATTTTCATAAGAAAAATTCTAGTAGAGTATCTGATACAAATTAATTAATTTCATTGGTGATTCTAATAAGAATGTTCCCCATAGGCTCAAATATTTGTATGTTTGTGTTAAGTTTGTGGAACTGTTTGAGAAGGACTATAGCCTTTTGAAGGTCATATGTCACTGTGGGTTGACACTGAGGTTTTAAAAGGCACAAAATTCCCAGTTAACTCTCTCTTTGGCTCATTGTTGTGTATGTAGATCTAAACTCTTAACTATTGCTCAAGTGTCATGTCTGTCTGCCTATTCCCATGCTTCTGGTATAATGGTCACGAGCCCTAAAACTATAAGCCCCAATTAGCTGTTTCTTCTATAAGCTCCTGTGGTCATGATCCCTTAGCATAAGTATAGACATCTTGTTATAGCTTTAGAGTCATTTAGAGTATAGGAGAAAAGAAGCTGTAGAATTTTCCTCTGCAATTAAAGCTGATGAGGTCAAGCATATGGTAGAAGCATCTCTGTATGGTGACCCAACAAGGCTATTGCATGGAGCTATAAGTATGAAACTTGGATTGTCCTGTAGACCCCCAAGAAGTTGGAGAGAACAGAGTCATGGGATACCAGCCAAAGAGAACTACAGACAAGGTGGAATGTTTTGCAGTCAACAAAATTTTAAGAGAAGAGACATCTAAGCTGTTTCACATTTGGCATAGAACTACAGGATTTAGAGTTTTCCCTGTTGAGTGGATTATGCTCTGGCTTAGTATTTTCGCTATGGCCCCATTCCTCCTTTTTGAAATGATAATGTATATTCTGTGTCATTTTAAGAAAATAGGTAATTTGTTTTTGGTTTCACAGGGATTGGAGTTAAGAGATTGTCCTGGGTCTCAGAAGAGACTTTAGAATAATAACTTTTTTGTTTAGACTGTAAAAGATGAATATAGGCTTTTAAAGTTGAGCTAAATGCATTTTTCATTATGTTATGGCCACAAGTCTCTGTGAGCTAGGGAGTGGAATGTGTTATTTTGAAAATAGCTCCTATGAGCCCATTTATTTAAATGCTTGATACCCAGTTAGGAGAACTGTTTGGGAAACATAGAAGGTTCTGCTCTATTGGAGGATACATGTGTTGGTGTCTACTTTGTTTTAAAATTCCATATTTTCTGGAGTTAGCATTGCTCTCCTCTCTCTCTCTCTCTCTCTCTCTCTCTCTCTCTCTCTCTCTCTCTCATGATTGTTGAATCAAGAAATGTGAGCTTTCAAAAACTACTTCAGTACCATGTCTGCCTGCCTGTGTGCTGCTGTGCTCTCTAGCATTATCTTACTCAATTCTGACTCTGTAAAACTATAAGCCCAAGTAAACTCTTCAATAAGCTGCCTTGGTCATGTCTGCGGAGGAATGTCTTGGTTGGGTTTATCAGTTGTTAATAAAGAGCTATTTGGCCAATCAACTGTGGAGAAGGACATGAAGTGGAAGGCAGGACTTCTTGGTAGAGGGGGAGGTGTGCTGGTGAATTCAAGGAGGATAGCTGAGCTCCTGGCTGGAGAAAAGGACTGATGGAGTAGAAGTCACCCCAGGAGTCATCAGATTGGCAGGTTATTGGTTTTTATGTTGGTTTTAAATGAACAAGGATTAGAGTAGCTCAGAGTCTATCATGCACAGTGCTTACACCTAAAAAATAAACCACAGTCTCTCTGTGTCTATCATTTGCGAACTATCTGGTTAAAGAAAACAATTGCCCTAAAACTTTATTATATTAATTAATATAGAAATAATAATTATTTATTAAATACATGTCACAGTGTTTAGTCACATCAATAGAAACATAACTAAGACAAGTGTATAACATTTTTCTTTCTCATTTACAGCAAATAGAAATGTTATTAGAAGAATATGTCAACTATTCCAATTATGACATAGGAGAATAGAATTGACAAATAGCAATGATTGGAATAATCAAAGGAATCTTAATAATAATCTACAGGGAAAAGAGGAGTACAGAGAAATGCATTCTCAAATGGAAAAAGAATGAAATTAATACTTTTTGTATAAAATTTAATTGTTCACTTCCATAGACTATAAAAATGTAAATGTTTGGAAATAGTATCTTGAGTCACAAATAAGAACATACTTTTATCTTGACTAGTGATTTGTAACAATTTTACAGTTATTAAAAATGTCAAGTCACAATGGAAGGGAACAATGATAGTTCTAAAATGATGTTTTGTGCTGTATTACATGTAAAAAACAACAGAAATGTTGATCACTTAGATCTAAAATTAAAGCTACAGTAGAGCAACTGAAGTTTAATCTCTAGAACTCCACAGCCAAGGACAGAAGAAATATAATCTTCCTATTCATTAAATATTGTACTTGTTTTATTTTGATATCCATCTAGAGAGAGCCTTCCTTTGTATGTCAGTTTATTTTCTGCTTATATACTTCACCTCAAATGTTAGGAAATATTCTTGCTAAGCTAGTCTAAGTAATGATGGGAACAGGAAGACACTAGACTTTCAAGTATATTTGGTTTTCATGTGTCACTTTGTGTTGAAGATACATTCTTTCTTTTTAGACTAATTTATTTATTTATTCACTTTGCATCCAGATCATAGCCCCCTCCATTCTCTACTGCTGATGCCACCCTCCCTCCCTCTTCCAGCATATCCTCTCTTTTTTTCTTTAGAAAAGGGAAATCTCCACCATCAACCCACCCTAGCTCATTAAGTTTCATCAGGACTGATCCTGTCCTCTTCCTTTGTGTGCTGGCAAGGCAGTCCTACCAGGGGAAAGTGATCAAACAGCAGGTAACAGAGTCTATTTTAGAAACAGTCCCCACTCCCCTTACTAGAGGACCCACATGAATCCTGAGTTACCCATCTGCTACATCTGCCTTGTGGTTCTAGGTTCAGTCTACACATGGTCCATGGTTGGTGCTTAAGTATCCACATACCCCCTAGGCCTGGGTTAATAAGCTGTTTGTCTTTTTGTGGAGCTCCTGTCCTTCTATCCTTCCACCCACTTTTTCACAAGACTCCCATTGCTTTACCCAACTTCTGGCTGTGAGATTCAGCATCTGTTTTGATTTGCTGCTATATAATCACTGATTATGTTAATAGATGAATATAAGTCAACATACTACAGAGATATCCATATGAAATGGAAATGCCAATAACTTATATGCCAAACAAAAGACTAATAAAGACAATAAAGTATATGTAAACAATGGAGTATTATACCAATGAATTTTATTCAGTTATAAAGAAAAATTGTGTCACTTGTAGGAATATTGATTGTCCTGTAGATAGTATGCCAAGGAAATTAGGCTAGATGCAAAAGGATAACTAAAAAATATTTTCCATCATATTTATCTCATATTACATGAACATAGATTACTAAGGGAAAATAAGGAAACTGGTGAAAATGGTAACTCTGATACAAGAAAGGATAATGGAAACAATGAATATTAGGAAAGTATATGATGTGCATTTATAAAATGTCATGATAAGAATCAACATTTTATACACTGAATAAGTTGTAAAAAGAACTATCTTGTCTTCCTTTTTTATTGAAAAAATATTTTTTCTCACATAATGCATCTTTATTATGGTTTCCCCTCCTTCTACTTTTCTGTTTCTTTCTAATGTATCACATTAGAAAAGAAGCACATGTCTAAGGGACAACAGTATAATTATAATAAATAATATAATATAATATGTAATAATAAAAAACTATCACAATAAAGTTTGGCAAAATGAACCAACAGAAGGAAAAGAGCCCAGTTCAAGGCACAAGAGTGAGAGACACACCAAATCACACAATAAGGAGTTCCATAAATATGTTAAACTGTAAACCATAATATATAGGCAGATGAGCTGGTGTTGACTTATAACAAGGAGGATCCAAGGGAGGATGCTTAGATCTCACTCAGAAGGGGAAATAGAATAGAGAGAGGAAGTGTTTGAAGAGAAGGAACAAGGTAAAAGAGGGAACACAGAGAGAAATGAGGGTGGAGATAGGGGGTGAGAGGACAGAGGGCCTGCAGAGAGAAGGGAAACCTTGGATTGAGGCATCTCTATGAGAACCTGGAGACTTAGGACAGGGTAGGCTTCTGGGACAATATGGGGTGACACTATCTGAGACTCCTAGTTGCAGGGGTCGTGGAGACTGAAAAGGATACCCTCTATTTAGATTGGGTTCCTAGTAGAGGGAGGGGAACATCAAACAAACCATAATACCTTTGACCCAAAATGTGTCTTGCCTACCAGAGCAGGGATTAAGATGGAACAGAGAATGAGGGAATGGTAAATCAATGCCTGGACCAACCTGAGACCCACCCCATCACAGAGAAACAACCCCTGACACTATTAATGATACTCTGGTCTGCTTGTATACAGGAGCCTAGCATAACTATCTTATGAGAGGCTTCATCTAGTAGCTGGCAGAAACAGATGCAGAGATGCACAGATAAACAACAAACCTAGCTCTCGTAGTCCTGTGGAAGAGTGGAAGGGGGAGAGAGAATCTGAGGGGTCGAAGGCACCACAAGAAGACCTATAAAGTCAACTAACTTGGGCTCATGAGGGCTAAAAGAGACTGAAACATCAATCAAAGAACATGTATGGATTTGACCTCCCCCCTTCCCCAATATATGTAGTAGATGTACAGCATAGTCAACGTGTAAATACCCTAACAGTGGGAGTAAGGGCTGTCTCTGACTGTAAATCTGCCTCTGGATACTTTTCTCCTTGCTGAGCTGCTTTTTCAGACCCCAGCGGGTGAAGATGTATTTAGTTCTATTCTGATTTGACATGTCAGGGTATGTTGGGTATCCCTTGGGGGCCCTGTCCTTTTTTAAGAATAAAGAGATAGGGTTTGGAGGAGGGATCAAGAGGGTTAGACTGGGAGGAGATGAAGGGGGTTAGGATCAGGCTATAAAGAGAGTAAATAAATAAATAACTTAAGACTAAAAGAATAAAGACTAAAAGACTTAAGACTAAAAGTCTTTACTGTTCCTAGCAGTGAGGAAAAATTGATGATCAAATTCTGGTACCTACAAATCTACTAGATTATTTAACTATTGCCATGTCAATAAATTAACATAAAAATGTGACAGGCTACATTTATAAAATCACAGCTTCTGTTCATCAAGATCTTTAATGTGATTAATCTATAGTCTCTTCTTCAGGGTCTCACTATAGTCAACATATTTTCTGATGCCTTCTCCTTTTTATTATTTTCCATTTTAATTAATGTATTCATATTACAACCAGATTATAGCCCCTTCCTTAGTCTCCTCCAGGTCTCACCCTCTCTACCTCTTTCCTGCCCTGCCCCTAGTCCTTAGAAAAAGAGAGCCCTCCTTCCTTACTAATTGATCCCAGACTATCAAGTCACTTCAGGACAGCCTGCATCCTCTTCCTCTGTGACCTGGCCAGGCTGTATTATCCAGTAGAAGTGAGAGAAGAGCAGGCAACAGAGTTCATGTTGGAGAGAGTCCGTGGTCCCCTTACTAGGTGACTTACATGGAGATGGAGCTGCCAGTCTTCTTATTAGTAGGTACAACTGAAGAATAGTCCACTTCCATGCTCATTTAGATTATTGCAGAATAAATTCTGAAAGTTTCCTTTTAATTTTTTCAACTAGAAACTTCCACATGCTTTTCCACTTTGTGCCTTTATTTTATTTTTTTATTTGTTATTTTTTTCTATTTTTATTAATTTATTCTTGTTACATCTCTATGGTTATCCCATCCCTTGTATCCTCCCATTCTCCCCTCCCTCCCATTTTCCCCTTATTCCCCTCCCCTATGACTGTTCCTCAGAGGGATTACCTCCCTCTGTATATGCTCATAGGGTATCAAGTCTCTTCTCAGTGACCTGCTGTCCTTCCTCTGAGTGCCACTAGGTCTCCCCCGCCAGGGGACATAGTCAAATGTGAAGCACCAGAATACATAAGAAAGTCAAATCCCTCTCTCCACTCAAGTGTGGAGACTGCCCTGTCCATGGGCTAGATCAGGGTAGGGGTTTAAATTTTACCGCCTGTATTGTCCTTGGCTGGTGCCTTAGTTTGAGCGGGACTGCATACCATTTATAGTGGATATATACATATATATGTGGGGGGGGGTAATATTCATAAATGCATAAAACTATAGATATTTCTATTTTGAATACTCTATGTATTACTGTATAAATTTAGATCTTTTAATTTAAACAGTAAACTTGTAAAAATGGTTATTTTGTAATATGTCAACCTAGGATATGGAAAATACTAAATTATGAGAATTAAATGAGTTTATTTAAGTAAATGTCATAGAACAATATGTGACACATCAAAAACATTGAGTAAGTGTTATACATTATCATTATTATAAACAATTATGTTCCCTGCAGTAGGTGATACCAAAATAAATTAAAATATTTAGCCTCAAAATATTACAAAAATAAACCATTGTCAAGAAAATAGTGTAATTATTATCATTATTATCATTGTTATTTTACTTGTTAAGTGGAATGTGCCCTTGAAATTTTTATAAGATTGAAACCACAAAATATTTTATAAAATATTTACAACCTCCTGCCAAAAGTAACAACCTAACCAGGAATCCATCAAAGGGAACTCTTACAAAACATGACAAGGAAATTTAAGTGTAGCTCTCCACAATGGATTACTTCCAGCAGAGGTGCAGGGTGGGAAGAACTGAGTTCTATTTAAGGAGAAGCAGGCCACTTAGAATTTGACCACCTTCCCATAAATATATAGATAATACAAAATATTATATACTATTGCATATTATACATTGTAATAATTTTAATATATAAGTGCATATTATGGATAATACAAAGTAGATAGAGTACTATATATTTTTATTTTAATTTAGTAATATATTATATGATATATATTATGTAATTATTAATGTTAGTGTGTTAATATATAATGTAAATTACTTTAATTAGACAAAGTAAAATATAATATACATAATCTATATGTACTATATACTATACATATACTATAAATATTTATCTTATAGTATAATATCTATACCATATATTGTATATATACTAGTATATATAGTATATATACTATTTTTATTATATATCATTATATATGAGCCTGTCTATTGATACCTTTATGTTCAGTCAGAGAGATCAGGGAGGGCATCACATCCAAAGGAACTGGAGTTACATGTGGTTGCAAGCTCTGACTACACCTGATGAAAATTTTGAACTCATGAATATTTGTTAATTTAAATATCATTTTGTTATTACTTGTTCAAAAAAACAATAATTCATCATAATGTGCACTCCAATCCTAATAAGAATATTAGGAAAGAAAGAAAGGAAGAAGGAAAGAAGGAAGAAAGGAATAAAACATCTGAATACTCTAAACATTGTTGACTATTATTTGCCATGAATTCTCCCAGCAAGGTCTCCTAATGTACAACGTCAACTTCCCTTAT
Organism: Acomys percivali; assembly: GCA_907169655.1. Lineage (NCBI taxonomy): Eukaryota > Metazoa > Chordata > Mammalia > Rodentia > Muridae > Acomys > Acomys percivali. Next base: position 108,270,670 of record OU015760.1, read on the forward strand.
TTGTCATGAATTCTCCCAGCAAGGCCTTCTAATGTACAGTGTCTACTCACACATTTACAAATATCTGTCTGCTATCATATATCACATGAGAATATAGTACCTTGCAGTTTTAGTCAATTATTTAATGTATTGATGAGATAGAAATCTCAAGCCTAGAGACTAATTAATTACTTAAAATCAGTAAAGGAAGAAAGAAAGAATGAATGAATGAAAGAGAGAAAGAAAGAAAGAAACTTACTAAGCTTATAACATTTTCCTGACATCATACTAAGGTGTGTTAACGAATGTTTCTGCTTTAAATCCTCAGCACCATCATACACTGGAAATTTTTACTAACTATAAAATTTAGTGAAAATGTTGTTAATTATATCTGTTTGTATTTATTAATTTCACATATGCTTTATTATTTGTCTAAAATATAAAAATTGTAGGAAATGTGTATTATAAACTATAGACATTGTCCCACACTAGCAGACATCACTTAGTCCACTGTGATTTGCAATGTAATCTGTGTTGAATATAATGAAAGCATGTGTTAGCGAATGAATGCTACTCTAAAATTTCAAGAATATATTTTCAACAAGATTCTAAGTTTTGTCCTGAGTGACCTTATATACCAGATAAATAAGAATGATGTATAATGTGCTTCATGAAACCTATAACTGAACATAAATCTTCTACTGACATCTATTAATTTTATTCTCATAATAACCTATGATGTAAGAATTATTATAAATCTCACATAAATAGAATTGTTCACGTTCTTGTGGCGTATTTGCTTACCAATACATATTATCTTGTTTTTAGATTTTTCCCTTCAACTTTCCAAACCATTTGGGTACCAAAATCAAATCATAATAAGAAGTTCTTTATTTTATCAGTGTTTTTTCTCCACACATACTAAATTCATTCATATTCTTTTTATCAAGATTGCTCAAATAATATGCCTAGTAAATAGTTTCAAAATATAATAAATACCATTTCTGCATGTCAGCCTATATGCCCATAAAAATGAAGGGAATTACTAAAGTTAGATTATGACTACGGAATTGTTGAAAGAAATATATGAAACTATTCATGAATAAGGATTTTGCAAACAGGATTTAGTAGCTACTAAATGAAATAATTCTTCTGGCTATTTTAATGTATTCCTTGATATGCATGCTCATAGACAAAAAGGAATATTTCATTTTGTGCCTCTTTCTGCTACTACAGTACACGTATTTAGCAAGGCCTTTCTGTTTTTCTGTTCTTTGATGAGACTTAATTTTCATAAAATGCTTCAGTTTGATGTCATTCATATTCTGTATGGGGGAGTGCAGGAATCAGAAGACAACAAGTTACTGTGCATACCACTTCAGAAAGACCTAGAAGACAAGTCTTTCTTAATATTACATGTCCATGTGAATTTCATATTTCAAAACATGACACCATTGAATTCTAAAACCTACTTTTCTTTCAGCAATGTATAGTGGGAAAAAAAAAACAGTACAGTGTTTCAAATGGATCAATAAAAAGAAAATGATACAGAATGTGAGGGTTGTACAGGCAAGATTTCTCAGAAGAGAAAATGTACTAACAGGCAAGCCTCAGGGGGCTGGGGAGATGGCTCAGAGGTTAAGAACACTCTCTGCTCTTCCAGATGTCCTGAGTTCAAGTCCCAGCAACCACATGATGGCTCACAACCATCTAGGATAGGATTTGGTTCCCTCTTCTGGCGGGCAGGGGAACAGGCAAGTAAAAACACTAAACATAATAAACAAATGAATCTTTTTTTTTTTTTAAGGAAAAAAGGACTTGAATTCTAATTCCAGAACCCATATGGTAAATGGAGCTTACCTACCACAAAAAGTTGTCCTCTGACTTCAAATGCAACATGTCTTGTATGCCCCACACAAATAAATAAATAAATCTTTTTTTGAACAACAAAAGAAATGAAATTATCTATAAACCACTGAAATGCATCATTCCATTGCCAACATTTTATCAAACAATAACAAACAAAAACTCAAACAACTTAAAAATTTTCCCCAACACCAGTGAGATAACTTAGCAAGTAAAGGCATTTAGCTGCAATCATAATGATCTGAGTTTAGTTTCTGAAACCCACCTGGTATAAAGAGATAATCTCTTACTGAAAGTTGCACTCTGACTACCATCAATGCTCCATGTTGTAGATGTTGAGTTCCCATAAAGATAAACAAACCAAAAAACCAAACAGTAATAAACAAAAGAACATGCTGAATCAAAGAAGCTTCCTCCTGCAACAAATGTTAATACATATAGAGACCCAAAAGGAGACTTTATACAGCGAGTGAGAGACTTGGAACCCTCTCCATCAAATCCATATCTTGAGAGTTCAGGGAGCCAGTGAAAGAGGAGGAAGAAAGAGTGTAAGAGCTACGTGGAAATGAAGAACAGAAAACAAGGCTCTCTGAATCAAAATAATCAAATCTCATGATGCAGCACGCCCAGGGCCTATGCCATACATACCCTTTTTGTATATATTATGGCTTCCACTTTAGTGTCTTTATGGGACTCCTGACTGTGCAAACTAAATGAGTGGGTTTCTAATTCTTGCACCTTTTTTGTGCTCTTTTCCTTCTGATGATTTGTCTCAACCAATTTCAATATGATGGGTTTTGTTTCATTTTAGTATGTTTTATTTTGTTATATTTTTAATGATTAAATGAATGACTGGAAGAAGAAATGAATGAAAAGTCATTTATATCTGCTGGGAGAGGGAAAATAAATTTTCTACAATGGAATGTCACTGGGTATATCAAGCACTCCAAGGCAGGTCTCTTGTTCGGTAGTAGGTAATATACAATGGGCTCTTTAGATGTGTGTGTGTGTGTGTGTGTGTGTGTGTGTGTGTGTGTGTGTGTGTGTG
>OU015760.1:108279244-108291801 GCA_907169655.1 Acomys percivali
TATTATTATTATTATTATTATTATTATTATTATTATTATTATTATTATTATATTGTGGAAAAATAATTTGAAGGCATAGTAGTCAGATTTGGGACTATAAAAACAAAATATTAGAACCTATTTACAAATGAAAAAGATGCCCTGTCTTAAAATTTAGTGGTATAGCATACAAAAAAGACCTGAAATGTCAAACTGTATCACAGACATACTTAGGCTTTTGAGCACCTGTTTTCATAACTACATTTAGATTTGTGTGTGGTACTTTAGGAAAAATGAACACCCCAATCCAAGAAATCTAAAAATAAATACTAGAAGTCATATTTATATCCTTTTCTACTTTTTCCTTTTAATTCGCTTAGTTATTTTCCAGTTTTCTCGTAAGGCAATATGCCATAATTTTATATTATTCCCTTCTTTTATTGGCATTAATAGTATCAAATATCAAGCTTTTATTTTTTTTAACATTTGGAATTTTATTTAAAACAAAATCACAATCATGAGCGTTGTTACAGAGTCTCTTTCGGTTCCCCGCAATGATACTGAGCATGCTCATAAAGGATTCCCAATGTTAAGTCTTAGAACAATCATCTCTTTAAAAAGGAAAAAACCCTAAGCAAGCTACTATTTAACTTGTTTTGATATTTCTTCAACAATGAGTAAGCACTATATTTATATGAAAAAGATTAGGATTTCTCTTTGGTTTTAACCATTATGTGAGCATGGAAAAATTATTTTTTTTCTTCTAACACCAGAATCATTATTGACTAAATAGGATGGATAACTACTTTCCCCAAGGTTTTATGATAATTTACAACATAATGGCTTTGTAAATTTCAGTGAAATCCCTAGCCATTAGGAGACTTGAGAACAGGTAGTTACATGGGAAGGAAATGTGGTTCTCTATTTTACAAAATTTACTGTCTATGCTTGACTTCTAGACTACATATGCCTAGGTTTTATTTTAAATAGGAGGCGCATTTATGGGAATCAGTAATAGAAATTAAAATTTTTAAGTTATAACTGAAAATAAAATATTCTCTATGAATATTCTCCATGTGGTATAGAAATAATTTTCACTATTTGACACTAAGTGTGACAACAGAGTCCTCAACAGTATAATTGAAAGTTGTCATTATTCATTATTGTGACAACTTCAGATAAATGGTCTGATGAAGTAACTTGTGGTTACTCACTAATAGATGTAAAATCTCAGTCATTTTCAAAGCATTTAGTCAGCAAATCCTCCTTCTCCACTAATATTTCCAAATGTAAAATTCTTTCAGCAGACGTCACTGCATTTCTCATTATGCTGCTATGTCTCAACTGATTTGCAGCTCAGCCATCCCTAACTATTTAACTTGAGATTGTATATTTCCAACTTGTATTTTACTGACTTTCAGAGATCAGAGCAGATATGCCATTGCAGCCTACACAAAACACCAAATCATTACAATTTATTAGGATAATGGGTGTTATGGAATACTTAGCTGGAAACAAATTTAGTTTTCAAATTGCTGTTGTAAGGGATCCATGACACTGTTCTCACTTACTGTTTTATAAGAAAACCATTAACTCTAAAGATGATTTGGGGCCACCACTGCTTAGTATAAGCAAAAGGATTTGAACATCTCTATTTTAGCATTTGGTCTGTTGCCTATCAGCTTTTATACTTAGTAGTTTCAATTAGGCAACCTGGCTTCTTTCCTTAAATGCTCCCACAGGACATGATCTAATTCTAAACTCCAATCTTCATTAGTATACCATAGTCTCACCCCTTAATCCTGCCTAATTTAGTTTTGTTTGTCTACTCTTCTGGTTTGACCTCTATAAAGCTAATGTTAAAAGGTTTTCTGTTGGAAATATTTTGCTTGAGATAAATGTCATTGAGGGTTTCTGACAACAGTGAAGACATGATGACTGAACAGTTGACTACTTTCCAAACTCATAAACATTCAACTTCTGGCTTTTAGACCACCATTTCTGTCCCTGATTCTTCCTTTTTCTTCTCTTCCACTAGAATATTTATGTTTATTTTATTTTATTTTTTTTGCTTGAAGCCAACTTCGCACAGAAATTGCCTTTTGAGTTAGGTTCATTGATCCCCCATTGGAACACAATTCTTCAAAAAGAGAAACATATATTTTCACATTAGAAATAGAGAATATTCTATGCTATATAAGGTTACCCATAAATTAAAAACAAAATGGTAAATACTGACATACATCTAATAAATGCTCACATCTCATTGAAATACACAAACCATATAAAATTTCATTATCAACCTGTAAGCTGTCTTTTTTCTTGACTTGTGTACTTTTGTGCTAATTGTCGATATGCTGTGTCCTTATTATCCTGTAATCTTCAGTTCTATGATTTTTACCCCTCTTTAATTTTTCCCTGACCTATATTCTACGTAATTTCATTGACTTTGATATACTAAAACTCACATTTGAATTCAAAGACCAGCTAGAATCCTTGATAGTTGTCACATTAGCTACTCTGTACTCACAAACTATCAAAATCAGTTTCTTCAGACTTATCTCCCTAAAATACTTGGGCATATTATCTAGCATACCTGGCCTAATGTCTGACTTGTCAGTAAAAATTGGTGAAGTAATTGAGTCCACTCAGGGTTTTCTGATGAAACCAAATATTCATTCACAACTTTGAATTTGAGAATACTTGAAATTTAATTTGGTTATAGAATGTTGAAATGAAGTAGTGTTTAAGTATATTCCAGCTTTTCCCCCTATTTATAGCCAGTCATATTTTGTTAATTTTTTATTAATTTATTCTTGTTACATCTCAATGGTTATCCCATCCCTTGTATCCTCCCATTCCTCCCTCCTTCCCATTTTCCCCTTACTCCCCTCCCTTATGACTGTGACTGAGGAGGACCTCCTCCCCCTGTATATGCTCATAGGGTATCAAGTCTCTTCTTGGTAGCCTGCTATCCTTCCTCTGAGTGCCACCAAGTCTCCTCATCCAGGGGACATGTTCAAATATGATAGCCAGCCATATTTACCATTGATTTTTAGTACATAACGTCTGCTTATGACTACAGTCCCTAAGGTGAGAACGTATATACAATTCATCTCTAATTTTTCTCCTTAAAGTTTATTATAGTAAGTAAAATTTTGAGTTATGTGAGAGGAAATGGTTAAAAGACAATGAGTAATTACTGTGCTGCTGTCTTTCATAATAGTTCTTACTGTTACAGTACTTTACTAAAAACACAATTTACCTGTTAGTTGCTATACTTCTCTTTCTTACATGTTTTACCTTCAGAAATTTACTCATAATAATTGTACTTTATAGTTTTTACTGCTTTAAAAGAAAATTAAATGAGTGATGTGCTTTACGTCTTGACATAAAATAGATAATCAATGTTTATTATCTTTATTTTTGTTTATGGGACCGTAAACATTATTGTATATTTTTCTAAATATACTGAGCCACACGTCTCGGTATGTCATTTCAAACACTTACATCCTTATGAATGGTAAATGGCTATTATAAGACAGGCTCTTAAAGGAAATATGGTAGAAAAGAGCTAAGGGACAAATTGAGAAAAAATAGTGATTTATTAATATTTATGTAAACTTCACTGTGTCTCCATCTGTAATACCAGTATGTTAGAATGGATGTTCATCATCATTCCTGGATTGTTGAAATAACTCTTTTATATTAAATGCACCTCTAGGCAAAACTATTCAATCTTTTCAATACTCCTCATTCCTTAAAAAGAATATCAAAAATAATGAAGAACAGAAACAGGCAGAGCTATTGAGATGCACAACAAAATACTTTTATCAAAACAGAAGTAATGAGGTAACCAAAATTGTGTCTAAATTGTATGATGTAGTGGATAACAGTAACAAGAGAAAATCAAACTAACTTTTTTCTATTAGTCAGTTTCTGTGCCTTAGTAGGTTAAAGATTCTATACCATTTACTGAGCACAGTGGGTACAGTTTTTAATATAGTCTCAAAAGCTAAAATCTCCAGTGAGGTTAAAATATTTTTAAGTTGCTAGACCTGAATTCTGAAGAAAAAATATATCTCCATGCCGTAAAGACACTATATATTGTTTGGATTTTTATATATTATTTTCTATTTTGTTATTCTGTATGTCAGTAAGATGTGTATGGGTGAGCATGTGTGCCATGACACACACTTACTGATCACAGGATAACTTTCTGGTTTCATTTTTATCCTTTTATCCTTGCATGGGCCATCTTACTACCCACTAAATGTCTATTTAATAAAACAACCTTTAAAGTTTTACTCTAATGGTTTCGATTGTTTAACAAAGTATTTATGTACTAGGGTATTATATACAAACATGTTGGAGTATAGTATATATTTAATATGTCACAAAAATTTGCATAAGGCTGGAAGCAATTTTTAAAAACAGATTCTATAGTTCTTTGTGTGAAGTTAAGTTCTCATTGTCTTTCCCTTGTCCAGTGAAGAACCACAGGCAAACAAGGAATAATGAAAGTGGGACAAATATGTTTCCCCGCAAAATACAGGCCAACTGGTTATCTGATACCAAATGACAGCCCTGAAAACACACATATAAAATTATACAGACTAAGAAAATTATATTTAGGAATGTATATGAATGAATGTATATATATGTAATGAAAAAAAGAATCATGAATTTGATAGAGAACAAAGAGTGTGTTACATAGGAGGGTTTGCAGAGATGAAAGGGAAGAGGAAAATGACATAATTTCAAAAAGAAAAGAAAAAATAAGTTCAAAGACTTCAAAAAACAAAAATAGAGTCTAAGCTGCAACATAGAGCCATCAATCAGAATCTCTGCTGATGGAGTTATATCACCGTTTTGTTTTGGTGAGAAAATTTTGCTGTGAAGCTCTACATTTCTGTCTGTCACTCTTATATTCTATCTAGTGTGTTTCCCAGGGAATGAAAAGTTCAGAGAACATGGAATAGTTTTTTTCCTTGGAGTGTATTTTACAGAAAAACCTATGTTGTAATCCAGGAATGACTATATGTATCACATCTAACACACTGGCAGTAAAGATGGTATAGGAGAAATTGGAGAGATGAAGTATTCATAAACAATAGTTCTTGTTTATTGATCCTTAAATAGACAGATGTTATGATAACAAAGAAGTTGTTTTATTTTTAATGAAGCAAGAAATAAAAATTTTTCATTAAGATAGAAATAATTTTAGGAGAAATTTTTTAAATGGTAATGGAAAGAAAATCAAGGGCTGAGTTTCCATCTTATATCACATTCACAGTAAATAATGTGGACTGATCAGTTAGGTCCAGAATTAGCTGAAGAGACTTGTAAACTACTGATTCTGTTTGGCTAACTTTATCAAATTATATTAACATGTAATAATCAGAATTATTGAAAATATTTTGCAGTTATGATTTTGCAAATATTTGTCATATTATGGAAGAACTTGTCCTTTTCACTATCAATATTATAGAACGAAGTGTCTTATTTTGTTTAAAATAAATATTTTTCATATGATGTATTATTAACACGATTTTCTCTCCTTTATTATGCCTTTCTCTTCCCCATCAAACTTTGTTTTTATTAAAAAAAAACAAAGGGCTAAAGAAAAACATAAAGGAATAAAATAAACAAAAATAACAAAGAAAAACTATATGAAACACACATACCCACAAAGAACTCATAAAAACAAAAAATTGGAAACCACAATATACAACCAAAAGAACAATAAGACTGAAAAATGCCCAAACAAATCCATATCAGAAAAAAAAATTATTTAAAAATAGCACTGAGTTCATTTTATGTTGTCCATCTTCTGCTGGGCATGGTGTCTACCCTAAAGTGTGAATATTATACTTAGTGAGACTCTATTGGAGAAAAACACATTTTCCTTTACAAGAAGAAATCAAATGGAGATAGCTACAGAGTTAGGGATGAGAGCTCATGTCCATAGTTCCTCCACAGTGTTTGGATTCCCATCTGGCTTGGGCCTGTGCAGACTCTGTGCATGCTGCCATAATATCTGAGAGATAATATGTGCATCAATCCTCTTAAGTCTATAAAACACAGTTTTCTTAGTATCATTCATCACCTCTGACTCTTAAAATCCTTCTTCCACTGCTTGCACATAGGTTTGTCAGCCCTGAAGAGAGGCATTTAATGATGATATCTCATTTAGGACTGTGTATACTAAATTCTTTCATTCTATGCACACTGTCTACTTGTGGGTCTCTATAGTAGTTTCCATCTTCTCTGGCAAGGAAAATCTTTTTTAATGATGGCTGAGTGAGGGACTGATTTATAGCTATAGGAGAATGTCAGGAGGAGTCATTTGACTGCTATATTGCTTTAGCAAAACAATAGTGTTCAGTTTCCCCATAGGCTCATGGCCTAGATAGTCTCATGTTCTTGTCCACCTGAGCAGTTTCAGGCATAGGTTCCATCTCATGGTGTGAGTCTTTAATCTAATCAGAGAGTGGTTGGTTACTCACACAGCATTTGTGCAGACAGGTCACAATTGTAGATCACAGGGTTTGTAGTTGTGTTGGTGGTCATGTTAACCTCTGGAAGCAAGGTGAGTGTTTTCTAGCATCATGAACACTACTCAATAGAAGTGAAGGAGCTAGTCAGGCACAAGCTCAACTTCTCTGTTCAATGACATGTAAGTGCTGCCTTCAGGAATAGAACCTTACCATCAGTTTATAGAAAGGAACCAATAGTCATGGCAGTAGCCTAAATTGTTTGGGGGTTTCCATGGATCCCCTTTGGTCAATGACTCAACTAGATGTAACCTATTCCAAGAACTAGATTTTTCATTTGGTGGATCAAATATGTCCAGTTGGTACTTTGTCTCATCCATTTTTTGGTGACAAATATATATATATATATATATATATATATATATATATATATATCAGAAAATTCTATAGTAGCCTATATCCACACAACTCCAATTGCCCTTTGTTTTAGTTGTTCATCCCAGTATTCCCTTACTTACCTCTCCCACGCCCTTTAGTTCTTCCCACCCCAGGCTACCCACTGTCTCTTCATAATTATGTGTGCTATTTTGCCTTCCCTTGGAGTTCTTACACTCTTACCTAGTCTCTTATTCTATACCTAACCTCTGTAGTCATATACATTGTACTGTAGCATGCTTATGGAATGCTTAAAAGTTAAAACTCACATATAAGAGAATACATATAAAATTTGTATTTCAGAATTTCCTCATCCTTGAATTTTAAAATTTTGCTTTTCATAAAATACCTAATAATACTCCATTGCATAAATATATCTTATTTTAATTATCCATATATATGTTGGTGAACATATAATCTTTTTCCAGTATCTGGCTATTATGAATAGGAAACCAATTAACATAGATCAACAAGTGTCTCAGTGGTAGGATATAGAGTTCTTTGGATATATGCACAAGAGTAGTTCAGCTGGATTTTAAGGTGGGTTGATTCCCATTTTTCTGAAGAACTGCCACACTGATTTCCACAGTGGCTGTTCAAGTTTGTATTCCCACTAGCGACGGATGCATGTTCACCTTATTTCTCATCCTCACCAGGATGAGTTGTCACCTGTTTTATTGATTTTTGCCATTCTAACTGGTATGAGATGAAATATCCAAATACTTACAATTTTCATTTCTCTGATGAATAAGGACATTGAATATTTCTTTAAAGTACTTCTTAACCATATATGCTTCCTCTTTTGAGAATTCTGTTTAGATCTGTACCTGTTTTATTAAAATCTTAATTTTCTTGATGTCCATTTTTTTAATTAATGTATTTTAGATATTAACCCTCTTCTGGGAAGAAGGTATTTTCTTTTTTGTTTGGATGAAATATCTGCTAGATCCATTTGATTTATGATATTATTTAACTTCAGAAACTGTTTAATTTTTGTCAGGATGACCTGTTTGTTGGTAAGAGGAGAATATTTAAGCTAATCACTTTCATAGCGTGCAGAACAACATGTTATTTTATTCTAGTGTTGTTCCTTTTATGATTTAGCATGCCCTTCTGTTTGGTGCATAGATGTTTAGAATTCTAATATCCTCTTGGTGAGATTTCACTTAATGAGTATGTGGTGTCTTTCCCTGTCTCTTCTATTTAGTTTTGTTTTGAATTTATTTTATCAGGATTAAAAGACAACATCATCTTGTTTCTTGGGTCCATTTACATGAGATATCTTTTTCTATACTTTACCTAGGGGTGGTGTCAACCTTTGATAGTAAGACATGTTTTGGGGATGCAGCATAAAGGTAGATTCTGTTATTTTCTAATCTAAACTGTTAGTCTCTGTATTTTTATTGATGACTTGAGAGTTAACAATGAGCAGTTGTTTTGTTTTTATTGTATGGAATTCATTCCCTCTTTTGATTTTGTCTCTTATTATTTAATCTCTGTGTTTGTTTTATTTGGTGTAGTTAACTTCTATATTCTGAATTTTATCCATAACTGTTTTTAATACTTAAATTTGGTTTTATCCATAAATATTTTTATTTCCCTGTTTATTATGAATGACAGTTTTTCTGGGTATATTTGTCTGGGCTGGCATATGTGGCCTCAGAATTTGTAGATCATCCGTCCAGACCTTTCTGGCTTTTACAGTCCCCATTGAGAAGTTTAGTATTATTCTAATCAGTATGACTTTATAGGTTACTTTATCCTTTCCTTCTGCACCTTTTAATATTCATTTTAAAAATCTCCTCTCATATATTACATCCTTACTGCAGTTTTTATGTTCCCCTCTCTCCTTTCCTCTCAGTCGATCCCCACTCCTCACCATCTCTGCCAGATCCACTCCTCCATCTCCCTTCAGAAAAGGGCAGGCCTCCTAGGGATAACCAAACTTAGCATATCAGAATCCAATAATCCAGTAGGAGGAAAAAGTCCAAAAATCATGCAAAAGAGTTAGACACAGTCCTCAATACCACTGTTAGGAATCCCATAGGAATATCAAGCTATGCAAGTATACCATATATGCAGATGACCTAGGTCAGACTCGTACAGGCTCTCTGATTGTCAGTTTAGTTTTATGGGTCTCTACTTCTCTGTATGTATACTGATTTAATTATTATGTCTTGGGAAATATTGTTTTTGTCATGTCTATTTTGTGTTCTGTATACTTCTTATAGATTTATGGACTCCTCTGTCTATGGTTGGGGTAATTTACTTCTGTGATTTTGTAATATTTTCTGTACCCTAATCTGTGTTTTTATTTCTTCCTGCATTCCTAGTTTTCATAGATTTGGTATTTTCATTGTTTCCAAGATTTCCTGAATAAATTATGTCTGGATGTTTCTCAGATTTAGTATTTTCTTTGACCAAGGTATTCATTTTTTTTCTATTTTATTTTCAAGGCCTGAGATTTTCTCTTCCATGACTAGTACTCTGCTGTTGAGGCTTACCTGTGAGACTTTTGTTTGGTTTCCTAAATAGCATATTTTCAGTTTATGTTTTCTTTAGTGATTCTATTTGTACTTTATTATATTGAGCTCTTCTATTATTTTATTCAAATGGTTGGGTTTTCACAGACTCCACATGTATAGAGTATTTCTAGGTATTAGGCACTGACACAAGAGAAGGGGATGAGCAAAAAGAGAAGGCAGAGGGTCAACTGGAAGGAGGAAAGATTATGAGGAGACTTTAGGGAATGGAGGTAGAAGGAGAGGAGAAGAACCTGCAAACCATATATTCACTTATTCTTTCTTAAAATAATTGAAAAGGAACAGAGCAAAAATTAATATGTTTGGGTGAATTATGTTCATTTCATATGGTTATAGTAACTAGAATCAAATCTGAATGCCAGTTCAAAGATTAGTTTTGTCTGTCTAGAATTATTTGCCTCTAATTATATTTTTCTTTATTTAGGGTCCTTATAAAATCAATTTAATTCTCATAAATATAAATCATATACCATTATTTTGTTTGAAACTCTTGAGAGAGTGCTCATTGCTCTCATAACAAGCCATTAAGATTTTAGAATGGCTTGTGACCCCCCTCATATGGCATGGGCCCTAGTATCAAAATCCTCCCTTACCATTTACATCTCTGTCTTGCCCAAGAACCAAAATATTGTGAGTCCCTTGCTCTAAATTTTTTATAGTATGCTACAGTAAGAAATCTGCCTTTTATGAACTTGTTATATTTTCTGAAATTTTATATATAGGAGACAGAAAAGAGAAGCAGTATTCCAAGAATAGCAGCAAATATTTCTAAGTGTTTATTATACATCTCAAAATGTTCAAAGAAGTTTAAGTACACAATCGTACATAATCCTCATAACTACTTCTCTCAGAGACTTGATGTAACTTACAATATTATATATTGAATAATAGGTAGAATTGGAATCAAATCTACTTGTATATGACTTTAGTTGCTCTATTCTTCACTCTGTGACAGGGATTATCAACATTTACTGAAATGATGAGCTGGCAAATACTTTTGACTTTGTGAGAAATGTGGTCTTTTCACAGATTCTTAACTTTCTGTGTGACAAAAATATCAGTTTTTAAACTTCACAGAAAAGAGTAAGTTGTGCGAATATGCTTGAATACTAAACTGCTTGCCTAGCATATGTGGAGCCATAGAATCCATCTGAAGCAACACCAAAAATGTAAATAGAATAATTATGCCCTTGGATGAGTAAAATTTTGCTGGCAAAAAACAGATAGCAGATCATTTTGACCATTGGACAGCAAATGTTTCCTAATTTTACAATAAAAAATCATCTAGGGAGCTATTATATTGCAGGCATCTTGATTTCACATCAGAGCACTTGATCCTGAAAGTGTTTTGAGAAAAAATATTTAAGATGATGCTTAGATGTTTTCAATCTACAGATCAAGAAGTTAAATACTAAGACGTTTAAGTAAACTGCTAATAAATGTCACTGGAACCTACTAGTGTGACTTCGAATTTTCATTTTCTTTTTTCTTGTTCTGTTCTAGCAATGCAAGGCAGCATTATCATACTGTTTAGTTATCAGTAATGACCACACTATTTTAACCTATTAAAAACAATTTGATTCCTCTGATTCCCACTTGTTAGCAGAGAGGAGAAATGATTTTCAAATAGCAGAAAGGCACTGCAATTAACATTGCTCTAATGTTTGCCTTTTTAAATTCAGGCAATGCCAACATTCAGGAGCCTTGGGTGAAGTAGGGTTAGTAATTAAAATTGAAGGCAGTCTAAACTATGTAACAAGTTTGAGGATGGGCTAAGCTTCATAGTGAGATCTTTTTCATCAAGAACAACAATAGTGAAGAAATGAAAGATTCTTTCAGTAAACCATTTTATCAGATATGTCAATATGCATTGCATTATTATGAATCAAAGTTTCCATTCAAAATTAACATTTTACTTCAAAGTTTTATTAGAACAAGTTTTATTTTTTAATATATTGTATTAATTTATTCATATTACATCTCAAGAGTTATCCCATCCCTTGTATCCTCCCATTCCTCCTTCCCATTTTCCCCCTACTCCCCTCCTCTATAACTGTGACTGAGAGGGACCTCCTCCCCCTGTATATGCTCATAGGGTATCAAGTCTCTTCTTGGTAGCCTGCTATCCTTCCTCTGAGTGCCACCAGGCCTCCCCATCCAGGGAACGTGGTCAAATATGGGCACCAGAGTTCGTGTGAAAGTCAGACCCCACTCTCCACTCAACTGTGGAGAATGTCCTGTCCATTGGCTAGATCTGAGTAGGGGTTTGAAGTGTACTGCACGTATTGTCCTTGGCTGGTGGCATAGTTTGAGCAGGACGCCTAGGCCCAGATCCACCCACTATAATGTTCTTTTTGTAGGTTTCTAGGACCCTCTGGATCCTTCTATTTCCCCATTCTCCCTTGCTTCTCTCACCTAGAGTTGCAATAGGATGTCCTCCCCTCTGTTCTACATTCCTGGTAAGTGAATACTTTCATGGGACATACCCCTTGGGCTAGTGTCCAGATATAAGTGAGTATATACCATTTGACTCTTTCTGCTTCTGGGTTAACTCACTCATTATGATGGGGAGGCCTGGTGGCACTCAGAGGAAGGAAATATGTGTTGGGGAAAATTAATTAATAAATATAAAACTGCATTAAAACTCTCATGTGGAAGGATTATAAAATGAAATATTGCTCATTTGTTCTTTAAGGGCAAATATTTTTCCTTTTATTGAAGGTATATTCTTTTATAATATAATATATCCTGAGTATTATTTCACCTTTCTCCACTTCTCGCAGTTCCCCTTCTTCTTCAGATCCGGCCCCTTTCTTTCTCTCATTAGAAAAGAAGAGGCTTCCAGCAACCAAACATGTAAAATGAAATATAAAACGAAGGAAAAACTATCATATTGAGGTTGGACATGGCAAAGCAAGAGAAGAAAGAGGGTCCCAAGAGCAGGCATAATAGACAGAGACCCACTTGTTCTCCCAGTCAAAGTTCCATGAAATAACTAAGCTAATACACACACTCACACACACACACACACACACACACACACACACACACACACACACATATATATATATATATATATATATATATATATATATATATATAT
>OU015760.1:108294533-108309701 GCA_907169655.1 Acomys percivali
CACACACACACACACACACACACACACATGCATAATATCTGTGTAAGCGTAATTGAGATTAGATCCCAGGATGAAAATTAGACAAGGGTATGAACTCTCAATTATCATGGGAAAGCTAATAGTAACTGATGGCTACTCAGAGAAGCAGAAACATTTTTCTAAGAGTATATGTAGCATCTGGTAGTTAACCATGCACTAGAGAAATCCCACACATTCAAACATATATGGGTAGTAAGAATCAGAAATGATGGAGTTTTTAAAAAAGACCACAGAGTTGTGGACTTGGAAATAGGGCAGTGACTATAATCAAAATATTACATAAAATTCTGAAAGAACCAATAAAATATTTAAAGTAACATTTCATTTCATTTAAAATATCATAAATGAAGATTATGAATAAATTTGAAAAAAGTTTGAATAACTTATGAAAATATATAAAATTAAAAGTAACAGAATAAGCAATTTAAAAACAATGATTAAACAAATAACAAAGCACTGAAATTATAATCTAAGGTGGCTTATTATAAAATAGAAAAAGTAATTCCAGGTTAAACTAGAATATTTTCAGCCATGACAGAATAATTGTCACCAAGAATACTTTTAAACTAACATAATAATGTCAGACTCATATATTTTTAAGCCTTGCACAAAAGATAGAAGTATGATTCTCAGAGAAAGGAAACATTTAAGAAAACACATATATATTGATTTAAAAGAAAATGGCTCCCATAGGTTCATGTTCAAATATTTGGTGCCCATTTAGTGTAACTTATTTGGGAAAGATAAAAAGTTGTGGCCTTGTTGTAGAAGATGTGTTACTGGGGATGGGATTTGAGCTTTCAAAACTCTATGCTTTCTGTCTCAGTGTGTCTCTCTTTTTGTCTCTATCTCTGTCTGTCTGCTGCTGTCTCTCTTTCTGTTTCTGTGTCCTTGTCTTTTCCTCTCTGTCTTGGGCTTGTGGATCTGATGAAAATCTATCAGCTACTGTTGTATCTACAACTGTGCTCCCTGCCAAGATAATCATGAACTTACCCTCTGAAACCATAAGGAACCTCCCTACTAATCCATTGTAAACATTTTTTTTTAAAATTTTCCTGATGTAATTTTCATTTCAGAGGTTTACTTTGAGTATGCTCACCCTTACTAGTTCTTTTGGAACTCTGACTGCCTGATTCAACTCAGCTATTCTAGCTCAAATTCCTCTCCATGCTGAATGATTCAATCTGGCTTCTTTCTGTTTCTGACTAGATTGCTCTTCTTGATTTAAAACTAACTCTGGTAATTAGTTCTAATCTTCTGGTTCCTTCTTAGTCTCTGATTTCACCTGTCTGTGCTGACATGCACTGTACAAACTGTACAAACTGAACAGAACTCACCAACTAAACTGCACTACACTCAACTGAACTGCAACAGAACTCAACTCCAATCAACTGAACTCCAAACTCACTTACTCTCTCTTCCTGCACTGCTCTTAAGTAGCCTCTCTTTTCTGTCTGTTCTTCTGAGAGTTGGGTGTATCCTGTGTCTGACACATTCTGTCAAATCTTTCTCTGATTAACTACATTGTTTGCCCCTCAATTAGATATCACTTTTAAACATGGCTGCTTCCTTTTATCAACTAACTTATCTATGTTGTTACAGATTAAAAGTGTGCACTAATGGTTTGTCTGTATTCTATCTACATCACACTGGAATCCATGGCATGTCTGCATTCTGTTTGGATAATATAGACTTAGATGGTCTTTGGATGTGATCCTTTGCCATGTTACTGGATTAAAATTCCTCTACAAACATCTTGTTTTATAAATTGCTTCAGTCATGGTGTGTCTTCATATAAAAAAGTAACTAAGACAGAATTTTGTATCAAGTATGGGATATGGTTATAACAGCCATGCTGTGTTTTGGAGAAATATGGAGGGTTTTCTGACTTTTAATTAAAAGACAGCTGTACTTAGATTATGTGGACTATGATTCCCAGTTGAAGGGGTTTTAAAGGGAAAGCAAACTACTAACTGGGATAACAATTATTATGATTTTTGGTAAAGAATGTAGATGCTTTTTTCCCTTGTCTTAAGAATCTGCCTAAGGATAAATGGCAGAGATTTGGATTTTGTTGGCAGAGATTTCAAGATAGATTTTCATTGATTGTGTCACGTAGCTATTAGTTATCACTCTTATGCAAGTCTACAATGAAAATGAGCAAGTAAGATAAAAAATTAATGATGTAAAATCCTCAGGACCATAATATTGCAGATCTGATTTTTTTTATAAAAGAGATATTTTGAAAGCTTAGGAAGATGTGAAGAATATGTCTTGAAAAAAAATTAGTATTTTTAATGAATTTTTTAGCAAAAATGAATATCCATATGCATAAAAGAAACATTTTATCATATATAATGCACAAAATCCATTAAAAGCAGATAAAATCACATGAATATTTTAACTGAAAACACAAATATTATGTAGTAGAATATAAAGAAAAGCACATATAACATTAATCTTGGTAGTATTTTTATATAAAATGAAAATATTGACCACAAAAAGTAAAATAAATAAGTGGGATTAGATTGAACTCAAGAGTTTCTGCACTGTCATAGAAACAATCAGCAAAAGAAAGTCAAATTATACAGTGAGAAAATATATGTAAATATCATATTGTACATACATCATTTCCTCAAATACTTAATGAGTATACTGAATAGAAAAAAAATGTAGAATGAAAAATAGTCCCTAAAAGACAAAAATGGTAAAGGGTATATAAAAATTACTTTATTATAAATAACTGAAGGGGAAATGTAAATCAAAGTCACAATGAAATATCAAATAATAACTATTATCCATCCTCAATACCCTCAACAGATGAATGAATCAAAACTATGTTAATAAACTCAAAGGAGTTTTGTTTTCTTTTTCTTTTGTTTAAAATATACATTTATATTGTTACACATATATACAATAAACTACCGACAGCAAGAGAACCATGACACAATTAGGAATTATATAAATGTTACATTCTTAGTGTTTTGGCTATTTGTATTTGACAACCTTGAAGAAAACATCTTTCCTATCTTGGTACACCTAAAATTCTGAATATAAATCAATATCTATCATATCTCATCATTATCAACTTAAAACATCTATCTAGACCTAAAACCATCTTAACCTCTAAACAACTAAGCTTAGTTGTACAACTAAATTATCTGATCTTCAACCCATCAAAGACTTGAGCAGAAATAAAATTAATTATCTAAGTTGACAGGAAATACAGATTAGCAGCTTCCAAACTGAGAAGAATACAGAGACAGTTTACTGCCTGAATAATCACTCCAAACTCTTGATAATGTTGGTAGCATGATCTCAGCCTTCTGGAAGAGTTTGGCTGTCAACTCTGCCTCCATCCAAGCTTGCCCATTTTCAGGCAGAATTTTTTCTATGGCAGGAATCAGGACATTTTATCCAGTGGCTGATTTGCCACATTTGGAGCCTTCTCCATAAGGAGGTTCATTGATGCTCATCATCTTCTTTGAGGTAGGCTGGGTGTTGTCAGGAATTAATCTGTCTCATTGTCAGTGAATCCTTAAAATAATAAAAATATCTACAACTTTAAATGCCATATTCTGTGGGTCTCTGAGGCTTTTGAAGACCTTATATAATTATTTTACCTTATCTATCTATAGAATCATATTTATTTGTTATGCATAGGATGTATATTCTTATGATTAAAAATAGACTAGTAATTTTGATGGCTGTGATTTTATCAAATAACAATTAACTTGTATTACTTGATTATCCTAAGTAGCCTGCAGTGGAAATTTCAAAGTATTGAAGGTAAAGCTTGTATTATAGTTTTTCTGTATGGGTACAGCACTTCTTATTAGAGTATATATATATATATATATATATATTATGTGTGTGTGTGTAAAGAATCATCTTAAATTTGAATTCTATAGCAATATATCAAAATTAAATTATTCTGCATCAATACACCAAATTCTATACCAGTTATTTCAAAATAACCTTGTGATTAACAATTAATGCTGTAAGTTGAGGAGTACAGTCAATATTCTACTTTTGTCCTATCATTCCTATATATTTCTATATTCCCCCTTCTTTCTTTTCAAACCCTATCTCCAAACTTAAGAAAGAAAGATACAGGAAGAGAAAGACATCACTAAATCCAACATTTTTTCTCTCCAAATAAGACCAATAAAAACTTATAGCTAACACCCAATAAAAATAAATATCTGTAGCCCAAGAAAGCAATCAAAAACCTATTCAATTCCCCTTAAGGGAAATGAGGTGTTGTTCTCTTATGGTTTCTTTTGGCTGAATTTGGACAAATATTACCTTTGTAGGGGCCCTAATAAAATTGAGGAATGGTTAAACAAGCTAGGAATAATGGTTGTGGTCCAGTTTCTAAATATTGAGATATCCCAGGCTTAATCAAAGTCCTTTGTGGGACATTCTGAATTGCTGGACCAGTTGGGATTGAAAATTTTCTTCGAAGTTGTACTTGTAGCTGTCTTGTTCTGGTGGAGAACAGCAACTGAAGCACTTGTTTCTGGAGTATGAAGGACATAGGATGTCAGTGTCCAACATGCTGAGAGCAATGAGCTCTGTCAGATGTGATCCAGCATCAGTGTCTTGGTCTTTTGTTCTAAAAACATATAATTTCCTGTAAGCATTATATAGTCCTAAAATTATAAATATATGATGTGTGCATGATGCAGAGAACAAGTCTGGATTTCTGTTCTTTGTATGAGTAGAAGAAAGATATCTGTAAATCTTCATTCATGCCATATGAAGAATGGCATCTAACAATAAGTCACATGGATTCTGTAACCAAAAAGAAGCCTTGTCTATGCATAGACATTCATGTCTCAGCCAGGCTCAGAGCTATTCCCCATGTGGTGGGATTAGCAATATAACATTCAAAATTGTCCAAACATAGTTGCTTTCTAAATGTCATATTTTCCTTATTTTTATTACCTTTTTGAGAATGTTGTTAAAAAATGGCACTTCTAATCCCTCTGGTATACCCAACAAACATGGTATTCAGTCTTCTAAAAAAGTAATAAAAGAGAAGAAAAAGAAAAACAATAAAAAACATTTACCACATATGTTGCCCATATAAAATTGCATTTGTAGCTTTTACAAGAGGGTTGTCTGCCAACCAGAGGGCCTCATTTTTAAAGAAAATGGACTCTTTGTCAGAATCTATCACCTCCAAATAAGTCCATAGCTAAGGTTAGAATTTTGTGAGTACTCTCCTCTCCACAATAGAATTTTGTTTATCGTAAGCCTCTATAGATCTTTGCCTCAACTATAGATCTTTTAACACAACTGCTATGAATTCATATGTGAAACTTCCTTGCTGGGTGCTGAAAATACCATTTCAATGAGTCATCCTCTATCTCTATCTCTTAATCTCGTTCTTTACCCTCAAACCTTGAAGTGTGTAGGTTGTGATTTACATGTCCAATTTAGGGCTGAGAATATCTTAATATTTTTGTATATGCCTTGATCAATTGCAAGCCTCTGGGTTAATCACCATTTACTGCAAAAGGAAGGTTCTTTTGTGATTATTATGATTTCCATTAATATTCACTGATCTATGTGTTTAATAATGAGCAATTAGCAGTCAATTTGATATTGTGTCCATTACACTAAATAATAGTAGTAGATTCTCACTTGGGCCTATTGCCTGTCTAGTCACAGATTCTTGGTTCCAAAAATGGTGGCATTAAAGAACATATAAAGACATGAAGAAATACACAATTTTCATAAAATTGGTTACATAAATAGTGAAGGTATTCCAATTTAATTAAAGGAAACCATAGCTTCAATATTTTGAATATTCAACATTGTAAAATTTAATAATATATCTTACCCAAATTTTTGGTGAAGTCTAAGCATTTGTTTCTCTTAGAAAATGTCCTAATACGTTTGTTTATTACATAATGGTAATACTCCCCTAATATTTACTATTTGGTAATAATTTTTAAATAAGCTAGAGTTATGTGGGAAAAGAAATCTCTATTGAGATGATTTGTCCACTATGTTACCTGTAAGCAAATCTATAGGGTATATTTATTTATTTATTTATTTATTTATTTATTTATTTATTTATTTATTCATTCATTCATTCATTCATTCATTCATTCATTCAACTTTCCCTCCCTTTTTTACTTGCAGTTTTTCCTCCCCTCCCTATCCACTTGTACTTCTTTTCTCTTCTGAAAAGGAGAGGCCTCTCATGGATAGCCATTTGCTTTGGAAAATCAAGGTTCACTAAGACAAGTGCATCTTCTCCAGCCCAGTAGGAAAAAGGGTCTCAAAGGCAGGCAACAGAGTCAGAGGAATCCCACGCTCCACCTGTTAGAGTCCCACACAAACACCAAGCAGCACAATTGTAACATACATGCAGAGGGCCTAGCTCAGAGGATGCAGGTCAGCCCAATTGATGCTCCTTGGCTGGCAATTCAGTCTTTGTGGGCTCTTATGTTTCCAGGTTCATTCTGTATATTTTCTTGTGGTGTCATTGGACCCTCTGGCTCCTACAATCCTTTCTCCTCATCTTCTACAAGGTCTCCCAAGCATTGCATAATGTGTGGTTGTGGGTCTCTGCATCTGTCTCCATCAGTTGTTGAGTGAAGCCTCTTTAAAGATGGCTATGTTAGGCTTCTGTCTACAAGTATAGCAGAATATCATTAAAAGTGTCAGGGGCAGGCTCCCTCTCATAGCATGGGTCTTAAGCTGGACCAGACATTCTCTTGATGTAGGAATGGCCAGGTGGTCTTGAATGTTTTAAGAAATTCAAGCTGAGCAAGCTGTGGAGAGCAAAGTAGTAAGTGTCAATCTTCCATGGACTCTTCTTCAGTTCTTCCATCAAGATTCCAGCCTATAAATCTTGTTCTGATTGATTTCCCCCAAGTTGTTGTTGGTCATAGTGTTTACTACAGCAATAGATACATTAACTAAAACACTTAGCAGTAGAGTATATTGAAGTTATTTAACCAGACTGTTTAAGGTAAGAAACTACAACTACCACAATTCAAATTTCTATTTCACCAGTTTTATAGCTATGTGACTTTGTATATATCTCTTTGTATAAATCTCTGTGTGCCTCACATTTTCATCCCATTTTATTTTATGGTAACAACAACAACAACAACAACAATAATAATAATAATAATAATAGAAGAACAAATAGAAATGATCATACTGAATGAATTAACCCAGAAACAGAAAGACTCACAGGGTATATATTCACTTATAATTGGACACTAGCCCAAGAGGCATGTCCCATGAAAGTCTTCAGTTACAAGGAGATTGGGATATATGTGAGTACATCCTATTGAGACTCTAGATGACAGAAGTATGTGAGAATGGAGAAATAGCAGAATCTAGTAGGTCCTAGAAACCTACAGGAAGAACATGAGGACAGGCCAAACTGGGCCCATGGATTCTGCTAAAACTACTGCACCAACCAAGGACAATACATGCAATATACAGTGATCCCCTACTCAGATCTAGCGAAAGGACAGTATATTTTCCACACTTGAGTGGAGAGTGTGGACTAACTCTGACACAAACTCTGGTGCCCCGTATTTGACCCCTTCCCCTTGGTGGGGAGGCCTGGTGGCATTCAGAGAAAGACAGGCTACAAAGATGAGATTTGATACTCTATGATCATATAGTGGGGGAGGAGGTCCCCCTCAGTCACTGACATAGGGGAGGGGAGTAGGGTAAAAGTGAGAGGGAGGGAGGAATGGGTAGATACAAGGGATGGGATGACAATTGAGATGTAATCTGAATAACTTAATTTAAAAAAAAAGAAAAAAAGAAAATTCTGGTTAAAAATAACAGTAATAACAAATATATTGTACTGTAATATTTATTTCATAGGTTGTCTTGAGTATTGAAGAGTTTAAATATGTAGAGCAATTGGCATGTTGTCTGGCATATATTATATATCTGCTAATTTAGTTTAAATACGACAATGGCACAACAAAAACATTGCATTTATCCAAGAAACAGAATACATATAATATGTAGATGAAGAAAAGGAAATGAAATATCAGAGATCAGAGGCAAAGATGTGATAAACACATTGGCTTCTATTAGTAACTAAGGAAATTTGAGCAATATGGTGTTGAGTGAACTGGCAGAGAATTAAGAACAAAAATGTGCAAGGGAAGTTAATAATAGTAAACAAATACAAGACAGGATTATAACTTAAATGAAACATTTTTTCTTAAAATGTCTAAAATACAGCCAAAATATGGAAACATAAACACTTAGAATTAAATCCACATTAAATAATTATGGTCAACGAAGGGAACAGATGACAAAATTTTCCAAATGGGTGACAGATTGAAAGAAGTTTTTTTATACCATATGAAATTGACAATGGATTAATATTTAAAGAGTTCATGTAACATGCTCAAAACTACAAGAAAAATAGGCAAACTGAATATAAAATGGGGAATGAATTCAAGAAAAAAATGTAAAGATAGAAAAATATGAATAATAATGTATTAAGATGCACTCACTGTCAGCTAAAGCTGTCCAAACAATATCACCTGAGAGGCATCTACTATATTAATAAGATGTAAAAGAATGACACTATCATGTCTTGAGGAATATGAAAATGGAAAGAAAACCCTGTAATTGCATATGTAACTTTTGCTTGAGCAAGTAGGCAAAGTATGAAATTAATGTGTGTATACTGTTCACATATTCTAGAGAACTGTTCACATCTTTCCCATCATCTCATTTAGAGGACATGTAAAAGCTTATTCATTACTATGTAGCTTGTAGAAATACAAAAATGAGGTTTTGAATATCTATTGCATGGGACTAGATTAAGAAAGCATTAAAGAATTGCAATGGATTTATCCACTTTACTTTGAAACAAGGAATGTAGAAATCTATACAATCCTGGAAATATATATCTCTTCTCACTCTCTTTATCTTTCTTTCTCTTTCTGTGTGTCTGTGTGCATGTGTGTGTCTGTTGTGTGCATGTGTATATGAGTGTGAATGGGTGGGTGTAGGTGTATGTGTATGTTTCTGCACATGTGCATGTCTGTGCTGTTTGTGGGATATGTACTTGATAGTGTTAATGTGAGTGAGAATATATGTCCATTCATATACAGAGACCAAATATAAATGTTTGTATTTTCTTTTTTAAAAATAGATTCTTTCATTGAACCTTAGGATCATTGATTACTCTAGGGTTGTCTGATGATACAAGATACATCTGTCGCTATCAGCATCAGTGCTGTGTTTACATATGCAAGACATCTTATTTGGTTTTCACTGGACTTCTGAGTAGACAAACTCATGTCATCATGCTTATAGTGCCAGCATTTTATGGACTGAGCCATCTCCTCATCTCCATATAAATGCTGAATTTAAATATTGAAGGAACTTTGAAATGAAGACTCACACTAGAAGAAGGTCAGTAGGAATTATCTATGAGGCCTATAAGCTTGCCTATTTCCTCTAAGCTCTCTACTTTGCAACTGCCAAGAAATGTGGCCAGCCCCTATTGTGCTCCAACAGTCATACTTTCTTCATCATGCTGAACACTTTTTCCTTAAACTGTAAAAAAAAATTAATGTTCCTTATGTTGTTATTTTTATCAATTATTTAAGGCCCTAAACCTTCTTTGTGTATGTGTGTGTGTGTGTGTGTGTGTGTGTGTGTGTGTTTGTGTGTGTGTGTGAGTGTGTGTGTCTGAAATTTCATAGCTATGAACTTAAATTTTGATTCTCAACTTGACCAGATTTTTAAAATTCTAGAGGATCATTAAAACACATTTTTTTGTTTACACACGTGATCTTCCTAGTAGAGTGTTAGAATGAGGTAGAAGCTTATGAAGAGGAGGGTTAGCTCAATGAAGATAAGTCAGATGCAGAGGGTAGATAGATGTGTTGTTGAGGAGTATATCCTTGTCTCTTGACCTTTCTTTGATCCTCTATGGTTTCAGCTTCCTGGCTATGAGGCTGTGGGTGATAAGATTCTGTCAAGTGTTCAAATTGATAACTATAAAAACAGCATAAGTAAAAATAGACCAAATGATGTAAAGAGACCATTTATATTGAAGTTGAGTATGAGGATCAGACATCAAGAGGAAGGGATTTGTTTGATCTTTTGTCTTGATATGTGTGACATATTAAATTCACTCTCTGCATCTTCCAAAGGTATAATTATAGGTATTATATTTGACATTTAAGTACACTTTCTGAGAAAATATACACTATAACATCACCTATGGTTTATCTCACTTTCAAAGATTTCAAATATGCAGAAACCCCACACTATCGTTTACTCCTCACAACACCCCTCTTCTTTATAAATATTCCTAGACTACATAGTGATAAGAAAGTTGAAATTAAGAGAGAACAAAGGGATGGGGAAATTGTGTAATTATACTATAATCAAAAATTTAAAAAAAATAAAATGAGTTCAGTAATCTAAGAGTCTTCACAAACTAAGTAGAAGATTTAAAGCATCAAAAACTACATGTCATTCTCTAGTTAATGTCTTACTCCAAGAGCAAAAACAGCCCTCATAATTATTTATGTGTTTTAAAGTTCAGTTTTCTGCTTTTATTTTTCCAAATGTCTTTTAATAGGGTATTTTTCACATTCATAATCTAAATTCAAGGATTTTCTTTTTATTCACATGGAAAAACTGGCAATATTTTATCTTCATAATTTCATAAAGAAAAAATTGCTATTTAAATTATTTAGTTGAGGTTCAGAAGAAAGACATCAAGAAATATGAACTAAGCAGTTTTAATCCTGAGACCTTCATGGAATAAAGGCAGTGCAAAGCAATTCTTGCAAACATTAAGTATGTCTACTGATGAATACAGTACTTAATGTGCATATGATATGTAAGATTCTCAAGGTAATTCATTTTTCTTTGTGCATTTGTTAAATTTGGTAATTATGGTGCTTCATATCCTGAGAGAATTTTGTTATGAGGAGCTATTAGACAAGAACATTTAATTAAATCCACACATACAATATGCCCACACTTTAGAACAGAAGCTTCCAATCGAGCTCAATTTATAAATACAAATCATGTGATACTTTCAGGTTCATTTCACTACAAATAAATTTTAGTAAGTATATTCTGGTGAAACTAATTGTCTTTTGCAAAATCGCCCTCTTGACAGACATCATTGCACACACAATTTCTTCAGTAACTACTAACATTTGGACAGTTAACATTATCCTCTGCTTAAATTTGTAGATTTTTCAATATTTCATGCATACAGTCAACCAAAAGAAAAAGGAATGAACACATTTGGCTATTTACCTTTGTCAAATACATTTTAAACCTCATGTCATTGGTTTCTACTAAGTATGGTAAGACAAAATATTAATGTTATTTGGTTTACCTGAGTATTTGAAGAATATGAATATAAAATAAATGAAAACTATGCCAATAGTTGTGCAATAAAACTAAAAATAAATAAGTTTATGCATTGTGATTATTCTGACAAAATATATACACTTATGAGTATTATTTATTTATTTCCTATTGCATTGGGAATGAAGAGATACATTCATTATTAAGTGGTAAATGCATGTTTAGAAAGTTGAGACTATGTAGGAAAGTGTGATGAATATCAGAGTAAGATGGAATGCACAATGTCGAATAGAAACCTTGGTTTGTCTAAGATTTATGGTAGTCAATAGCAAAAGAAGATATATTTGATATATTTTTTTGTTGACAAGGGGTAAAAATTTTAAGGAGTACGTGGCCCACAGAATCAACTAAACAGGGATCACATAGGCTCATAAAGACTGAAAGGACAAGAATGGAGCCTGCTTAAGTATGTATAAGGTCTTCTGTGTATATGTTATGTCTGTTAGATTGGTGTTTTGTGGGACACCTAACCGTGGGAGCAAGTGTGTCTCTGTTCTTGGTACTCTTTTGTCCTACTGTGTTACCTAGTCCACACTTGACATGAAAGCGTTTGCCTTGTCTTAGTGTCTAGTTTTGCCTTGTTTGACTGTCATCTGTTAGATACCTGATCTTTCCTGATGAGGAAATTGAGGCATAATGGATATAGAGGAGAGAGGAGATAACAGGAACTGGGAATAGTGGAGGGAAGTACAATGTATTGTGAGAGAAGAATCTATTTTCTTTTTTTAAAGATTTATTTATTTGTTATTTATTGACTCGCTTTACATCCTTGTCATAGATCCATCCCTCTTCACCTCCCAGTGCCACCTTCCCTCCCTCTTCCCATTCTCCCCACCCCTATTCTTCAGAAAACATGAGACCCCTACCCACCGACCCCAGCTCCTCAGTCCAAGGCAGTCCAGCCAGGGGAAAGTAATCAAAATGGCAGCAAGAGAGTCAATGCCTGAGAGATTCACCACTCCCCTTTGAAGGGGACCCACATGAAGCCTGAGCTACACATTGGCAACATCTGTGTGGGAGGCCTAGGTCCAGTCCATGCAAGGTACTTCGTTGGAGCTTCACTCTCAGGAGGCCACTCTGGGCCCTGATCAATTGGCTCTGTTGGTCTCCTTGTGAAGCTCCAGGTCTTTCATTCCTTTTCCCCAATTTTGCACTAGACTCACTATGTTTCATAAAATGTTTGGTTGTGAATCTCAGTATCTGTTTCAAAGTACTTCTTGGTGGAGCCTCTCAGAGTACAACTCTTATAGGCTCCTGTTTGCAAACATAGCAGAGTATCTTTAATAGTGACAGGGGTTGGTTCTCTCCCATTGAGGTGTGTCTTAGATTAGGCCAGGCATTTGTTGGGCATTCCCTCAGTCTCTGCTCTATATGCTTTACCTTTATTCCTATACATCTTGTAAACAAGATGAATTTTGAATATAAGCTTTTTTGGGTGGGTTGATGTTCCTCTCCATCTACTAGAAGAATTGTCTAGTTAGAGGGTACCATCTTTCATCTCTATGGTCCCTGCTGATAGGAATCTTTGCTAGAGTCCCTGATATCCCCAAGAAGCCTATCTTCACTTAGGTATCCAACTTGTCACAGAGGTGCATAGACCACAATTTCTCTTTTCTCTAAAGGTCTTTGGACCTCTTGATCCTGTTCTCTCCAGGTCTGATCTACACCTTCATATCTGTCTGTGTTTCCTGTTCTACCTTGTTACCTCTCTTCAATCCTACTTATATCTATTCTATTTATGCTTCTGAGTGAGATCTAAGCATCCTCCCTGTTTTTTTTTATCTTCTTTGACTATGTGCATTGTAGAATGTTTATTCTGTTCTGTATGGCTAAAATACACTTATGAGTACATACCATGTGTGTCTTTCTGAGTCTGGGTTACCACACTCAGAATTATCTTTTCTAGTTCCATTCATTTGTGTGCAAATTTCAGGATTATTTTGATAACTGAGTAGTATTCCATTGTGTAAATGTACCACAGTCTCTTTATCCATTCTTCAGCTGAGGGACACCTAGATTATTTCCAGATTCTGGCTAATATGAATAATGCTCCTATGAACAAAGTTGAGCAAGTATCCTTGTATGTTGAAGCATTCCCAATTATCTGAGGAAGTGTCAGATTGAATTCCAGAGTGGTTGTAAAAGTTTCCACTCCCAACAGCAATGGACAGTTGTTTGACTTTCTCCACATCCTCAAAAGCATCTGCTATCAGAGTTTTGATCTTAGCTATTCTGATAGGTGTAAGATGGAATCTCACAGTCATTTTGATTTGCATTTCTGTAATTCAAAGGAATTTGAATACTTCTTTAAGTGCTTCTCCACCATTTGAGATTCCGTTATTGAGAGTTCTCTGTTTAGCACTATGCCCAATTTCTTATTGGGTTATTTTTTATGTTTTGAAGTATTCATATGTGTGGATATTAGCCCATTATTATGTGTAGGAGTCGTGAAAATCTTTTCCATTGGCGTTCATTTCAGGAAGTTGTCTCCTGTATCAGTGAGTTTAAAGTTCTTCCCCACTTTCTCTTCTAATAGGTTTACTGTATATGATGTTATGTTGAAGTGTTTGATCTTCTTGGACTTGAGTTTTGTGCAGGCTGATAATTATGAATCTATATTCACTTTTATACATGTAGACATGAGTTAGACCCGCATCATTTATTCTGTCTTTTTTCCATTGTATGGTTTTAACTCCTTTGTCAAAAATCAAGTGTCTATAGGTTTGTGGGTTTATTTCTGTCTCTTCAACATGAGTCATCTGGTCAATCAGTCTATTTCTATGCCAGTAACAGGCAGTTTTTATTCCTTTTGTTCTGTAGTATAGCATGAAATAAAGGATGGATATAACTCCAGAAGTTATTTTATTACATAGCATTGTTTTTTTTGTTTTTGTTGCTGGTGATGGTGGTGGTTTAGGTGGTGTTTTTCAATGTGATGTTCATAATTGTTCTTTTCATGTCAGTAAAAAAAAATGTGTTGATGTATTAAAGGGGACTGCATGGAATCTGTAAATCACTTTTGGTAAGATGACTATTTTTACTATGTTAATCCTGCTGATCTGTGAGCATGGGACATCATTGCCATATTCTGATATCTTCTTCAGTTTATTTAGAGAGTTGAAGTTCTTGTCATACAGGCCTTTGACTGGCTGGGTTAGAGTTACACTAAGATAATTTATATTTTTTGTGGCTATTGTGAAGGGTATAGTTTCCCTAATTTCTTTCTCATCCATTTGACTTTTGCATACAGGAGGCCTGCTGATTTTTTAAAAAATAAATTTTGTATTCAGCTATTTTTCTGAAGTTTTCTGGTGGAATTTTGAGGTGATTTATGTACACTATCATATAATTTATGAATAATGATACTTTATCTTTTTCCTTTCTGATTTATATCCCCTTGTTCTCCTTTAGTTGTCTTATTGCTTTAGATAGAACATCAAATACTATATTGAAGAGATACTGTATTAGTGTTTATCCTTGTCTGGTCATGGATTGCAGTGGGATTCCTTTAAGATTCTCTCCATTAAGCTTGATGTTGGCTATCACCTTGCTGTATATAGATTTTATTATGTTTAAGTATGGACCTTGCCTCCTTGATCTCTCCAATATTTTTATCATGAAAGGGTGTTGAATTTTGTCAAAGGCTTTTTCTGCATCTCATGAGATGACAGTGTGTGTGTGTGTGTGTGTGTGTGTGTGTGTGTGTGTGTGTGTGTG
>OU015760.1:108309711-108403268 GCA_907169655.1 Acomys percivali
GTGTGTGTGTGTGTGTGTGTGTGTGTGTGTGTGTGTGTGTGTGTGTGTTACTTTCAGTTGGTTTATATTGTGGATTACATTGATGGAATTTTGTATGTTAAACGATCCTTGCATCCCTGAGATGAAGCCTACTTGATCGTGGATGATGTATTTGATATGTTCTTGGTTTCAGTTTGTGAGTATTATATTGAGTTTTTTGCACCAATGTTCATGAGTGAAATTGGTCTGAAATCATCTTTCTTTGTTGTATCATTGTGTGGTTTAAGTTTCAGCTTAACTGTGGTCTCATAGAATGAATTTTCCAATGTACTTTCTGTTTCTAATGTGTGGAATAGTTTGAGGAGTATGGTTATTAGCTCTTTTTTTTTTTGAAAGGCTGGTTAAAATTTTATCCTAAAACTATCTGGCCCTGGGCTCTTTTGGTTGGGAGTGTCTTGATGACTGTTTCAATTTCCTTATGGGTTCTAGCACAGTTTAAACTGTTTATCTGATCTTGATTTAAATACAATAGGTGAAATCATCACAAAAACTTTGGTTTTCCAATTTTTTGGTACATAGGCTTTTAAAGTAAGGCATAATAATATAATGATTCTTTGGATTTCCTCAATGCCTTTTCATATTGATTATGGTAATTATGATACTCTCCCTCTACCTTAAGTTACTTTTGATAGAAATTTGTCTATCTTTTTTATTTTCTCAAATAATCAGTTCTTGGTTTAATTAATTCTTTTTGTTGTTTTCTTGGTTTCAAATTTATTGATTTCAGCCCTGAATTTGATTATTTCCTGTCATTTACTCCTCTTTAATGTATTTGCATCTTTTTTCTAAAGCTTTAAGGTGAGCTCTTAAGTTGTTAGTATGGGATCTCTTCAATTCTTTTAAGGCACTTAGTGCAATGAACTTTCCTCTTAGCACTGCTTTCATGGTGTCCCATAAGTTTGGGTATGTTGTGCCTTCATTTTCATTGAACTCTAGAAAGTATTTAACTTTGCTCCTGACCCAGAGTTCATTGAATAGTGAATTGTTCAGTTTCCATGAGTAGTAGGGTTTCTATTGTTTCTGGTGTTGTTGAGTTCCAGCTTTAATACATGGTGGTCTGATAAGATGCAAAGGGTTATTTCAAGCTTCTTATATCTGATAACGATTGCTTTGTGACTGAGTATATGGTCAAATTTATAGAAAGCTTCCTGTGGTGCTGAGAAGAAAGTATAGTCTTTTGTGTTTGTATGACATATTCTGTAGAAATCTGTTAGATTCATTTGATTCTTTTTTAAATTTTTAAATTGATTTTTTATTATTAATTTATTCAGATTAAATCTCCATTGTTGTCCCCTTATGTGTCTCCTCCTATTCCTTCCTCCCTCCCTTTTTCACCCTATTCCCCTCCCTTGGGTCTGTGACAAGTTGGCCTCCTCCCTCACCCTATGTTCACAGCCTATCAAGTCTTATCTTGGTTCTTGCCATCTATTAGTTTTATTATTTCTCTACTTAATTTCTGTCTCTATGATCTCTCTATTGATTAGAGTGGGATGGCAAAGTCTTCTTCTACTATTAATATGTGGGGTTTGATTGTGATATAAATTTTAGTAATATTTCTTTTGTAAATGTGGGTGCCATTGTGCTTGATGTATATATGGCCAGAATTTAGATGTATCTTGGTGTATCTTACCTCTAATTAGTACAAACTGTCCTCCTCCATCTCTTTTGATTAGTTTTGGTTGACAATCTACTTTATGAGATACTAGAATGGCTGCATTAGCTTCCTTCTTGGGTCTGTTTGCTTGCAAAACCTTTTCCCAGCCCTTTACTCTGAGAAAATGCCTATCTTTATTGTTGAGATGTGTTTCTTGTATGCAGCAGAATGATGGACCCTGTTTTCACATCCATTTTGTTAGCCTGTTTCTTTTAACTGGGAGGTAAGGCCATTGATGTTAAGAGATATAAAGGACAAATGGTTGTTGTTTCCTGTCATTTTGATATTAGTGGTGGGAGAAAGTGAGAGACAGAGACAGAGACAGAACTACCTTCATTTTGTTTTGTGGATATGATATTATTTACTTCTTGTGGTTTTTTGGGTGTTGCTCACCTCCTTCGGTTGGAGTTTTCCTTCTGGAATCTTCCGTAGGGCTTGATTTTGGATATGTACTGTTTAAAATTGGTTTTGTTATGGAATATCTTGTTTATCTATGGTGATTAAATGTTTTGTTGCTTATTTTAGTCTGGACTGACATCTGTGTTATCTTAGTATCTGCATGATATCTGCCCAGCCCTTCTGGTTTTCATAGTCTTTGTTGACAACTCAGATATAATTCTGAGAGTTTTGGTTCTGCCTGGATCTGTGAAAGTGGGTAGATGCCCAGAACTAGGAAGAACAGAGGAAGAGAAAACTGTGTTTCCAATGTATTGTATGAAAGAAGAATATATTTTTAATAAAAAGTCCAGGATAAAATATAACATACTGATATTCATATAAATTGTATAATATAGCTAAATATATTTTCACTTTCAAGTTTATTAGTGTTTATGGAACTAATTAATTAATTATACTTTGCCAAATATCACTACATAAATGTAACTTTTGTTTAAAAACTATGCAGCTCAAGTATGACCATAAAAACTCCATAAGAATCAGGATGTTATATACAAATTTACAAATACAGATGTTTTTGTACTCATTGTATTTTTTTTCATTTTGCCATTCAAAATGTTAAACTGAAGTTCATAAGACAGATCTGAAAATTAAGGGTATAGTAGACAATGTGTTATTTTCTTATGAAAATGATACTTAGAAAGCATGGTCCTTTCTGAAGTTTTACATAGATCAATAGATCTAAATTATTAGAAGTTCTAAAACATGAACAATTAATAATGGGGGGGACATTTTTAACTCAATTCTTCTGGAGGACTATCAGAATATTAAGGTATGAACTCAAGAGAGTGTACTTGGAATATCTGGTGTTTGTTTCTAGAAGCTTCTTTCTCAGAAGCACAGAACCTTTCCTATTCATCCAAACTATGCATTCAACTCAGTAAAAAAAATTAATAATAAGGCATCCCCAAAATATTTGTTAAAACAAACATTTGCCATTTGTTATAGTTGTAAAACCATATCTAAATATAAGCCAAAACAAAATTTAGCAAATTAGGAAGTTCCATTTTACTAAATAGCCATGCTTTTTATAAGGCAAATATAGAACGCTGATGTCTACTTAAAAATAAGAATAAATTGAAACCAATATATAATTCATAACTGGTACCACCATTATTTTTCTGTGTGTACCATGAAATATTTAAACTCTTTAAGAATTGCAGCTGTGAATTAAAGTATAGACAAAAAATAGTACATAATTGGGTAGATCTGGCAAAGTTTTCACACCACAATGTTATGCAGACTTAGTAGCTAGCCGAATGTTTCACACAGTTTATTTTGCTAACCTTTAATACAGAAAATCTGCACAAAAGTGTATAACATTTTATTGCATAAGAACAGATATGCTGTTGTGACAGAACATTTGATGTAATAAAGTGGGAAATAATTTATTAGCCCAACTAATATAACATAGTAAATATGAAACATGGTCACATGTATAGACCAGCTTCTTAAATAACACTGCAACAAATGGACAAATACTAGATTTTTAAAGTACCTACATTTATGTTTGGAGAAAACGAAACCTTGCTGATGAATTAATGTGGAGTTATAAAGGAAGTCAAAAATTATACTTTTAGAAAATTTTGAGTTAAGGCAAAATATGTGTATCTATTCTATCATAACTACACCAGAAATTAGGTATATCAGTCTTTTTAATGTTTGCTATGATAGGTGAAAATTGTGGTGTGTTATTGTTTTAATTTGCATCATTTTATTTATTCATGAGGTTGAACATCTCTTATATCCTCATTGAGGATGGTTATTAGAGAACAAGATATAGAAGAACATTTTCTTACTGGATATTAACATTATACTTAATAGTACAAAATTAGATTGAGAATAAGGAAAACATTGCTTGGAAGGAAAATTAAAGGTATTAAAACAAATATGGTCCAAGTTAGTATAATTATTGGGAAATAATATAAATCATTATTTGACTTATTATAATAAAGTTAAAAAAATCATGACAGAAGGATTCAAGATGGCAGCGAGCAGTGTGGACCATGTTTGGAAGCTCCAGTGAACAATTCAGGGAACTGCACAGATTTCTGAGCCAGGAACACCAAGGTCCCCACACCACAGCAGCAGGAGTGCTCCATGGTTCTGAGGGATCAGGGTGCGGAGGACTTGCATGCCCCTGT
The DNA here is from genome assembly GCA_907169655.1 of Acomys percivali. Lineage (NCBI taxonomy): Eukaryota > Metazoa > Chordata > Mammalia > Rodentia > Muridae > Acomys > Acomys percivali. The sequence continues at coordinate 108,314,005 of OU015760.1, forward strand.
ACATGGGAGGAGCATGGATTTTCTTGGATCGGAGCAGCAGCAGCAGAGGCAGCAGCAGCAGTGGCAGCACCAGCAGCGGCACTAGCGGTGGCACCAGTGGCAGCAGCGGCAGTGGCTGAGGTTTGCACTTCAGAGCCTTCTGGTGGAGGCAATTGGTATGGTGGCCGGTGGGAGTTGCTGCGGGAGAGGGGACTCAGGACAGGATTTGGGTCGCATGGTGCCTTGTGACCCAAACTGGACTCGGCACACAGTTCATCCCCAGAGTCCCAGGTTCAGCTCAGTGCACAGTGCCGTGGAGACTCTGGCTCAGTGCATCAAGCAATTCTGCCCAGGCACCATCTCAACTCAGTCACAGCTCCCCTGCTGTGATACAGGCTGGGCAGAGAGCTCAGTTCCACACTAGGCACCAGCTCAGCGCAGAGGTAGTTCTCCTGCTGTGACGCAGGCTAAGAAGAGTGCTTAGTTCCACAGGAGGCGCCAGCTCAGCCCAGCCGCAGTTCTCCTGCTGTGACATGGGCTGGGCGGAGCGCTCAGTTCCACCGGAGGCACTAGCTCATGTCAGCTAACAGTTCTGCCCGAAACACTATCTCAGCTCAGTGGGCAGTTCTGGGGCGCTGACTCAGGCTGAGGTCAGCACGCAGATTCAGCCCAGAGGACCTAGCTGGACTTGCCGGGATGTTTGGGCCCAGAGACTCTAGATGAGCTCTGCCCACAAGCTCGGCAGCCCCAAGACTCTGGCTGGACTATCCACGGAGTATAGGCCCAGAGTCCTGGACTGTATTCAGCATGCAGTGTGGATCCATAGTCCCTGGCTGAGCTTGGTACACAATTCCACCCCGGAGACTTGCGTGGAGCTTGGCGTGCAGTTTAGGGCCAGAGTCCCTAACTGTGCTTGGCAGACAGTTTGGGCCCAGAAACTCTTGCGGAGCTTTTGGCACAGTACTGGCTCTAAGACTCTGGTTGGACACAGTGTGCAGTTTGAATCCAGAAGAGCTGCCTGAGCTTGGCAGATGGTTCAGGCCCTGAGTCAATAACTGACCACAGCACACACTTTGGGCCAAAAGCCCCTAGCTGAGCTTGGTGTGCAGTCCCAGCCCAAAAATTCTGACTGGACCCTGTGTGCATTTTGGGCCCAGAATCCCTGCTGAGCTAGACAGATGGATCAGGCCCAGAGAATATAGCTGAGCTCGGCGCGTGGTTCGGGCCCAGTGTCCCTGGCTGGACTTGACAGGGAACCCAGAAGGCTGTGGATACCTTGGCCTGACCCAACACGCATTCAGAGACACAGAATGATTGCAGGACCGACAGCACAGGGGAGCTGAGGATCACAGGCTGCGAGAGTCCAACACGACAGGGCTAACCTCCTGCCATCCACACCAGTGAAGCATCAGAGCTTCCAGCCTACGGAAATCATGAGAAAACAAGTGAATCTATCATCAGACTCCTTCCATCCAACTCTGGAAGCTACCCAACAAAAACAAAGACGGCAAGATATCTAAAGGACAGTGTAAAAGCATATGCAAAAAACCCCAAAACAACATGGTGTGTCCAGTTTCCAGACATCCCAAAGAAAACAACCTAGAGAACTCAAATACAATGGAAATACAAGAAAATGACCTAAAATCCTAAGTAATGAAAATATTAATGGAGGAAACAAATAAAATTTGTAATCAAATGCAGGAAGACACAGCCAAACAGGTGAGAGACATAAAAGAAGCACATAGAGGCATTCTCTCCCACTGAGACCTGACAAAGCAGCCCAGCTAGGGAAAAGGAATTCAGAGGCAGGCAACAGAGTCACAGACAGCTCCTACTCCCATTGTTATGGGAGCCATAGCTGGACCAAGCTACACCTCTGCTACTAATGTATAGAGGTTCTAGATCCAGTCCTTGCATGCTTTTTTAGTTAGTGGTTCAGTCTCTATGAGGCCCCATGGGCCGAGGTTTGTCTACTCTGTAGGTCTTATATGTGGAGCCTGCTTTAACTTTTTGCATAACTACAGCTCTCTGTTGAGACCTACTTTCGTTTTTAGCATAACTGCAGCTCCTTGGTTGACACTTGATTTCATCATTACCATAACTGAAGCCATTTTGTCATTAGTCTTGATTTTGATCATAAGGTGAAATTGAGTTCAAGTTCTCAGGCTCTACCTGCCTGACATAAGAATACCCTTTTGCTTACAATTAAGTACTTATTGAATATTCTGCTTGAATTGATGATAAATACATGTTATACTTAAATAAAGAAAACCACAATATCCTGCTATGTTCCTTTCTCTTGGAACCATGGGAAACTGGAAAGACTCCGAGCTCACCAACTCTATATCCCAGGCAATCAGCGTTGAATGTTTTTTTCCAACTACCTAGGCACAATGTACCTTTAATAGAATTGATTCTTCATGCTCAGTTATGGTCTTTTTCCCTTTGAAAATTCACTCTGAGAATGGCTGGGTATCATAGTCCTGGTTCCGAAATCCAGGCTGTGTCTCCTACTGGTCAGACTTTACTAATTGTTCAATAAGCTTCCATCTGTCTGAAAAAAAAAGAGAGAAGAAGCACGTAGAGTAGAACTGGAAAAATTTCAGGAAAATGCAAACAAGGAGATGAAAGGAATAAACAAAACAGGTGAAGCTCTGAAGACCTATAAAGAGGCAATGGAAGAAACTCAAAAATATACAAACAATCAGGTGAAAGAAATCAAAAATTCAGTTCCAGATCTGAAGACAAAAAAGGATTCAATGATAAACACATAGACAGAAGGAAAACGAGAACATGAGACCTCAGAGAAGAAAGCATGCAACACAGAGGTGAGGTTTTCTAACAGAATCCAAGAGATGGAAGAACGAATCTCAGGTCTAGAAGATACAATCACAGATCTTGAAGCAACCATTAAAGAAAATGCCAAATCTGGAAAATTCCTGACACAAAACATCCAAGAAATTAAGGACACCATGAAAAGAAGAAATCTGAAGAAAATAGGCATTGAAGAAAGAGAAGATATCAAACTCCAAGGCCCAGAAACTATTCTCAACAAAATCATAGAAGAAAATTTCCCCAATCTAAAGAAAGAGATGCCTATAAACATAAAAGAGGCCCACAGAACACCAAATAGAATTGACCAGAAAAGAAAAACTGCCCATTATAATAATCAAAACACAAAACATACAGAACAAAGAAAAAATATTAAAAGCTGCAAGGGAAAAGGGCTAAATAACATTTAATGGCAAACCTATCAGAATTACACCTGATGTCTCAGCACAGACTATAAAAGCAAGAAGGGCCTGGACAGAGATCCTGCAAACTCTAAGAGACCACAGATACCAGGCCAGACTACTTTACCCAGCAAAACTAGTGATAAACATTGATGGAGAAAACAAAATATTCCATGACAAAAACAAATTCAAACAGTACCTATCCACAGATCCAGCTTTACAGAAGGTACTAGAAGGAAAACTCCATCCCAAACAGTCAAGCTCCAACCAAAACTACTCAGGAAATAGATAACTATACCATGGCAAAAATATAACTACACAAATGCTCGATTGGAAACTACATCAAAATTAAGACTCTTAACAGTCATTGGTCGTTAATATCTCTCAACATCAATGGTCTCAATTCTCCAAGAAAAAGACACAGACTAACTGAATGGGTGCATAAACAAGATCCAACATTCTTCTGCATTCAAGAAACACATCTCACCCATAACGATAGGCATTACCTCAGGGTAAAAGGTTGGAAAAAATATTTCAAGCAAATGGTCACAAGAAGTAAGCAGGCGTAGCCATTTTAATATCAAACAAAATAGACTTTCAACCAAAATTAATCAAAAGGGATGAGGAAGGACACTTCATACTCATCAAAGCTAAAGTCAACCAAGATGACATCACAGTTCTGAACATCTATGCTCCCGATACAAGGGCACCCACATTTGTAAAAGATTTACTAAAAAAGCTTAAACCACACATCGATCCCCACACAATGATAGTGGGAGAATTCAACACCCCACTCTCACTGAAGGATAAGTCATTGAAACAGAAACGAAGCCAAGAAATAACATCATTAACCAATGCCATGGGTCAAATGGATCTTACAGATACCTATAGAACCTTTCAGCCAAACAAGAACAAATATACCTTCTTCTCTGCACCCCATGGAACCTTCTCCAAAATTGATCCCATCGTAGGTCACAAAGCAGGCCTCAACAGATACAAGAGGATTTAAATAATACCTTGTATCCTATCAGATCACCATGCTCTTAGGCTGCAATTCAACCACAACAAAAATAACAAAAAACCTACACGTACGTGGAAACTAAACAACTCTTTGCTCAATGACACCTGGGTCAGGGAAGAAATAAAGAAAGAAATCAAGGAGTTTCTGAAATTCAATGAAAATGAAGGAACAACGTACGTAAATTTGTGGGACACATTGAAAGCACTGCTAAGAGAAAAATTCATAGCACTAAGTGCCTTTAAAAAGAAATTGGAAACATCGTACATAAGCATCTTAACGACACAACAAGAAGCCCTAGAAAAAAAGAAGCAGAAACACCCAAAAGGAGTAGACGTCTGGAAATAATCAAACTCAGGGCTGAAATTAACAAATTAGGAACTAAGAAAACAGTCCAAAGAATCAACAAAACCAAGAGCTGGTTCTTTGAGAAAATCAACAAGATAGACAGACCGTTAGCCAAACCAATTAAAAGGCAGAGAGACAGTATTGAAATCAACAAAATCAGATATGAAAAGGGAGACATAACAACAGACACTGAAGAAATACAAAGAATCATAAGATCCTACTTTGAAGGCATATATGCCACACAATTTGAAAATCTAAGGGAAATGGACGATTTTCTTGATCAATTTCACTTGCCAATGTTGAGTGAAGAACAGATAAACAAGCTGAATAGTCCCATTTTCCCTACAGAAATAGAAGCAGTCATTGAAAGTCTCCCATCCAAAAATAGCCCAGAGACATATGGTTTCAGTGCAGAATTCTACCAGACCTTCAAGGGAGAGCTAATACTGATGCTTTTCAAGTTACTACAAAAGATAGAGATGGATTGAACATTACCAAATTCATTCTATAGGCCATACTCACATTGATACCTAAACCTCACAAAGACTCAACAAAGAAAGAGAATTTCAGACCAATTTCTCTTATGAACATCCATGCAAAAATACTAAATAAAATACTTGCAAAAAGGAATACAAGAACACATCAAAGATATCATTCATCATGACCAAGTAGGCTTCATCCTAGGCATGCAGGGATGGTTTAATATATGGAAATCCATCAATGTAATCCACCATATAAACAAACTGAAAAAAAAACACATGACCATCTCTTTAGATGCAGAGAAAGCATTTGATAAAATCTAACACCCATTCATGTTTAAAGTTTTAGAGAGATCGGGGATACAAGGCACTTCCCTTACATAATAAAGGCTATTTACAGCAAGCCAATAGCCAAAATCAAAGTAAATGGTGGGATACTCAAGGATATTCCTCTAAAATTGGGAACAAGGCAAGGCTGCCCACTCTCTCCATATCTCTTCAATATAGTACTCAAAGTTCTAGCCAGAGCAATAAGACAACAAAAGGAGATCAAGGGTATTCAAATGGGAAAGGAGGAAGTCAAATTATCCTTATTTGCAGATGATATGATAGTGTACATAGTGACCCTCAAAATTCCACCAGAGAACTCCTATAGCTGATAAACACCTTCAGCAAATTGGCTGGATACAAAATTAACTCAAAAAAGTCCGTAGCCTTCCTATACACAAATGACAATCTTGCAGAGGAAGAAATTAGGAAAGCCACACCCTTCACATTAGCCACAAGCAATATAAAATATCTAGGAGTTACTCTAACTAAGCAAGTGGAGGACTTGTTTGAAAAAATTTTCAAAACTCTAAAGAAAGAGATTGAAGATGACATGAGAAGATGGAATGATCTTCCTTGCTCATGGATAGGGAGAATTAACATAGTAAAAATGGCCATCCTACCAAAAGCAACCTACAGATTCAAGGCAATCCCTATCAAAATACCTACACAATTTTTTAAAGATTTTGAAAGTACAATTCTGAACTTCATATGGAAAAACAAAAAACACAGAAAAGCTAAAACAATCTTGTACAATAAAAGGTGCTCCGGAGGAATCTCCATACCGGATCTCAAACTGTACTATAAATCAATGGTAATTAAAACAGCATGGTACTGGCAAAGCAACAGGCTGGATGATCAGTGGAATCGAAATGAAGACCCAGATATGAATCCACACACATATGGTCACTTGATTTTTGACAAAGAAGCCAAATCCATTCAATGGAAAAATGATAGCATCTTCAACAAATGGTGCTGGTCTAAGTGGAGGTCTATGTGTTAAAAAAATGCAACTGGACCCATATTCGTCACCTTGCACAAAACTCAAATCCAAGTGGATTAAAGACCTCAACATAAAACCAGAGACACTAAGTCAGTTAGAAGAAAAAATGGGGAAGAGCCTGGAACATATTGGCACAGGAGACAACTTCCTGAACAGAACACCAACAGCACAGGCCTTAATGTCAACAATTAATAAATGGGACTTCATGAGGCTGAGAAACTTCTGTAAGGCTGGAGACACTGTCAGGAGAACAAATCGATAGCCTACAGACTGGGAAAAGATCTTCACCAACCCTACATCTGAGAAAGGTCTAATATCCAAACTATATAAAGAACTCAAGAAATTAAACACCACCAAACCAAATAACCCAATTGAGAAATGGGGCTTGGAACTAAACAGAGAATTCTCAACAGAGGAATATCAAATGGCTGAGAAACACTTAAAGAAATGCTCAACCTCCTTAGTCATCTGGGAAATGCAAATCAAAACAACTCTGAGATTCCATCTTACACCCATCAGAATGGCTAAGATCAAAATTTCAAGCGACACCACATGCAGGCGAGGATGTGGGTAGAGAGGACCACTCCTTCATTGCTGTTGGGAATGCAAACTAGTACAGTCACTTTGGAAATCTATCTGGTGCTATCTCAGAAAACTGGGAAAAGGGCTTCCTGAAGACCCAGCTATTCCACTCCTTGGAATATACCCAGAAGATGCTCCAGCACAGAACAAGAAAATTTGCTCAAGCATGTTCATAGCAGCCTTATTCATAATAGCCAGATCATGGAAACAGCCTAAATGTCCCTCAGTAGAAGAATGGATAAAGAAACTGTGGTACATATACACTATGGAATACTACTCAGCTATTAAAAACAAGGAATTCCCGAAATTTGTGGATAAATGGGTTGAGCTAGAAATGATCATAATGAGTGAGCTAACCCAGAAGTGGAAAGACTCAAATGGTATATACTCACTTATATCTGCATACTAGCTTAAGGGGCATGTCCCACGAACGCCTTCACTTACCAGGAAACTGGGACAGAGGGGAGGACATCCTATTGGGTCTCTAGATGAGAGAACCATGTGAGAATAGCAATGTAGAAGGATCCAGAGGGTCCTAGAAACCTACAAGTAGAATATTATGATAGGCAGATTTAGGCCCAGGGGACCCTCTCAAACTAAGGCACCAGCCAAGGACAATATAGGCACTAAACTTTAAACCACTATCCAGATCTAGCCAATGGTCAGAACAGTCTCCACACTTGAATGGAGAGTGGGATATTACTTTCTCATGTACTCTGGTGCCTCACATTTGACCATGTCTCCTGGAGGGGGAGACCTCGTGGCGCTCAGAGGAAGGAAAGCAGGTTACTGAGAAGAGACTTGATACCCTATGAGCATATACAGGGGTAGGTAATCCTCCCCAGGAACTGACATAGGAGAAGGGAATAAGGGGAAAATGGGAGGTAGGGAAGAATGGGAGGATACATGGGATGGGATAACCATTGAGATGTAACAAGAATAAATTAATAAAAAACAAAACAAAACAAATGAATCATGACAACAGCTACTAATTCTATAAACTTTTTTATATATTGGCATATGCTATTTGGACCTTTACCAAAGAGACATAAAGGTATTGTCATATTTAGCCAAGACTAGAATCAGAAAAAATTACTCATCCATTCTATTACTGGCCTATGTGCTAGGCTCCCATCAAACCAGGATTTTTCTTCCTTGTGCTCCTTCAAGAATACACCTGCTCATTTTTTTAATCCATCCACTAAGACATCTTCCTGCAAGCTGTTTATTGGCTTATTTGAAATTGCTTCATATTTCATATAATGCCATATTCCTTCATAATCACTGTAACCAAATCCACCAGACCTCTATCATTAATAGTGCTATTAATGCTGCTACTCTTTGTATTGCTTTGAAATGTAATCCAGAACAACAGCTTGAGCATCTTCTGCAAAAATCAAGAGAAACTCTGAAGTTAAATTCCAGTATTCTGTTTTGTTAAACATGATTAAACTCCCTATTGTCTGTCTATATATCTTTCTATTACTTTATCTTTCTGTCATCAATATTTCTTCTATAACTGGAATGTGTACTATCGGTATTTAAAGATTATTTCTTTGGTTATTGCCATGTTTAAAAGAGTACAAGCCTGACACAAAAGAAAGCAAATGTAGCTAAATCATATATTAGCAATAGTTGACTCTAGATGGGGAAATCATTAAATCATCTTTCTTCATAATTCATATGTTTTTAATCTATATTATAAACATGTATTTTATAGTTACAAAGGTTATTCATATAACATACCTCAAAGGCTCTTCAAAATGATCTGGAATACAAGGAAATGGACACAAAAATTGAGCCCTAAATAGACCGATTAAATACTTTCTTGCCTATATTGAAGAGTAGCACCACATATGGCTTTCAAAATTAACTGTTTTTCTTTAACATCATTGTTTCTGTGTTTGCAATGGCAATTATCTTGTGTCAAAGTAATACATATGCTTTCTACATCATTTAAACCACTTAGCTTTATTAGTAACTCTGAAAGTGAGGGCAGGAAATCCATGCTTCTATTTCTTAATTCTGTTACTCATTTGTCTTGGTTTCTTTTAATCCCCATGGATGAATGGGTAGAAGCTCAGGGATGATTTTCTCCTTCACAGGTGAGCACTAAACAATCAAATTAAATACATTTTTGTCTGTGCTTAATAGTAGCAGGATCTATGGCTTTCAAGAATAAATGTATTGTTATAACTTGTATGATTCTTGAACAGGCAGTTGGTCAGAGATTTTATTATATCATTTAATGTAGACATAATATCAAAAGTTTACTGAGTATCTAATCAGTACACAGCACATTTTTATATCCTGCAGAAACAGAAATGCAGAAAATTGAATCTTTTTTTAAACAAGGTTTCCTTGTATACCTTTGGTTGTCCTAGACTTGCTTTGTAGACTAGGCTGGCCTCAAATTCACATAAATCTCCCTGTTTCTGCCTCACCAATTGCTGAGAGTAAAGTAGTGTGCCAATACACCGAGCTTGAATTATTATTTTTAAAGAATGCACCAACTATCAGAATCATATTTTTTGAGAAACATAAACAATTAAATAGCAAAAATAATATACGAAAAAAAATGGTTGCATGTAGACAGAGGATGGAAACAACAAATTTGCAGAAAGAAGACAAAGTAAAATGAATACATTTAAGAAAAGCCAGGATTGAATAAAATGGGATTTTTAATTAATTTATTCATATTACATCTTAATTGTTATCCCATTTCTTGTATCCTCCCATTCCTCCCTCCCTCCTGCTTTCACCCTATTCCCCTCCCCTATGTCTGTTACTGAGGGGGGGGGAACCTCCTCTCCCTCTATATGATCATAAGATATAAAGTCTCTTCTTGATAGTCTGTTATCCTTCCTTTGAGTGCCACCAGGTCTCCCCATCAAGGGGACGTGGTCAAATACGGGGCACCAGAGTTTGTGTGAAAGTCAGTTCCCGCTCTTCAAAGCTAAAATGATATTTTTTAAAATTCCTTATTCTCTGTTTACAAAATACAGGAATTAGGTCAACGTGCAATTTTCACATCCATAGAATGAGAAATATAATGGAGTTTAGCAATGAAATTCACAGGGCATATTCCTCACATACAGGAGATACTTAATAACTACTGTTATTAATATTACATGAGGAACTTTGGAAAATTCAGTCTTAAATGTTATATCTTCATGAAACATCTCTTCTCATGGCTCACGTAGATATGCAGAAAAGAAGCAGATAGATTGTAAGAGGCAGAGAAGATGGCACAGGAAATGGTGTCTTCCAGACACAACAGGCCTGGTGCGTATATGAACTCATAAAGATTTTGGCAACATTTACAGGGTCTGCACAGTTCCAAGCCAGATGAGGTCCCAGTTCAGAAAGCATTAAGTGGACACAAGCTCCTATCCCTAAACAGGAAACTATCTCCAAATGACATCCCTGCTGCAAAAGAACATTTAAATTTCTCCAATGGAGTCTCAATTGGTATATAAGCCATACTTAAGGGTAGTCCCCATGGCTAGGATTATATTGCCAACACAAAATAAACTCAATGGTATTTTTGTAGATTTTTTTCTCATATTGCTTTCTCTAAGCATTTATTATCTTACTGGTTCTTTTTGTATAATATGGTTTATTTTCTGGTTTTATGGATATTGTTCTTTTGTGTGTATACATGTTTTTTATACTTTTTATTATTTTATTTTATTCTAATTTGTTTACTCAGCTGTTTTCTAAAGAGAGAGAAGAAAGAAAGTGTGGAGTTAAATAAGTAGAGAGGTGGGAATGATCTGAGAGGAGATGGAGTATGGGAAACTGTGATCAAGATATATTATATGAAAAAAATATTTTCAGTGAAAGAACTTGAACCCCACTACATGTATTAAATAACAAAATAGTTGATGTACTACTTAATGAAGGCATATAATATAACAAACCTGCACTCCACTTAGTGATTGTAACATTTACTGGCATAGAGTAGAACAAATTTATGTTTGTTTAAGGATAGAAAAACAAGATTGTAAAGAGTATTTCAGAACTTTTCAGTCAAAATGATAATTTTGAAATATGACTTAAAACTATTTCTAAAATGTTTATTGTAAATTACAACCAAATTATTTTAAATTTCAGCCTTATCAAATTGGAAATGATAAAAAATGTTTATAAAGTTGACTAGAGAAATGATGTAGATTTCTAATGACTCTGTGAGTGTGATCATCCTTCAGATTTTATGGTTACCCCTGATTAATTCTCCTTAAGAGAGATTTTAATCCTAAGGGAAAATGAAATGATGAGACATCTGTTGGCAAATAACCATTAATTTACTCTAAATTCTCTAATCACAATTCTCAAAAATTTTCACTAATATATTTTATAGAATAATCATATTCCAGCAAGTTAAATAGTCTACTAGACCCTCATTTTTATTCAGTGATAAGGGTGAAGCATATGACTGCCTCATCCATCTGGAAGGTGGAAGTTTCAATGGATTTTAATTGTTTTAAATTACCTGCAGTTTTCACTAACATAACCATGCAAACTTTTCTGAAAGATTCTTGAATGTCATATTACTAAGCCACAAATTATAGGAAAAACTGGGTCTTAGAAGCTTATAAAGTTTTTGTTTGTTTATTTGTTGTTGTTTATTGTTTGTTTGAATTTGCTGAGATATCCATGACACTGAAATCACATATGCTGGTATACAACTTACAACACTTGATTAATTCTTACTGGCATTGCTTCTGTTTCATAATGTATCAGCCACAGTTAAAGAAAATCTAAGTTTTCAAATTTTCTTTTAATATTTTTTAAAGTTAAGCTTTTATGACAACATATTGCAAGTTAAATGCTTTCCCCTTATATCCTTCCTTCCATTTCTTGCCTCTCCCCTGTCATTAGTCCCTATTAGCACCTTAGACAGTTTTATGTCTATACCCATGATGCTTTATTTGATTATATAATCTTTCTCAGACTGATTTAAAATGATAATTTCCAGTTGCATAATTTTTTTCTGAAATGACCTGAAAGTGTTCTTATTTTCTAAACTCATTTTACTATGTGTATGTAAATACGTACTGTTTACATAAATGTGTGTTTTTTGTATGTGTACAGGCATAACACATTTTTACGTATTCAATTTATTTCAAGATAAAATTTACTATTTAACTAAGGCTATTGTTTCTGTGTTTGATAACTATGACCAAAAATACTGATAACACATCCCAGTTTATGACCAATACCCAGGATTATGTTAATTTAGCCTCTCATCAGCATAACCCAGTATAATGTCTATTGGTAAGGACACTTGTTTGTAGATTAGGGCAGGATTTACTAGGTGTTGACATTCTCAACTTCAGGTGTTTTTTTTTAATTATTTAATCAGATTACATCTCAATTGTTATCCTCTCATTTGTGTCTTCCCATTCCCCCCTCCTTCCCTCTTCCACTCTATTCCCCTCACCTAGGCCTGTGGAACCCCTCCCCCACCATATGATCACAGCCTATCAGATTTCATCTGGGTAGCATGCTTGCCCTTTCTTTGAGTGCCACTACTCTTCCCCACCAAGGGGAAGTGGTCAAATTGGGGGCACCATAGTTCATGTCAGAGTCAGTCCTCTCTCTCCACACAACTGTGGATAATGTCCTGTCCCTTGGCTAGATCTGAGTAGGGGTTCGATGTTACTGCATGTATTGTCTTTGGTTAGTGCAGTAGTTTGAGCAGACCCATGTGGGTCCAGATCCCCCAGCCTTGATGGTCTTCTTGTAGGGGTTCCTGGACCCTCTGTGTCCTACTATTTCCCAGTTTTCTTATACCTCTTTCACCTGGAGTCCAAATAGGAAGGCCCAGCATCTGTTCCAATCCCCCATTGAATGAAGACTTTCAGAGGACATCCCTGTTGGTCTAGTGTCCAATTATAAGTGAGTACATACTATGTGTATATTTCTGGGTCTGGCATAACTCATTCTTGATAATTATTTCTAGTTCCATCTATTTGCATGCAAATTTCAATATTTCCTTGTTTTTTAATAGTTGAGTAGTATTCCATAGTGTAAATGTACAGCTCTTGGGTATATGTCTAGGAGTGGTATGTCAGGGTCTTGAGGTAGAACTATTCTCAATTATCAGAGAAAGCACCAGAATGATTTCCAAAGTGGTTATACAAATTTGTACTCCCACCAGCAATGAATGAGTGTTTCCCTTTGTCCACATTCTCACCATCATTTCACTTGAATTTTTTTATTTTAGCTATTCTGATGGGTAGAAGACGGAATCTCAGAGTCATTTTGACTTGTATTTCTCTGATGACTATGCACATTGAGCACTTTTTAAAGTGTTTCTCAGTCATTCGATATTTCTCTGTTGAGGATTCTCTGTTCAGCTCTGAACCTCATTTCTTAATTGGGTTATTTGGTTTGGTGGCGTTTAATTTCTTGATTTATTTATATATTTTGGACATCAGCCCTTTGTCCAATGTAGTGTTGGAGAAGATCTTTTCAGTCTGTAGGCTGTAGCTTTGTTCTGTTGATAGTGTCCTTTGCCTTACAGAAGCTTCTCAGTTTCACAAGGTCCCATTTATTAATGGTTTATCTTAGGGCCTGAGAATGTGTTTGGTAATAATCCACCCATTTCTGTTTTGTAGAGTAGTTTGAAGTGTATCAGTATTAATTCTTCTATGAAGGTTTGGTAGAATTCTGTGCTAAAACCATCTGGCCCTGTCATTTTTTTTTTTTTTGCGGGGGTGGGGGGGAGGTGTTCGGAGATTTTGATGACTACTTTTATTTCTGTAGGAGAAATGAGACTATTTAATTTGTTCATCTGATCTTGATTCAACTTTAGTAAGTCAAATCCATCCAGAAAATTAGCATCTATGGCAAAGCTAAGCATTCTTCATGAAGGTTGAGTAACACACTTATTCATAAGAATAGCAATATGTCATTAGAACTCATTTTATTTTTATATTTCTTTAGCAGAATGATGATAGTAGGTTTTTTGCTGGGTATATGACCTATCTAGTCTCATGTTCTTGGACACCTTAGAATATAAGGTATGAATTCCATGTCACAATGTAGGTCTTAAATCCAGTTTTTAAAATGTAGTTGGTTATTTACATTACATTTATACAATTATTGTATCAGTATATCTTGTGGTAAGTTCAGTGTTGTAGGTTGTATGTTTTCTAGCTGGGTGATATTCACAATTGTTTTCCTTCTCCAGTATCATGCAAAATACCTTCTGGCACCATGAATTGTAGTCAGTAGGGGTAAATCTTCTAGTTAGATGCAAATATAATTTCTTCATACTTGATGATATTAGTAAGTCTTTCTTAAGAAGTAGTGCATTACCATCAGGTTATGGATAATCCCTGGCAATATATGTACTATTTGACCATGCGGCTCCTTTTGGCTATTGACACAACAAGATTTTAGTCTTTCATGGCACAAGATGTTTTACTTGGTGCCATAAAATAATCCAATTTAAAAAATGGGGTACAGAGCTAAAAAAAGAATTCTCAACCAAAGAATATTGAATGGACGAGAATGCTCAACATCCCAAGTCATCAGGGAAATGAAAATCAGAATAACTCTAAGATTCCCATCAGAATGGCTAATATAAAAAACTCAAGTGACAGCGCATGCTGGCAAGGATGTGGAGAAAGGGGAATATTCTTTCATAGCTGGTGGGAGTGCAAACTTGTACAACCATTTTGGAAATCAATCTGTCACTTTCTCAGAAAATTTGGAATAATGCTACCTCAAGACCCAGCTGTACCATTCCTGGCTATATACCCAAAAGATGGTCCACCATACACAAAGACATTTGCTCAACTGTGTTCAAAGCAACTTTATTCATAATAGCCAGAATCTGGAAACAACCTACATGTCCTTCAACTGAAGAATGTATAAAGAAACTGTGATATATCGAATACTACTCAGCTATTAAAAATAAGAAAACCTTAAATTTCCAGGCAAATGGATGGAACTAGACATGATTATCCTAAGTGAGGTAACCCAATCTGAGAAAGACACACAAAGTAAATACTGACTTATAAGTGGGCCATTAGCCCAATATAGATGTCCTCTGAAAGACTCCAACCAGTGGGGAATAGGGACAGATACTGGAACTCTGGACTCTAAGTGGAGCCCTGAGAGTTGTAGGGAATAGTAAGGGGATGGAAAGTCCCTGTGAGAGCAGGATCTCCACAGGGAGACCATCAAGGCCTTGGGATCTAAGCATAAGGGAGCCTGCACAAACTAATGCACCAGTCAAGGACAATCCATGCAGAAAATCAAGACCCCTGTTCAGATGTAACTATGGACTGCTGAATATCTACATGGGGAGTAGAGGAACAGCTGTTGAACCTCTGACATACACTCTGGTGCCCATGATTTGGTCACTGCTCCTTGGCAATATGGCCTAGAAATCACACAGAGGAAGGGGATACAGGCTTTCATGATGAGAGAGACCTAATATGCCATTTCCAGACAGTTGGGGTAGGAGGGAACCCCTATCAATTGTCTAGGGGAGGGGAATAGGCAGAAGAATAAGGGACTGTGGGAATGGGAAAAGATGGAGGGGATATCAATCAGGTTGTAATATGAATAAATTATAATAAATAAAATATACATTTAAAAAGATATTTAGTTGGTACATTGCCTCCCCACTTATGTTATGCCTCCATATAAATTCTCTATATATATCTTAGTAAGATTTTAGAGTATTAGGTTTATAATTTTTTCAAATGACTTCCATGTTGTCTTTCCCCACACTCCTTTCTTTATCCTTTTGTCATATTTTTCCATTTTATTCTATTTTAGTTTTCCTTTCATGTGTATATTATATTCTATATATTTAGTCCAATATACATTATATTCTATTTCACCTTCTCTGAAGGACCGTCCCTTTGCCCTGGTCATTTACTAGATACACAGCCTTTGTGATTATTGCCATTATAAACATATGAAAGGGTTAAAAGTCATTCATATATAAGAAAATATATAGTATTTGTCTTTTTAAGTTTGCATCATTTCACTCAGTATCATATTTTTCTAGCTCCATCTATTTACCTGAAAAAATCTAATTTCACTTTTCTTAACAGTTGCATACATAATATACCAATATGTTAATGTATCACATTTTAATTATCAATTATTCAGTCCATGGAGATCTAAGTTGTTTCTAAATTGTGAGTAGACCAGCAATGATTATGAGTGAGCAAAAATCTCTGTAGTAAGATGTAGACTTTGGGTAGATGTCCAAGAGATACATGGATCTTGGTTTAGATCAATTTTCACCGTTATGAGACACTTCCATACTAATTTCCATAGGGGATATATCAGTTTGCAGTGATTGAATTAACCAGCAATGAGTACGTTTTTCTTGCTAAGATATGCCATCATTTGTTTTGTGGATTTGGGACATTTTAATTAGGGTAAAGTCAAATCTTAAATTAGGTTTAATTTTGCATTTTCTACTTGCTTAGAATGTTGAACATACAAGAAAAGGTATTTGCCATCTGTGAGTATAAGGACAAATGTTTAGATTATTGTTAGGGATTATACTGGTGTAGAAAGATAGTGGCTAGATGTTTTCTTCTACCATACAGAATTTCATTCACCCTGAGTAATTAATTAGCTCGGTTTCTAGTATCAAACATGGTTTAACTTTTCTTGAGCAGGTTTTTAGTCCTAATAAAGAGCAGTTAACTACTGCCAAAGTGTGTGTGCCACTATTGCATTTTTAGTGTTATCATGCCATGATGTGGTAATTATATTACAATCTTAATTCTTCTTCTTCACTTCTTTTTCTTCTTCTTTTTCTTCTTCTTCTTCTTCCTCCTCCTCCTCCTCTTCTTCTTCTTTGCTATTTTGAGACAGGGTTTCTCTGTGTAGTCTTGCCTGTCATGGACTCACTTTATAGACTAGGCTGGCCTCAAACTCACAGAGATCTTCCTACTGGGAATACAGGCATGCACAAAGAATGTGCACAAAGTGTTTCTCAGACATTTGTGTTTGATCTTTAAAGAGTTCTTTGTTTCATTCTGCGGTTTAATTTGCTTGTATTTGAAAACATCATTTCTCTGTGTAGCCCGGCTGTCCTGCACTTGCTTTGTAGGCAAGGATGGCCTCAAACTCACAAAGATCCATCTGCCTCTGTTTCCCCAAGTTCTAGGACTTACAGGCATGCTCCAACATACCTGGATCTGTGGTCTAATTTTTAATTGAATAATTTTTTTCTTGTTGTTCAAAGGTATATTGCCATTCCTTGTAAATTCTAGATACTAACATTCTATCAGATATATAATTGATAAATTCCTTTTCTCATTCTATAGGCTGCTGCTTGGAATAGTGGTGTTATTTGTTGTACAGAAGCTTTATTTTAGACTCACGAGGTCGCATTTATTAATTGTTTATCTTGGTGGCACTCAGAGGAAGGATAGCAGGCTACAAAGAAGAGACTTGATACCCTATGAGCATATATAGGGGGAGGAGATCACCCTCAGACACAGTCATAGGGGAGGGAGTAAGGGGAAAATGGGAGGGAGGGAGGAATGGAAGGATACAGGGGATGGGATAACAATTGAGATGTAATATGAATAAATTAATATTTTATATTTAAAAATTGTTTATCTTAATGACTGCATTACCAACTTCCTGTTCAGAAAGTCCTTTTCTTTATCACTGAGCTCAAGTTTGTTCCCTACTTTCTATTCTATCAGGTTCATTCTTTCTGGTCTTATGATGAACTGTTTAATTTATTGGGACCTGGGTTTTAACAAGGGTGATAAAAATGGATCAATTTTCATTTTTGCACAGTTATCCAGTTTCAACAGCATCATATGTAGAGCATACATTTTTTCAGTGTATAGATGTTTGTTTTTAGTTTTAGAAAATTTTAGTTTAAATTCAAGAAGAATATTTTTAAAATAAGTACTTTTATCAACAGCATCATGAATCTGGAAAGGAACACAAATTATGAACTTTTAACTAGAGGCAGCAGCATTAGCCCACCCATTCTTATGGCTGCATGACCAATTGTATTTTTGGCTGTCAAACAAACATCTTGTAAATATCTTTAAACAAGAAAAAGAGTTCATGTGGAAAAATGCCCATAAAAATTTCAACTGCACAATTGTGCCTCTAAAAGAAAATCTAATGAGTTTGGGTCATATGGTGAATTCATTGAAGTTTTGAAAAATAAATTTGCATGCTAGGTGTGGTTGCAAGTGATAAAATAACCTTCCAGACACAAAGTAAAAATATTAGCTATTACTTTAAAGGAAATTAAACCCCAAATAGCATTTAAGCTTGCTTAGATTTTTTATAACACTGTGCTGAGCCAACTTTCCACCTTCTGAACCTTCCTGCTGTCCATGATTAATGTTACAAATGATGGCCATATACTCATGCACAATTTTCTATGGCTACTGTGAAAAAAATTGGCCTCAGAATATGGTAAACTTACTGGCTCCCTGGAACTAACTTAAAATTCCCAACTGACTAAGCTGACTTCAAATAGTGCTATAACTAAACTTAGCAAATCTCTTCTGCAGAAAAATGTGGCATTAATCCTGAGGCCAACAATAATCAATCTTATTTTGAACACTCCAAACACCATAATTCATATTGAAGCTGTCTTTGTACTTGTGGATGTTTTCCAAGCAAAATTTATGTTTAAGCAAATGAACAATTCACTGGGGACAGTTTTAAAAGATTAAGTACTTTTAAATTGATACAAAAAAGCATTTTACAAAGACTAACAGATAGAAAATTATTTCATTTAATAAATGTAATAATGTTCTCATTTATATTAATACTTGCCAAAATGTAGATTATAGTATATAGTCATCTATAATATTTTAACATGTTAGTCATGATAATATGGGAAAAAATGATTAGTAGAGTAATAACATAAAAAGGTATCTGAAATATCTTGAGAAATTTGAATTTTAAAAGATTTAATTCATTCTCAAATATAAGATTTGTCATTTATTTTCTATATGACTACAGGGAAGCAATGTAACTCTCTTGTAAATCAGCTTCTTGTATTTTTAAAATGTATCACTTCATGTCCTATCAGTGTTGAAAGATTCAAATGAAATGATGTGTATTTTACATCTAGAATAATTCCTCAAATAAGGTACAGAGCAGAAGGATTTTAGGCATTTTCTCCTTTATTTTACCTGAAAGAATTAGCTTGATATATGAGGAAATATGCATCACTCCTTTAAATCCTTATGTTTACATAAACATATAGAACTCTAAGATATGATACCATTTTCACAATAGAGATGGTTATCTGCATAATGTAAAGTGGGAGTATTTGCAATGTAGTGGTAGTGCATAGAGGAAAGAATTGGCTAATAAGAATGAATATGATCACAGTACTATGGATATATGTATAGAATTAACATTAAAATGCTTACATATAAGAGCAGGGTCAAAATATTCATTTCGTAAAAATAATTTAGTATGATTAATGAGATATTACATAAAAAAGCTGAAGTCTAATAATACAGTGTAAACAACTATGAACAATGAATTATAATAATATCAAGAAATGTGGGAGAGATCCAAGATGGCGGCAATCAGTATGGACCATGTTTGGAAGCTCCAGTGAACAACTCAGGGAATTGCACAGATTTCTGAGCCAGGAACACCAAGGTCCCCACACCACCGCAGCAGGAGTGCTCCATGATTCAGAGGGACCAGGGTGCAGAGGACCTGCATGCCCCTGTACATGGGAGGAGCGCGGATTTTCTCGGATCGGAGCAGCAGTGGCAGAGGCAGCAGCAGCAGCGGCGTCACCAGCATCACCAACAGCAGTGGCTGAGGTTTGCAGCTCAGAGCCTTCCGGTGGAAGAGATTGATGTGGTGGCTGGTTGGAGTTGCTGCGGGAGAGGGTACTCAGGACAAGATTTGGGTCACGTGGTGCCTTGTGACCCAAACTGGACTTGGCAGACAGTTCATCCCCAGAGTCCCGGGTTCAGCTCAGTGAGCAGTGCCGTGGAGATGCTGGCTCAGTGCAGCAAGCAATTCTGCCCAAGGCACCAGCTCAGCTCAGCCACAGCTCCCCTGCTGTGATACAGGCTGGGCGGAGTGCTCAGTTCCACCCTAGGCACCAGTTGAGCACAGCCACAGTTCTCCTGCTGTGATGCAGGCTAGGCAGAGTGCTGAGTTCCACTGGAGGCACTAGCTCACCTCAAAAAGCAGTTCTGCCCAAGACACTAGCTTGGCTCGGCAGGCAGTTCTGGGGGCCTGATGCAGGCTGAGGTCAGCACGCAGATTCAGACCAAAGGCCCTAGCTGGACTTGCTGGGCAGATTAGGTCCAGAGACTCTAGCTGAGCTGTGTGCACAGGATCGGCAGCCCCAAGACTCCAGCTGGACTATAGACGCAGTATAGGCCCAGAATCCCGGATTGAATTCAGCGTGCAGTGTGGGTCCATAGTCCCTGGCTGAGCTCAGTGCACAATTCTGCCCCGAAAACTTGGGTGGAGCTCGGCGTTCAATTTAGAGCCAGAGTCCCTAACTGTGCTTGGCAGACAGCTTGGGCCCAGAGACTCTAGTGGAGCTTTTGGCACAGCACTGGCTCTAAGACTCTGGTTGGACACAGTGTGCAGTTTGAATCCAGAATAGCTTGCTGAGCTTGGCAGACGGTTTGGGCCCTGAGTCAATAACTGACCACAGCACACACTTTGGGCCAAAAGCCCCTAGCTGAGCTTGGTGTGCACTCCCAGCCCAAAAATTCTGACTGGACCCTGTTTGCATTTTGGGCCCAGAATCCCTAGCTGAGCTCGACAGATGGATCAGGCCCAGAGAATATAGCTGAGCTCGGCGCGTGGTTCGGGCCCAGTGTCCCTGTCTGGACTTGGCAGGGAACCCAGAAGGCTGTGGATACCTTGGCTTGACCCAACGATCATTCAGAGACCCAGAACGATTGCAGGACTCACAGCACAGGGGAGCTGAGGATCACTGGCTGCAAGAGTCCAACACGAAAGGGCTAACCTCCTGCCATGTACACCAGTGAAGCATCAGAGCTTCCAGCCTACGGAAATTATGAGAAAACAAGTGAATCTATCATCAGAATCTCTCCATCCAACTCTGGAAGCTACCCAACAAAAACAAAGACAGCAAGATATCTAAAGGACAGTGTAAAAGCATACGCAAGATACCCCAAAACAACATGGCGTCTCCAGTTTCCAGCTCTCCCAAAGAAAACAACCTAGAGAACTCAAATACAATGGAAATACAAGAAAATGACCTCAAATCCTTAGTACTGAGGATATTAATGGAGGAAACAAATAAAATTCGTAATCAAATACAAGAAGATGCAGCCAAGGAGGTGAGAGACATAAAAGAAACACATAGAGTGGAACTGGAAAAATTTCAGGAAAATACAAACAACGACAGGACAAAAATAAATAAAACAGTTCAAGCTCTGACGACCTATAAAGAGGCAATGGAAGAAACTCAGGAATAAACAAAAAATCAGGTGAAAGAAATCAAAAATTCAGTTCAAAATCTGAAGACGAAAATGGATTCAATGATAAACACATAGACAGAAGGAAAACGAGAACATGAGACCTCAGAGAAGAAAGCATGCAACACAGAGGTGAGGTTTTCTAACAGAATCCAAGAGATGGAAGAACGAATCTCAGGTCTAGAAGATACAATCACAGATCTTGAAGCAACCATTAAAGAAAATGCCAAATCTGGAAAATTCCTGACACAAAACATCCAAGAAATTAAGGACACCATGAAAAGAAGAAATCTGAAGAAAATAGGCATTGAAGAAAGAGAAGATATCAGACTCCAAGGCCCAGAAACTATTCTCAACAAAATCATAGAAGAAAATTTCCCCAATCTAAAGAAAGAGATGCCTATAAACATAAAAGAGGCCCACAGAACACCAAATAGAATTGACCAGAAAAGAAAAACTGCCCGTCATATAATAATCAAAACACAAAACATATAGAACAAAGAAAAAATATTAAAAGCTGCAAGGGAAAAGGGCCAAATAACATTTAATGGCAAACCTATCAGAATTACACCTGACTTCTCAGCAGAGACCATAAAAGCCAGAAGAGCCTGGACAGAGATCCTGCAAACCCTGAAAGACCACAGACACCAGGCCAGACTACCTTACCCAGCAAAATTAGCGATAAACATTGATGGAGAAAACAAAATATTCCATGACAAAAACAAATTCAAACAGTACCTATCCACAGATCCAGCTTTACAGAAGGTACTAGAAGGAAAACTCCATCCCAAACAGTCAAGCTCCAACCAAAACTACTCAGGAAATAGATAACTATACCATGGCAAAAATATAACTACACAAATGCTCGATTGGAAACTACATCAAAATTAAGACTCTTAACAGTCATTGGTCGTTAATATCTCTCAACATCAATGGTCTCAATTCTCCAAGAAAAAGACACAGACTAACTGAATGGGTGCATAAACAAGATCCAACATTCTTCTGCATTCAAGAAACACATCTCACCCATAACGATAGGCATTACCTCAGGGTAAAAGGTTGGAAAAAATATTTCAAGCAAATGGTCACAAGAAGTAAGCAGGCGTAGCCATTTTAATATCAAACAAAATAGACTTTCAACCAAAATTAATCAAAAGGGATGAGGAAGGACACTTCATACTCATCAAAGCTAAAGTCAACCAAGATGACATCACAGTTCTGAACATCTATGCTCCCGATACAAGGGCACCCACATTTGTAAAAGATTTACTAAAAAAGCTTAAACCACACATCGATCCCCACACAATGATAGTGGGAGAATTCAACACACCACTCTCACTGAAGGATAAGTCATTGAAACAGAAACGAAGCCAAGAAATAACATCATTAACCAATGCCATGGGTCAAATGGATCTTACAGATACCTATAGAACCTTTCAGCCAAACAAGAACAAATATACCTTCTTCTCTGCACCCCATGGAACCTTCTCCAAAATTGATCCCATCGTAGGTCACAAAGCAGGCCTCAACAGATACAAGAGGATTTAAATAATACCTTGTATCCTATCAGATCACCATGCTCTTAGGCTGCAATTCAACCACAACAAAAATAACAAAAAACCTACACGTACGTGGAAACTAAACAACTCTCTGTTAAATGACACCTGGGTCGGGGAAGAAATAAAGAAAGAATTCAAGGAGTTTCTGAAATTCAATGAAAATGAGGGAACAAGATACCCAAATTTGTGGGATACATTGAAAGCACTGCTAAGAGGAAAATTCATAGCACTAAGTGCCTTTAAAAAGAAATTGGAAACATCGTACATAAGCATCTTAACGACACAACAAGAAGCCCTAGAAAAAAAGAAGCAGAAACACCCAAAAAGAGTAGACGTCTGGAAATAATCAAACTCAGGGCTGAAATTAACAAATTAGGAACTAAGAAAACAGTCCAAAGAATCAACAAAACCAAGAGCTGGTTCTTTGAGAAAATCAACAAGATAGACAGACCGTTAGCCAAACTAAATAAAAGGCAAAGAGACAGTATTGAAATCAACAAAATCAGAAATGAAAAGGGAGACATACGAACAGACACTGAAGAAATTCAAAGAATCATAAGATCCTACTTTGAAGGCATATATGCCGCAAAATTTGAAAATCTAAGGAACATGGACAATTTTCTTGATCAATTTCACTTGCAAAAGTTGAGTGAAGTACAGAAAAAAAAGCTACAGAAATAGAAGTAATCATTGATAGTCTCCCATCCAAAAAAAGCCCAGGGCCAGATGGTTTCAGTGCAGAAGTCTACCAGACCTTCAAGGGAGAGCTAATACCAATGCTCTTCAAGCTACTCCAAAGGATAGAAATGGAGGGAACATTACCAAATTCATTCTATGAGGCCATAGTCACATTGATACCTAAACCTCACAAAGACTCAACAAAGAAAGAGAATTTCAGACCAATTTCTCTTATGAACATCCATGCAAAAATACTAAATGAAATACTTCCAATACGAATAGAAGAACACATCAAAGAAATCATTCATCATGACCATGTAGGCTCCATCCTAGGCATGCAGGGATGGTTTAATATATGGAAATCTATCAATGTAATCCACCATATAAACAAACTGAAAATAAAAAAAAATGATCATCTCTTTAGATGCAGAGAAAGCCTTTTATAAAATCCAACACCTATTCATGTTTAAAGTTTTAGAGAGATCGGGGATACAAGGCACTTCCCTTACATAATAAAGGCTATATACAGCAAGCCAATAGCCAAAATCAAAGTAAATGGTGGGATACTCAAGGAAATTCCTCTAAAATTGGGAACAAGGCAAGGCTGCCCACTCTCTCCATATCTCTTCAATATAGTACTCAAAGTTCTAGCCAGAGCAATAAGACAACAAAAGGAGATCAAGGGTATCCAAATGGGAAAGGAGGAAGTCAAATTATCCTTATTTGCAGATGATATGATAGTGTACATAGTGACCCTCAAAATTCCACCAGAGAACTCCTATAGCTGATAAACACCTTCAGCAAATTGGCTGGATATAAAATTAATTCAAAAAAGTCAGTAGCCTTCTTATACACAAATGACAATCTTGCAGAGGTAGAAATTAGGAAAGCCACACCATTCACATTAGCCACAAGCAATATAAAATATCTAGGAGTTACTCTAACTAAGCAAGTGAAGGACTTGTTTGAAAAAACATTTCAAAACTCAGAAGAAAGAGACTGAAGATGACATGAGAAGATGGAATGATCTTCCTTGCTCATGGATAGGGAGAATTAACATAGTAAAAATGGCCATCCTACCAAAAGCAACCTACAGATTCAAGGCAATCCCTATCAAATTACCTACACAATTTTTTAAAGACATTGAAAGTTCAATTCTGAACTTCATATGGAAAAACGAAAAACCCAGAAAAGCTAAAACAATCTTGTACAATAAAAGGTTCTCCATAGGAATCTCCATACCGGATCTCAAACTGTACTATAAATCAATGGTAATTAAAACAGCGTGGTACTGGCACAGCAACAGGCTGGTTGATCAGTGGAATCGAATTGAAGACCCAGATATGAATCCACACACATATGTTCACTTGATTTTTGACAAAGAAGCCAAATTCATTCAATGGAAAAATCATAGCATCTTCAACAAATGGTGCTGGTCTAAGTGGAGGTCTATGTGTAAAAAAATGCAACTGGACCCATATTCGTCACCTTGCACAAAACTCAAATCCAAGTGGATTAAAGACCTCAACATAAAACCAGAGACACTAAGTCAGTTAGTAGAAAAAGTGGGGAAGAGCCCGGAACATATTGGCTCAGGTGACAACATCCTGAACAGAACACCAACAGCCCAGGCCTTAATGTCAACAATTAATAAATGGGACTTCATGAGGCTGAGAAGCTTCTGTAAGGCTGGAGACACTGTCAGGAGAACAAAGCGATAGCCTACAGACTGGGCAAAGATCTTTACCAACCCTACATCTGAGAAAGGTCTAATATCCAAACTATATAAAGAACTCAAGAAATTAAACACCACCAAACCAAATAACTCAATTGAGAAATGGGGCTTGGAACTAAACAGAGAATTCTCAACAGAGGAATATCAAATGGCTGAGAAACACTTAAAGAAATGCTCAACCTCCTTAGTCATCAGGGAAACGCAAATCAAAACAACTCTGAGATTCCATCTTACACCCATCAGAATGGCTAAGATCAAAAATTCAATCGACACCACTTGCTGTCGAGGATGTGGGGAGAGAGGACCACTCCTTCATTGCTGGTGGGAATGCAAACTAGTACAGCCACTTTGGAAATCTTTCTGGTGCTATCCCAGAAAACTGGGAAAAAGGCTTCCTCAAGACCCAGCTATTCCACTCCTTGGAATATACCCAAAAGATGCATCAGCACACAACAAGAAAATTTGCTCAAGCATGTTCATAGCAGCCTTATTCATAATAGCCAGATCATGGAAACAGCCTAAGTATCCCTCAGTAGAAGAATGGATAAAGAAACTGTGGTACATATACAGTATGGAATACTATTCAGCTATTAAAACCAAGGAATTTCTGAAATTTGTGGATAAATGGATTAAGCTAGAAATGATCATAATGAGTGAGTTAACCCAGAAGTAGAAAGACTCAAATGGTATATACTCACTTATATCTGCATACTAGCCTAAGGGGCATGTCCCACGAAAGTCTTCACTTACCAGGAAATTGGGACAGAAGGGAGGACATCCTATTGGTACTCTAGATGAGAGAAGCATAGGAGAATAGCAAAGTAGAAGGATCCAGAGTGTCCTAGAAACCTACAAGTAGAATATTATGACTGGCAGATTTGGGCCCAGGGGACCCTCTCAAACTAAGGCACCAGCCAAGGACAATATAGGCGGTAAACTTTTAACCCCTACCCATATCTACCCAATGGTCAGAACAGTCTCCACACTTGAGTGTTGAGTGGGATATGACTTTCTCATGTACTCTGGTGCCTCGCATTTGACCATGTCCCCTGGAGGGGGAGACCTGGTGGTACTCAGAGGAAGGACAGCAGGTTACCGATAGGAGACTTGATACCCTATGAGCATATCCATGGGGAGGTAATCCCCCTCAGGAACAGGCATAGGGGAGGGGAATAAGGGGAAAA
The DNA here is from genome assembly GCA_907169655.1 of Acomys percivali. Taxonomy (NCBI): domain Eukaryota; kingdom Metazoa; phylum Chordata; class Mammalia; order Rodentia; family Muridae; genus Acomys; species Acomys percivali. Next base: position 108,340,595 of record OU015760.1, read on the forward strand.
TGGGAGGGAGGGAAGAATGGGAGGATACAAGGGATGCGATAACCATTGAGATGTAACAAGAATAAATTAATAAAAAAAGAAAAGGAATGTGTTAGTCTGCCATCTATACAAGTGGGTAGTTTAGACACAAGCAAATAGAAGTTGAGTTGTTTTGTTTGTTCATGTAGTCTCAAGCAACTCTACAGGGGCAGCTGAAGTCAGTGTATAAAAAGAGGCTAAAAGATTCGAAGAAATTCAAGAATTAGTTAACTGGCCAAGGAGAGCAACTCAGTGAGAAGTCAAGAGATTTCAGATTGAATTAGTAATCTTGGAGAGGAGATTTGAGCCAGAACAGTTGTGTTGAAGCAGACATCAAGAGTTTAGAAAGAACTGGAAAGGTTTAACTTAAGGTTGAACTTACTCAACAGTAAGTCCCTGAGATGACAGAAGACATCTGGCACTCAAAATGGTTGGAAGAAAAACCCAGTGTGACTAGAGAAGGCTAAAGGCCACCAATACTGACCAGAGAACACTTGACAGAAATGGCAGAGAGGACAGGAGAAATCCAACAGAAAGCCACCAAGGAAATATTTGCATGGGATCATCTCTAGAATGCCCAGAGAGACTCTGGAGCCCCCAGAGAGTGGGAGCTTCCTGCCCAAAACAAGGAATGATGCAGGAGACTCTGAGACAGCCAATCGCAGTAAGTCACCATAACAGGCAATTTTATTTATATAGACAGAACTGTACAACAATTAAAAATGGGAAACTACGTTTTAGGTCTCTTAAGACAGTAGAAGTTGAGGAAATATAAATGTTAATTGAAGAAGCCTTTGCAATACTTACAGCAATTTAGACTACCAGAGTAAATGCTTCCCTACTTTTAACTGTAATCTTTATATGTTTCCTCTCAATAAAGGTTGTAAAAAACATCTGTATAAGAAAAATTAGCTATGATAATGCAAAGGCTTGAAAGACAAGAGAGAGACCAGAAAAGAAGCAAAAATGCTTAATTGTCAACCTATGATACCTAATGAAATTAATGATCAATACAGACAGCCCAGTGAACCCATGGTGACATTTCTTAATAAAATTGTAAGAAATATGACCAATCACACTAGTTTTCCCAGTTACCCAGGAACAAATGCCAGAAAATAGTTAAAATTCATAAAATGAACAACTAGCCTGGAATCCTGTTCAAATACAAGATCTTAAACATCTTAAAGAATCAATAATAACTTATGAAATACACTTGCCTTATATGAGACAAATGTAAAATACATGAGGCACTGAAATTCGGATTATCCCTCAAGAGTGGTAAGATTTAGCAGCATCTGCATTGGAAGATGGTTCTCAACTACAGTGGCTGATATGGTTCTGAAAAAAAAGCTGCAATTATGGAAAATTGTAATAGGTCTAAAGATGTTAATATCATGACAGATCAATTGTTATGTGAAATCAATAGGCTGATTTAAGAAAGCAGATAAAATTTGATGACTATCATAATACAATGTACCTTACTAGATTTAAGATCCTAGTATAAAATGGATGAACAAAATAATGGTTTATGTTATTCACAAAGATTATGCAAAACTTCAGACTTTTACTGACTTCTTATACATATTAACTTCCTCTATAACCAGGATGCAAGACAGATATTAATTGAAACTTTAGCTTTTGAAAATGCAAATACAGAGTGTAAAAAAGTTATTAGAAAAGCTTGATCAGCACCCATGGTTCAATGGATTAAAACTACTGCTGATATTGACACTTATCAGCATGTACTTTGGCAAACAGTGACCAATAATCCTAGGCATCAAAATGTATCTTGCCTTGGCTCTGGGAGATGAGGTCATTTGAAAAAGGATTGTATACAAGGCATTCCTAAAGACTTTTCAAGAAGACCTCAACCTTTGGGGATTTGTAGAAGGTGTGGTAAGGGTAAGCATTGTACTAAAAAATACAGACCAGAAACAGATATATTAGGTAATCTCTTAACCATGGGAAACCCAAAAGAGGGTTACATCTCACCTTGACAAAAAACAACAAAAGCCAGACTTTCTCTGTCATCAATCCTTAGAGCAATTAGAGAAAACTAAATTTTGTATTGGAGATCAAACACATGCTACAGAAGGAAGTGCTTCCTTAGACTTGTCCATAAGTAGAAATATTAGACTATCACCAAAAATTCAATTCTATATATAACCACTGGAATTCATGAACCTCTACCCACAAGGACAGCAGAAGTGGTTTGGGGAACAGGTATGCTAATATCATAAGGATTAATTTTGCATTGAGGAATTATAGATGAAGACTTTAAGGGAGAGATTGAGAGTATGGCTTGCTTAAAGAAAAATATGCAGTTTAAAGGAGGAGATGGGGTTGCTCAGCATTTACTGCTACCACATGTCAAAGGCAAATCAGGTACAATTGAAAATACAGAAGTAATTATAAGTACTGGAAAACAGTGTTTCCTAGAAAATTGTTATCAATGTCCAGAGACCAAAATTAACAGTACAATTAACTGGCATTGAAATCAAAGGTTTGGTGGACACAAGAGTTGATTTAAGTATAATCTCACAAAAAATTTGGAGTCCACATTGTCCCTTCAGAAGGTATCTAAATAGCTTGTATGGATTGAGACATTATCTCAAGTAAAATAAAATGTAAGACAAATTAAATGTGTGAAAACAAAAGGTCAAATAAGAATATTAAAGCCTTTTGTGGCAGATATAAACATGAACCTATGGGGAAGAGATCTAATACAACAATGTGCAGCTCAGATTTATATTACTTCAAATCTCAGACATAGAAACCTATTTTAACTGACACTGTACATTGATATCTTTTGTTAAATGAGTTGGTTGTTTCTGTGTTTAAATGTGAGTGCACAAGTTTCTAGTTTGAAGGTAGGTAATGTTATCTCTTGGTATGTATAGATTCATAAAGTCTAATTATACCTTGCTAAAAAAAAAAACAAGGAACAATATTAGCTGAAATACTCTGCATTGTATGAAAAATTTTGTATTATAACAACCTGTACACATTAAAGATGTTTTATCATCAGAATGGAAGTCATTGAATGTGTTACGTTGGGGAAAGTTTTGCTTATATTTTCCCACATGATGAAAGACTTGTGGTTCCAACAAAATTGATAAAGATCTGACCCAAATAAGACAAGTTTCTATATTAATGACAAAATTCAAGGAAGGAAGAAACAATAAAGAAGATGACACAGAAAGTTGATTGCATGGGGACAACTCAACAAACCAGCGGAAGAAGAACAGATGGTTCATGAGACTGGTAGATTGGAAAACCTTAATGCAGAAATGGGCATTTGCTGAAGGACAGATCAGGTCTGAAGTTAGGAAAGATTATCACATCAGTTGATGTTCATATGGACATTCAGGCTGTTAAGCTCATGGATTGATCATTGTTAACTGTTGTAATAGTTATACTTCATATAATTTTAAGCTAAGAGAGAAAGGGGGAAGATGTAGAGGAATTTTAATACAGCAACATGGCTTCTATGGAAAGGTATCACATTCAAGGGCCTAGGTCTGTATGATTCAGCTATAATATAGACACACTGCACACCTTTAATTTCCTTTGGCTGGAATTCATACCTTTAAACACTTTGTCTGCACCTCAATTAGATGTCACATTCAAGTATGGGGGCTTTCCTCTATAAACTAACTTCCACTTTCATTGTTTTGGATTAAAGATGTATAGTAAGGTTGTATCTATGTTGCAGACAAAGTGACAAATAACAGAAAATTTGAAAAGAATGAGCCAGAAAAAGGACATGCTTAACTCTCAGGAGAAGAGACAGGAAAAATAAGTTATTTAAAAATGGTATAAAAGAAAGAGTAGAGAAGATAATACAATAGAGTACAGTAGAAAGTTAAGTAGAGAAGACAGTACAGGAGAGTTGAGTTTAGTTTAGTGAGTTAATTTCTATAAGTTCCTGCAGTTCAGTAGAACATTTAGTTAGACAGAATTAATTCATTTTTTAAGATAAAAATATAATTTTAAGTGTGAAATGACTTTTAAATATATATGTCATTCAGAGCACAGACTGTCATCTCTAACTAGGTGCTATTAATCAATTTTATCTTATTAGTTATTAGAAAAACTATAAATATACAATGTAGATCTTGAACTAGAGGTAAAACAGTTTAAAACTTACAAATTTTCTTAATTTTTTGATCTTAGAGCCTGAGCTCTTGGTATTCTGTTCAGGTAGTTGTCTCCTGTGGCAATTCGTGTAAGACTCTCCCTTCCTCACTTTCTTTTCTAATATATTTAGGGTATCTGGTGCTATGTTGAGGTCTTTGAATCACTTGAACTTGAGTTTTGTTCAGGGTGATACATATAGATCTTTTTTCATTTTTCTACATGTACACATCCAGTTAGATTAGCAGCATTTTTTTTTGAACATGCTGTCCTTTTTCCATTGTATGGTTTTGGCTTCTTTGTCAAAAATCAAGTCTCCATAGGTGTAGAGGTTTAAATCTGTGTCTTCAATTCAATGCTATTTGATCACCTAGTCTATTTCAATGCCAATACCAGGTAATTTTATTACTATTGCTTTGTAGTATAGCTTGATGTCTAGGGTGGAGATACTGCCAGAAGTTGTTTTATTGTGTAGGATTGTTTTAGCTTTCCTGAGTTTTTTTTTTTACATATGAAGCTTATAATTTTTCTTTCTAAGTCTGTAAAGAATTATGCTGGTATTTTGATGAGGATTCTACTGAATCCGTAGATTGCTTTTGGAAAGATTGGCATTTTTACTGTTATTCCTACTGATCCATGAGTATAGGACATTTTGTCACATTCTGATATCTTCTTCAGTTTCTTTCTTTAGAAAGTTGAAGTGCTTGTTATACAGAACTTTGACTTGCTTTGTTAGAGTTATGCCAAGATATTTTATATTATTAGTGACTATTGTGAAGGGTGTAGTTTCCCTAAATTCTTCCTAAGGCTGTTTGTCATTTTTACAAAAGAGGAATACTGATTTTTTAAAAAATTACTTTTGTATCTAGCCACTTTGATGAACGTGTTTATCAGTTGTAGGAGTTCTGTGGTAGAATATTTGGGGTCATCTATGTATACTATCATACCTATGAATAGCGATACTTTTATTTCTTCCTTTATAATTTATATCCCCTTCATCTCTTTCAGTTGTCTTATTGCTCCAGCCAGACCTTCAATTACTATGTTGAAAAGATATGGAGAGAGTTGTCATCATCCTTATCTTATCCCCAATTTTAGTGGAAATTCTTTTAATGTATCTACATTTAATTTCATGTTAGCTATGGGCTTTCTGTATAAAGCCTTTGTTATGTTAAATATGGACCTTATTTCCATGAAATTTCAAGACTTTTTATTATGAATGTGTATTGGATTTTGCCAAAGCCATGTTCTGCATCTAATGAGATGATCAGATAATTTTTTTTTATTTCAACTTGTTTATATGGTGGATTACATTGATGGATTTTCACATGTGAAAGAAATATCTGCCTCCCTGTATTGAAGCCTACTTGATCATGGTGGATGGTGTATTTGATGTGTTCTTGAATTTGATTCATGAGTATTTTACTGAGAACTTTTGCATCAATGTTCATGAGTGAAATTGTTTTGAAATTCTCTTCATTCATTGTCTTTGTGTGGTTTCGATATCAAGGTGGCTGTGGCTTTATAGAATGAGTTTGGTAATATTCTTTCTGATGATATATTGTGGAATCATTTAAGGAATATTGTTGTTCCTTCTTTGAATGTATGGTAGAATTCCATGCTAAAACCATCATGCTCTAAGATCAACAATAAATGGTATTTCTTGAAACTGAAAAGCCTTTGTAAGGCAAAGGACCTTGTCTTTTGTTTGTTTGTTTGTTTTGTTTGTTTGCTTGCTTTTGTTTTTTTTTGTTGTTGTTTTGAGACAGGGTTTCTCTATGTTATCTTAGTCATCTTGGACTTGCTTTGTAGACCAGGCTGGCTTCAAACTCACAGAGATCCACCTGCTTCTGCCTCCAGAGTGCTGGGATTAAAGGCATGCACTACCATGCTCAGCTCAAGGACACTGTCAGTAGATGAAACAACAGCCTAAAGCTTGGGAAAATATCTTCACCAATCCTACACCTGACAAATGGATAATACACAAATTACATAAAGAACTCAAAACATTAAACAACAACAAACAAAATAACTCAATTAAAAATTGGGTACAGAGCTAAATATAGAATTATCAACAGTGGAATCTTAAACGGCCAAGAAGCACTTAAAAAATGTTCAATATCTTTAGTCATAAGGGAAATGCTAATCAAAATGAGATTCTACCTTATACCTATCAAAATGGCTAAGATCAAAAACTCAACTGATAGTTCATGATGGCAAGGATGTGGAGAAAGGGGAACACTCCTGCATTGTTGGTGGGACTGCAAATATGTATGACCAATTTATAAATCAAAATGGCACTTTCTCAGAAAACTAGGAATAGCTCTACCTCAAAACCCAGATTTACCACTCCTTGGTATGTACCAAAACGTTGACTCATCATACAACAAGGACACTTGGTCAACTGTGTTGATAGAAGCTTTATTCACAATAGCTAGAAACTGAAAACAACCTAAGTGTCAACTGAAGAGTAGGTAAAGGAAATATGATATATTTATGTTATGCATTAATATGTGACTATTAAAAACAAAGAAATCATGAAATTTGCAGGCAAATGAATGGAACTAGAAATTATCATGCTGTGGTGAGGTAACCCAGGTCCAGAAAGACACAAATGGTATGTCTTCAATTTATAAGTGTATTATAGACATATAATACAGGATAAACAGGCTAGAATCCACAGATCCAAAGATAAGAAACTAGGGGAGTCCAAGGGAGAATGCTTAAACCACACTTGGAAAGGGGAATAGAATAGACAGTGGTAGTAGTTGAAGAGAGGGAATAAAGAAGGAAAGCAAACAGAGAGAGATATGAGGGTGGAGGTCAGACCTGGGGATATTAGGCCCAGGAGGACAAAATGCCTGTAGAGAAAAGAGAAACTGAACAGGATGCTTCTTTGTGACAAGCTACAGAACTAAGTCAGGATAGGCCCCAGGGGGATATGAGAGGGACTCTAGCAGTGATTCCTAATATCCAGGGTCATAGATACTGAAGAAAACACCCTCTAACTAGGTAAATTTCCTAGTAGAGGGTGGGGAACATCAACTCACCCCCAAAATTATGACTCAAAATTCAGCCTGCCTACAAAATCTGCAGTGATAAAGATTAAGCAGAAAGAGCATATTTTGACGGTATGTCCAACCAATGCCTGGCCAAACACAGACCTACCCCATGGGAGATAATCAATCCCTTGCACCTTTAATGATATTCTGCTGTGCTTGCAGACAAGAGCCTAGCAGAACTGTCCTCTGAGAGGCTTTATCAAGAAGCACCTTGAAGCCAATGCTGAGACTCATAGCCCATCATTGGGTGTATGTAGTGAGTCTTGTGGGAAAGTTCTGAGAAAGGGGAAAGGACCTGGAGGGTACAAGAGCCTAATAAGAGGACCAGTAGAGTCAATCAGGGACCATAGGGGCCTGCCAAGACTGAAGCACTAACCAGGAACTTTGCATGAACTGGACCTATGCCCCCTACACAGGTGTAGCTGAGGGTCACCTCAGGACTAATGTGGGTGCCCTAGTAAGGGGATTTGGGGCTCTCTCTGAAATGGATTCACTTGCAGTGTTTCAATCACTAGCCCCTGGCAAGACTGCCTTCCCAGGACACAGATGAAAAGGACACATTCAGTCCTGATATGACTTGAGAGAGAGTGAAAGGTAGGAGGGGGAAGCTATCTATTTTACTTTATCTATAGAATCTTATCTGTCTGTTAAACCTAGGATGTATATTGTTGTGATAAATATAGACTAGTAATTGATATGACCATGACTTGATCAACTAACAATTAACTTATATAACTTATTTATCCTAAACAACCTGCAATAGGACTTTCAAAGTATTGGAAGTAAACCTTGAATTATACTTGATTTGGATGGGTACAATTCCTTATATTAGAGTATAAATGTATATAATATGTGTGACGAATAATATAAAATTTGAATTATATACCAATGTATTAAAATTAAACTTATTTTGCATCAATGTATACAATTCTATACCAATGAACAAAGCTATTATTCATCCCTAATCAGCCAGAAGAATCCTTAAGGGAATGACATCCCATTTCACATAAGGGGGCCTGGGTAAGTTTTTGGGTGCTTTCTTTTGATTCAGAAGTTTATATTTATTAGGCATTAGTTTTAAGTTATTATTGGTTTCATTCATACAGTAAAGGAGGTTGGACTCAGGGATGTCCCTCTCTTCCTTTTTCTTTCTTAGTTTTGGAGATATAGTTTGAAAAGAAAGAAGGGGGAATATAGAAATATATAGGGATGATAGGACAAAAAGTAGATTATTAAATCTACTCCACATCTTAAGGCCTTAATTGTTACTCACAAGGTTATTTTTAATTCATTGCAAATGTAAACTTTAATAGAGTAAAATTTATAGGTGCTTAATTTTGTTCTAATAATTCTATACTTTCATAAAGAAACTGACAGCATGTAAGTTATTTTAACCACCTTTCAAATAATATAGGAATTTCATTTTCCTTCTACTTTAATAATTATAGTCCATGTGAGTCACTAAATATAAACAAAATCCTCTAATAAAACAAGAGGCATTTTTCAGCATTTAAAAAAAAAACTGACTTTCAAAAGGTTAATTAAAGGTCAGATGGGTAATGTATCTTTAGAAATATTTTTTCAAGTGACTTGAAGTCTCAGAGAATGAGTGACAATTGTAAAAAGAGTTATGCAGAGATGAATGTGGAAAAATGTTATTTCAATGAAAATTTAAGAAGTGTTAATACATCTCTAAAATAGAATGATTTGCATTTTTTAATTTTTTCTTCCTTTTCACAAATGAAAAAATCAGAGAGCAATAAAATAATTTTAGTCATAGGTAAGCTTCTGTGGATTCCAGAATCTTGTAAGTGCTGGTGCAATGACACAGAGTTGCTGTAGACCTTGACTGTGGTTTATAACCAGGAAATTCAAAGTTAGAAACTCTTAATTTCTTCAACTCTTTTACAGAAGTCAACAAGTACAAAGATAAAAACATTAACTGAATGTGGCAATAGAAATACTAAAAACTCAAAGAGATTATTATTTTTTTGTTTTTTTGTATTTTTTTGTTTTTGTTTTTTTAATTTTATTAATTTATTCTTGTTACATCTCAATGGTTATCCCATCCCTTGTATCCTCCCATTCTTCCCTCCCTCCCATTTTCCCCTTATCTCAATGGTTATCCCATCCCTTGTATCCTCCCATTCTTCCCTCCCTCCCATTTTCCCCTTATTCCCCTCCCATAAGACTGTTCCTGAGAGGGATTACCTCCCCCTGTATATGGTCATAGGGTATCAAGTCTCTTCTCGGTGACCTGCTGTCATTCCTCTGAGTGCCACCAGGTCTCCCCCTCCAGGGGACATAGTCAAATATGAGGCACCAGAGTACGTGAGAAAGTCATATCCCACTCTCCACTCAAGTGTGGAGACTGTTCTGACTATTGGCTAGATCTGGGTAGGGATTTAAAGTTTACCGCCTGTATTGTCCTTGGTTGGTGCCTTAGTTTGAGTGGGACCCCTTGGCCCAAATTTGCCTGTCATAATGTTCTACTTGTAGGTTTATAGGAGCCACTGGATCCTGCTACTTTGCTATTCTCACATGATTCTCTCACCTAGAGTCCCAATAGGATGTCCTCCCCTCTGTCCCAGTTTCCTGGTAAGTGAAGGCTTTCATGGGACATGCCCCTTGGGCTAGTATGCAGATATAAGTGAGTATATACCATTTGAGTCTTTCTGCTTCTGTGTTAACTCACTCATTATGATCATTTCTAGCTCAATCCATTTATCCACAAATTTCAGGAATCCCTTGTTTTTAATAGCTGAGTAGTATTCCCTAGTGTATATGTACCACATTTTCTATATCCATTCTTCTACTGAGGGACATTTAGGCTGTTTCCATGATCTGGCTATTATGAATAAGGCTGCTATGAGATTATTTATAAAACAAGTGAACAATTATATCTTTAGTTTATACAACAGGCAGACATGAATTATCTTAGTTGAACTCTTTTTTAATAAATATCTGTTGATTGAATTTATTTTAACTTTAAGCATTTGACATCTAAATATTGATTAATTTTATCTTTCAGTTGATTAGATTAAAGATACACAAATAAGAGATAAAGCTTTATTTCTAAGAGTATCTTTTTCTTTGAAGATTTTTAAAATTTTTTTTTTAATTTATTCTTGTTACATCTCAATGGTTATCCCATCCCTTGTATCCTCCCATTCCTCCCCCCTCCCACTTTCCCCCTACTCCCCTCCCCTATGACTGTGACTGAGGTGGACTTCCTCCCTCTGTATATGCTCATAGGGTATCAAGTCTCTTCTTGGTAGCCTGCTATCCTTCCTCTGAGTGCCACCGTGTCTCCCCCTCCAGGTGACATGGTCAAATATGAGGCACTGAACTCTTATTACATCTTGTTTAAGGAGAGTTTATGCCTTCATCCTTGTTGAACAAGTGGCATAACCTGAGTGATTAGAATTCAATACACTCTTACATTTAACGAATGTTCTCAGAAATTGGACCTTGTATTTTTTGGTTTTGTTTTTTTGTTTTCTCTCTCCTTGTGGTTCTTGACGCCCTTTGCTACCAACATTTATATGCCTGGTAAGACCAGGAAAAAATGTGCTTCTGATCTTTGAGTGCTTCATAGATCTCGATAGAGCACAAATGTCATACAAATCAAATGATCCCAGATTTCATCTCTTGGCATAGCATATTGTTTCATTAAAAACTTAATATTAATGTGTTATAAGTAATTCAATGATTATATTGAATCTGTTTGGTAATTTTTTCTGATTTAATATTCTACCTAGAAAAAGCTTTTAAGTAGAACAACAAATTATTTACTTGTTAATGCCCGGCTTGTGCTCTGCGGAGGTCCAGGGTAGAATCTCTAGTGGTAGATGCAGATGCCCTTCCAGTTCACTTCATCTCTTGGGTGGCCAGAGCTGATGGCTCAGGCAACTGATCAGGATTGAAAGAAGAAAGGAGGGAAGGGGAAAAAGAGAGCCCAAGGTTTCTTCTCTAGGGACTGACTGTGCTGCAGCCAAGGAGGAGAATTTAAACTGACCTCAATTTACCTATGGTTGAGGCTGTCAAAGTGGCTTCTGGTTAGGAACTGCACTGGGTATTAAAGGAGGTTCTTTGATCTGTAGATAGGTCTTTTTGAAGAGATCTCTAATAAGCTGGTGTAAACTTAAGCTGGGTAAAAAGTCCTGAGTCTCCTAACTTATTTGTGAATCAAGTAAGAAATAAGAGAGAAATAGAAAATAAACCACTCACACACATACATACATTCAAGAGAAAAGATAGATGGAATTAGGCATCTTGACTTCAACTGAAGTCAGCACATACATTCAAGAGAGAAGGATCAAGAGAAAAGGTGGATGAAGCCAGGCATCTTAACTTCAACTGAAGTTAAGCTTCCCAATTCTCTCAGCTACATTTATTGTAGAAGACCGTATTTATACTTCTGAGAAAAGAGAATTAATTACCTCATAGTCAAAAGAATACAATTAATCACAAAAACAGATGAATTCTAAAATATAACAGGTTACATGTTTTATATCTAAACGTTTCTTATCTATGTATCCATAACATAAGTTCATGGTGAGTTCAGAATGACAAAGGTTGACAGGGTCTAAGGTTAATAGGGTCTGAAACTTACAAGAGTATACAAGTTATCAGTTAGGGCGGACCTAACTATACATTATGCAGCTCTTAGTTCATAATGAGCTCAGGACAATAATTGTATCTGTCTTTCATTCTAAGAAACAGAGTAAATTCACACATACATAGATAGCTTCATTCCAGTTAGGTCATGAGAAGTTTAAACAAACCTGCCTATATTTATGGTGAAAATACCAGGATTCGTGGTGCCATCTGCAGTGGAGGCTTAGCTGAAGCCACAAATCTGCTAGTAGGCTATCCTTAGTGAGGCATCTGGAGGCATCACACAAAGTTATATATTGCAGCCATAACCTAACTTTAACTTTTAAAACTATTTGAATCAAATCAAGAATTCCATAATCAGGGATTAATTCATCTGAATAACAAACAGTACATCTTCAACAAGATCCTGCAGGAAATTTGCTCAATCAGAGCTGGTCAGTACCCAGAAGATAACAATTCACACCAATGCCAGATGTATTTACTTTTGGTTTTTTGGGACAGGGTTTCTTTGTGTAATCTTGGCTATCCTGGACTCGCTTTGTTAACCGGGCTGGCCATGAATGTAGTCCTTGCTGTCCTCCACTCACTTTTGTAGACCAAGCTGGCCTTAGGTTCACAGTGATCCACCTGCCTCTGCCTCCTTGGGTGCTGGGATTAAAGGCATGTGCCGCTGCCATGCTTCCTGCCATGATGATAATGAACTAAACTTCTGAACCATATAGACAGCCCCAATTAAATGTTTTCCTTTATAAGAGTTGCTGTGATCATGGTGTCTTTTCACAGCAATAGAAACCTTAACTAAGACAAGGAGATATATTAAATTTTAACAGCCTTTATTTCTAAGTACTATAATTCTGAATACCTTTTCTTCTTTTTGCATTTTATGAATTTTTGTAATAAATATTATCTTTGTAATAAAAAAAAATAAAGGCATGTGCCACCATGCCTGGCTCTAATGCCAGATTTTAGAGAGATGCAGCAAAGCACAATTGACAAGGTAGTCAGAGGTTGGAAGCAATTCTGGGGTGCATTATGATACAGACCTTGCAAAATACCGGATCATCTCCAGAGATCTCTCATGCCTACTGGACTTCCCCAAATCACTGGCTCCTGACAGCATGTCAGAGGCTAGAATCATTTTGGGAGTGCATCCTGGTATAAGACCTTGCAAACAGCAGATCACCTCCTAGATAGCCCACGTGCCTAGTGAGCTCCCTTAACACGGTGGCTCTTGGCATTTACTTTTAGAGCTAAAGAAATACAACTTTTAGGTAGGCATTTTCCAGTTCTGTAAACATGTACTATTTATATAACCTAGTTGCAGTTGTTTCCTATATAATAAAATAATAGAAAGCAAATCCATATCAAATATTTAGTCAGTGAAATGTCATTAATCATCCAAATATGCTCACAAACTAACAGTTATAGTAAGATTGACACAAGCATCTAGTATATGTAGTTACTCTGTCTAATCAAAATAATTCAGGAGAAGGTACTAGAACATCATCTAGTTCATAGAAAAGGTTTCAGTCCTAATAGTCCCTATTGCTTATTCTGGATATTTTAGATGAATAAGAATAGCAAGGTGCCTTTATATCTGATTTAATTCACTGATATTTTACTGGGTGTATATTTATGTACTCATTCTTGATTTGTTTTGAACTATTACAAATAATGTTTATGTAAACATTCTGAGTTTCTTTGTGGATATCTAATTTTGTCTACTTATATACCTACGTATAGAATATCTAGGTTTTCACAACATTACACAAAGAGCTTAACAAGGGGAATTTGAAACAAATGTTACCAAGATGGATTAGCATGATTAAATAATTAGAATTCTTATTAAAATAAGCTACTGCAGGCAGTTAAGAGTTAGAATTAAAATATTAATAATATAAGGGCTAAAAAGACTGAAACATTTTTTCTCAGATTTAATAACTTGCAATTAAATTATCAGCCAAACAATTTCAAAAGTGATTTTCATGTTATAACTGGTCATTATAACTTAAATGTTTTCTGCCATTTTTAGCACTGTTATTCCTTTTTATGTATTTTATTACTGTCAAATAATAAATTATACTATGAAAGATTACCATGTCTGATAATAATTTATAGGCCATTTATATATGTACTACAGAGGCTTAAAATAAACATTGTTGTATTTGTGAACAAATAATGAGAAGAATCTGTGAAACTAAATATAAACACAGGCAGATACAAATTGAGCCTAAAATTTCTTTTATTCACTAGAAACAAGGAACGCAGCTTTCTCATAAAAATCATAAAATACTTTGGTGACTTTTCTAATGCATAGCTTAAGTGGATATTCTTATGTCAAACAGATTAAATATATGCAATTGAAGTGATTCATGCACTAAAATAAACGCCTACCCAAGAGTACCAAGAATAATCAAGAGAAGCTAAAATACTAGGGCCCAAAGCACAGTTTGGTAGGATTCACTCCTACACGCTAGCCTACTTGAATCAGCCATCTCTTTACAATGTACCCAATATGTTCTTAGGGGTTAATTAGGCCTCCACCTAAATTCTCTGAAGTCTAAACTCTTCTTAGTCAATCACTGACAGGAAAAAATTCAGAATAGACTGTGTGGCAAAACATTCAAGAAGCTTTTAGAGTGGCATAATTAGATTATATATTTAGGTACATGTTCACAGGAATATCTAACAGATCCTGTTGCTGTAGGTGAAATAGACTTCATCCTATAGAAAGCCAGTTCTACATGTTCCTTAGATCTTATTCCTTCTGACCTACAAAGGGACATTGATGAACTAAGTCTCCTTTTTCTTTCTTGCATTTTCACCTTCAAATTGACTATTCTCATTAATACAGAGAAAGAAATACTGTAAAACAAACAAAAGTTACTTTGGACCTCAACACCTCCTAATATCTCCTGATTCTTGTGCTTCCATGGTCAATAAACTGGTTTGAAACCTTTTTTCAATATATCTGTCTGTAATTCTTATCTAAATTTTCTTCTTTAATCTACTTCACTCAGGATTTCACCTTTGGATCCAACCAAGCTTATCTTTTATAATTCCAAATTGATCTTGATTTTAGGAATTCTTAGGTTTATTCCCATCCCTCATCTTAGGTGATTACACAGCATTAAGTATAGCAGTTACACTTTCTTTCTCTTCTTTCTTTTAAATATTATTTTATAATTTATTCATATTACATCCTGATTGTTATCCCCTTGCTCATATCTTCCTATTCCCAGCCCCTCCCTCTTCTACCGTATTCCCCTCTCCTAGTCCTCTGACAGAAAAACCCAGCTCCCCCACCCTCTGACCACAGCCTATCAGGTCACATCAGGATAGCCTGTGTACTCTTTTTTTTTTTTTTTTTTTTTTTTTTAATTTAAAGATCTGAAGTGATTTTGCTTTTATTTCCTTCACTTTAAGCCAATCATGAAATTTCACAGTGATTTCTGGGGTGGGGCAGAAAGTAGGCGCCATTCAGAAAGCTCGAGGCTGTGGCCTGGCTGGCCTGAGGAGTCGAAGCAGGGATGCCTCACTGGGGAAGCTGCAGGAGCACGGACTGCCCGGCTGGCAGGTAGGTGATGTTGCGAGAGCGGGAGAGCTGGTATGCAATGTCCTCAGCCGCTTCCAGCTTCCGTAGCTCAATCAGGCCATCACCGGCTGTGGCCAGTGAGTTGGCGATCAGCTCAGCTGCCTTGGAGTCGCCCTCAGCAGAGATAATGGCTGCCTTCTTCTGCTGCTCAGCCTTTTCCACCACAAATCTGGCCCTCTCCGCTTCCTGCTGAGCCACCTGTTTGGCTTCCACTGCTTCTGTGAACTCCTTCCCGAAGGTCAGATGTGTCAGGGACACGTCATCCAGGATGAGCCCAAATGTCGCCGCTCTCTCTGTGAGGTCATCGCTCACCTGCCTGGAGACCAGCTCTCGCTGGGTAATCAATTCTCCAGCGTCGAAGCGAGCCACCACCGACTTGAGGATCTCTGTAGTGATAGAAGGCAGCACCCGTTCATCATAGTCCTCGCCGATGCTGGTGTAGATACGAGGAAGCTGGCTGGCCACCGGCCGGAAGAGGATGCGTAGTGTGATGTTGACATTCTGCAGGTCTTTGCTGCCAGTGATGACTGGCACATTCCGTGGTCGAGAGCGGCAGTCGAAGATAATTGGTTTCTGTACCCAAGGGATGAGAAAGTGAGTCCCTTCCCCTACCACAATGTCCTGTACTCCTCGGAATCGGTCGAAGATGACAGCTCTGTGCCCAGCATCCACGTTATACAAGGCAGAGTTCACCACGCCTCCTGCAACCGCTAAAGCCAAGCCGAACTTTCCAATGGACTCAAACACCTTGGCAGCCATGACTCTTTCTGTTGCATCCACTCACACCTGCTTTCACTCTGACCTCCACATGAATTCCCCCGCCTGTGTACTCTTAATCTGTGTGCCAGCAAAGGTCACCTTCCAAGAGGAAGTATTTAAATCTAGGGCACCAGAGTTCATGTCAGAAGTAGTCCTCATTCCTCCCACCACCATGGAACATTAACTGTCGATTGTTTACATCTGAACTGGGGTTCTAGGTTCACTGCATGCATGTCCTTGGTTGGTGCATTAGTTTGTGCAGGTCTCCTTGGGTCCAGATCCATAAACCTTGATGGTCTCCCTGTGGAGTGGCTGGTCCCTCAGGGTTCTTCCATCACCCCACTCTTCTATACAACTCTCTACATTACAACCAGAATATTCTTCACTTCTCTACTTAGTCTCCACTTAAGCACAAAATTTTTCTCCTGACTGCACTATCATTGTTTCTTTTGTCAGTTCTCCTCTTATTGTATATTTCACAGTAGGAAACCCATGTCCCAGTCCTTGGGTCCATTGTATTTTATATATACATCTTTTCCTTAAAAGTCCATACCCACACACTTGTTTTTAAGGCTATGTACATACTCAGGAGTCCCAAACTTATCCTCTCTGTCTTGAAGTTTATACTGGTGTAAATCACCTCTTAGTCAAGTCCACTATTTTATTTTTAGTACATATATTGAAGTGAGTATGTCAACATACTGTATTCCACTTTTTTATGTTTTTGTTTGGGCTTTTTGATTTTTATGTCAATTTCATATTTAATATGTGAAATCATTTAAAATGTTCACTATAGAGTGGTATGTTGTAATATTTTCATGTATACTTTTATTCACTTTAAAATAATCTCCTTAATCATATACAATTTCTTCATGTTGAAAACATTATATATAAAGTCTTCTAGGTTTTTGAGATATATATCCCACAATTGATAACAATTTGAATATTTATATTCTACTAAAATATATTCTTTTCTCAATCTTTCCCACTCAGAAAACATAAATGCCAGATTTATCAAGTCTCAAAAAATGTTATTGAGTCAACTTTGATATTTCTCTTTCCTTCTTTCTTACAGCTCATATTTAACTTTATGAGATCTCATATTATATTTCCAAGTCACCACATTTTCTTGCCTCATTAATCTGTTTCCTTTTCTCCCATCTTTTTCTCCATTTGTCATGTTCACTACAAAGAAGAAAGGAATGATCTCGTTATTTTAATAAATCAAATAATGCCATCATTTTATTTATTCTTTTAATTAACAATTGCTTCCAAAATTAGGTTTCTAAAGTTAAAATTCATCCAAAATCATACATATATGATCCAATTCAATTATCACAATGACTTTATATTATAATTTCCTTGTCGTACTTATTTGTTTATAACAGCATGACATTTGTGAAGGTTAATTGTCAACATGACAGAAAATATATAGAATCAGTCACAAGTTGTGCCTCTTGGCATGTCTGTTAGGGATTATCTTTTACAAAGGAGTTTTCAGCAGTGTTTTAAGTTATACTTCATCACAAAATGTTAAACATTTTTCTTATGGCCACCTACTTTCCCCATCCATCCAATATTTTGTCTTAAAAAATTCATCTATATATTCTTCCATGTGTTATTTCAATAAAGAAATAGAAGGGCAGCATTGCTATTCACTCTAGAAAGGCTCAAAATAACAGTGTAATCCAGTTAGATTTTAATGTCCAACAATGGAAAGAATATATTGTGATATTGTCTTCTGAGACTTTGCTTACTTATGTGTGAACAGAGAAATTTTTTTCAATTAGTTTTCATCTGTAACTTTGTCTGTTAAGTGAAGCTTCCATATATACATAAAGCTTTATTTAAAATATCCTTTGCTTTTCCCTTTGTCCTTATATCATTTGTTTCTCTAAACATATTCAACAACAACTCATATAAAATGGCTTTTATGCGGTATTAACAAAGCCATCTGCTATAACAGTTTGGGAATTTGCTGCAATACTTGAGATGTCTTTAGGGAAAGAAGGATTTGACAGTGCAAGGAGCTCTGAAATGTGCTTAACATCCATCATTTCTCAAGTACTCACTAGTTATCAGTACAAAATATTCATATGAAGGGAGGACATTTCATGATGGGACATTTCCTACCAGGTTAGTGTTTAATTTGGTGATGCACATTTCAAATATATGACTATGTTTTCAAGTTATAAGAGTGACTTTAAAACAAAAACATAACAGTAACAAAAACTATATTCTACTTGGTTATATTTTTTTTTCATGAATCCTTTTCACCACTTCACATGTATTAAATTACTTTTTTGCCCTCCTCCTCCTGTCCCCAATATAACTATGTTAGCAGGCTTAGATATAGGAAGAAAATCTGTACACCCTTAATTACAAAAGGATATCAGGATTCATTTATAATTTTTCTCTTAATGCTTTCTGAAACTGTATTTTACTTAATATTATTCATTTACTCACATTGAACAACTATAAGTGAGATGTCATCTAAGTTAATTTGTCAACTCTTTTAACACCATTACTGAGCAGGTACTTGGCCATATGATTTTATGTACAACCCATTTGGAAGTATTACAGCCAAGAGAGTGAAGGTTTGAATTACAATTATTAAAGCTCATAGTCTTTTAGTTATTTTATCCTTTTGATGAGATGAGTACAAAATATGTTTCCTAGCTCTGATTGGTTGTGATGTTAGGTCAATCTGAAAGTTGTAAATAACAGAGATCGTGATTTAAAGGTTTACCTAGTACAACGTTTTTTCAAGTAAGTTTATGTGTGTGACAATTGCTAATCAACCATTAATTTTCCCTGCTGGATATTTCTTAACAGATTTCCCATTTTAAAACTCATCACTTCGATAATTCTATTTACAAATAATAATTTCTAGAATTATATTTATTTTTATTAGTCTAGAAAAATTTGGCAACAGAAATAGATTGTCTTCATGCTTCATATCCTGAATGAATATTTTTCCACATATCTTCTAAGAGACCTACAGACTTTTGTTAATGTAACAATAAAGTCTTACAACTCTGCTTACTGTAATAGCCTGAGTGTGTAATTTCATTTTATCCATTATTTAAACATTTATCTCATGTACAATTTACTAATTAGTAAATTTTTACTTTTATTCCAAGGCACATTTTCCTTAATCCCTCTACATTCCTCCAACACCTGTTTATTTATTCATATATGTATTTATTGAGACTGAGTCTCTAGATGTTGCTCTGGCTATACTGGAACTTATAATATGTACTGTTACTTTTCAATACAAAGTGATGTTTCAGTTTTAATGGAAAAGTAGGTTAAATATTTAAAAAATTCATTGAAAATGGGATTAATTAAATAAACTGTAGCATTCGTATCATTTCACTTCTCATGAGTTAGAGGAAGAAAATGAATTTACTTTTCATTTAAAATGTAGTGTGTATGCTGGTGAGGATATGGAGAAAGAGGAACACTCCTTCATTGCTGGTGCAAACTGGTACAACCACTTTGGAAATCTATCTGGCACTATCTTAGAAAACTGGGAAATGGGCTTCCTCAAGACCCAGCTATTCTACTCCTTGGAATATACCCAGAAGATGCTACAGGACACAACAGGGACATATGCTCAACCATGTTCATACCTGCCTTATTCATAATAGCCAGAACATGGAAACAGGCTAAGTGTCCCTTAGTAGAAGAATGGACTAAGAAGCTGTGGTACATATACACTATGGAATACTACTCAGCTATTAAAAACAAGGAATTTCCAAAATTTGTGGAAAAATGGATTGAACGAGAAATGATCATAATAAGTGAGTTAACCCAGAAACAGAAAGAGACACATGGTATATATTCACTTATATCTGGACACTAGCCCAAGAGGCATGTCCCATGAAAGTCTTCACTTATCAGGAAAGTAGAACAGAGGGGAGGACATCCTATTGGGACTCTAGGTGAGAGAAGCATGGGAGGATGGGGAAATAGAAGGATCCAGAGGGTCTTAGAAATTTACAAGAACATTATGACAGGCAGATCTGGGTCCAGGGGTCCTGCTCAAACTATGGCACCAACCAAGGACTATAGGTGTAGTAAATATCAAATCCTGACCCAGATCTAGCCAATGGACAGGGCATTCTCCACAGTTGAGTGGAGAGTGGGGTCTGACTTTCACACTTACTCTGCTGCCCCGTATTTGACCACGTCCCCTGGATGGGGAGACCTGGTGGCACTCAGAGGAAGGATAGCTGGCTACCAAGAAGAGATTTGATACCCTATGAGCATATACGGCGGAGGAGGTTGCCCTCAGTCACAGTCATAGGGGAGAAGAGTAGGGGGAAAATGGGAGGGAGGGAAGAATGGGAGGATACAAGGGATGGTATAAGTATTGAGATGTAATATGGATAAATTAATAAAAAATAGGAAAAAGAAAAAACCGAAAACAAAAAATACAAAAAATATGGTATGTAGGGATAAAGACAGAACAGATAATGAGGGAATGTCTAACAAATACCTGCCTCAAGCCAAGAGCCACCCCATGGGAGAGAGCCAACCCGTGTCACTATTAATGATACCGTGTTATGCTCGCAGACAGGAGCCTAGCAGAGTTGTCCTCTTCTAGGCTCCACACAGCATCAGTTAGAAACATACTGAGATTCACAGCCAAACACTGGGTGAAGCATAGGAAGACCTGTGGAAAAGTGGAAGGGAGGAGAAATAAAGGACCTGGACGTGATAAGAGTTTCAGAAGAAGATTAACAGAACCAACTATAAGAGCCAAAAAATGGCTTGCTGAGACTGAAGCACCAACCAAGAACTATTCATGGACTCCCACACAGATGTAGCCAATGGGCAGCACAGGCTTCATGTGGATCCTCTAGTAAGAACAACAGTGGGGATGCCTCTGACATGGACTCTGTTGTCATCATTTTTATCACTTCTGCCTGGTGGAACTGCCTTGCCAAGTCACAGGGGAAGAAGACACATGCACAGTCCTAATTTGACCCCATTGAACTCTGGTGGATCAGAAAGAGGGTACTCCACTTATCTGAGGAACAGTGGAGAGGGGAGAAGAAGGAAGAGTGGGACTGGGAGATTAGGAGGGATGGGGCTATAACCAAGATTTAAAGTGAAGAAATTAATTAATTAATATAAAAATGTAGCACTGAAAAATCAAGAATGAAATAGAAGGAGATAACTGATCCAGCTCTATCATACCAGAA
This sequence comes from Acomys percivali, assembly GCA_907169655.1. Lineage (NCBI taxonomy): Eukaryota > Metazoa > Chordata > Mammalia > Rodentia > Muridae > Acomys > Acomys percivali. The sequence continues at coordinate 108,361,999 of OU015760.1, forward strand.
ATTGGAAATAAACCATAGAGCACACACATAGAAATTATTTACAAGAAATAACACCAGCCAAATATGTCTAGTTTTATATCTAAAAATGTACCATGAATCAAACTGAATTTATGCATATAGATGGCTGGTGTTATTTCTTAATATTCAGACACTCTCTTTTGTCCATACTTTAACTTTTAAACTCTCAGTCTGTTCATCTTGCTATTCAGAAACTCTCTTTTATCTATAAACTAACTCTTAAATTCTCAGGTTGGTAGTCTAGCTATTTGGGGCTGCTGGTTCCAGCAAAGAGAGAGAGAGTTTTGAAAATGCAGCTCTGTTGCAGCATAAACCCAGAATTTTGGAGATGCCTGTACCATGGAATGACTGCCAAGAACAGTAGCAATAGAGGAGTGGAGCCTGTCAGAGTGAGAAGACAAGATGTGTATTCTGCTGAGGGCAGAGCTGGAGAAGTGACCCAAAGCCTTTCCAGGAGGCCAGAAGAGTGAACATGGATCCTACACATTGGACATTGAGTTATATACACTGTTGGAGTTTTATTTTTCTTTGTTCAGAATGTGATCATGCCCTGGTTTTCCTTCTTGAAGTGATAAAGTCATTTAATTTTGATTTTACAGGACCCTAAGTCAAGAGACTGAATTTTATTTTTTTAAACTTAATTAATTTATTCTTGTTACATCTCAATGGTTATCCCATCCCTTGTATCCACCCATTCTCCCCTCCCTCCCATTTTCCCCTTATTCCCCTCCCCTATGACTGTTCCTGAGAGGGATTTCCTCCCTCTGTATATGCTCATAGGGTATCAAGTTTCTTCTCAGTAACCTGTTATCCTTCCTCTGAGTGCCACTAGGTCTCCCCCTCCAGGGGACATAGTCAAATGTGAGGCACCAAGGAGCTTAGATTTTAAAAGTGTACTGAGAACAACTGCATGTTGGATTGGCAAAAGCAAGCCGGTGAGCATTCGGAAGGCAGTCCATATTTTTTGCATGGCTGAAAATGGATGTATCCCTGCTTTAAGCAAATGTCCAAGAATTTTTCCTCAAACCTGATTATTATTGCTGTACTGCCTCACCATGCTTGTCTCATATATCTGGCATGGCAGAGGCCCTCACTGCCTATAGCATAATAATAGTCCTCCATAGGTTGGGAAAATTTCCCACAGATGATTTTATATCTCCTGGTGATGTTTTCTAATTGAATCAAATATCTTTAAAACCTCTTGGAATATAGCAAAATTCTTAGGAACTCTATGAACCATCAAGTGAATAACACCAAGAAGGAAAACAAGGTTGAAATAAATTAAGGAATCAAGGAAATACATTCATGTTAGGTTTAGTCCAAGGATAAGGCCCAGGTGTACACCATAATACGAAAGACCATATGAATATAGAAACAAAGAAAAAATGGTTAGCTATACATGACAAGGCAGACACATGTTTTTTAGAAAAGCCTCTTGCTTTGAACACATAATGTACCTTTGATATAAGAAAAAAGATAAACTTCTGCTTCAAACTGATAATGAGCATATAGATAAAAACACTGCTTTAATCTTTTTGGAGATAGGGTCTCTCTGTGTAGCCTTGGCTATCCTGGACTCACTTTGTAGAGAAATTCCCCTTTGTGTAATAATTGTATATTTTTTGAATGAGGTAATGATTTCCATACATAAAGAACCTTTGCATTAGATGATATAAAAACCCAAGAGAAAATTAAGCAGTTGTTTAAGTCCCTGTTTCATCCAAATACGTGTCTCTCTGTCTTATTGTCTATATATGTTTTTATGAAAGATATGTGGGAGCTCCCTATGTTAGTATGAATGTATGGCTTGCTTTCTTTCATTCTTGTCTCCAAAACCAGAAGCCACAAGTAACAAGGCTACCAGGGTCGATGTTTAAGAGTTAAAGTTCTGCAGCCAGAGCCATGAGCCTGACAGTTTAGACTTATGAAAGTTCAGAGTTTCTCACTATGACCAACAGTCACAAGGCCCCATATATCCTAGAAGTTTAAGAACTAAGAGTACAGAGAGAAATGTTAGAAGCAACCAGTTTCCAGCCCAGGCAGGCTTAGATCAAAAGCACTTGGACCCTCTTTCTCGACAACCCTGCTATCCCACCTCAGCCACCCCTTGAACGCTTGAATTTAAAAGCTCATATTTTACAAAACAGACCTTGGATTTTTTTAAGGTTAAAATTTTAAAGTGTTTGAATTTGTAATACGGTGGGAATTTCTAAGTTGAGAAAATATTTTATATTTTGATGCTCATACTATGAACAAAACAAAATCTGTGGCTTAACAATGATATGTTTGTGTGTCAGGGGGTCAATTTTGCTAGTTTTATGTCAAGTTGACAAAAGATAAAGACATATGAAAGAATGTATTTAAGAAAATGCTTCCATAAGATCCAACTGTAAACTATACGGCACTTTTGAATTAGTGATTGATGAAGGAGGGTTGATCCTATTGTGGCTGTGCTATTCTTGGGATGGTGGTCCTGAGTTCTATAAGAAAGCAGGCTGAGCAAACCATAATGAACAAGTAAGTAGGCTGAACCCCTATATGACCTCTGTATCAGCTCTTGCTTCCAGGTTACCTCCCTATTTGAGTTCCTTTCCTGACTTTCTTTATTGATACACTGTGATATTGAAGTTTAAGACAAAATCATAAACAAACAAACAAACAACAGAAAAAAAAACACTTTCCTCCTCAAGTTGTTTGTGGACATATTTCATTATAGAAATATAAACTTTTACTAGGACACTTCTACATTTCAGAGGTGCAGTGCTAAGCTCAACAATAAGGTGTATATATACACATGTATGTATGTAATGTTTACATACATATATGTGTGTGTGTTTGTGTGTGTGTGAAGTTGACTGTCGAAGATACTGTTCTAATGCTGTGAAGAGATACAATCACCAACTCAGTTTATAAAGGAAAGCCTTTAAGTATTTAATCATACAGTTCAAGGCACACTGTCACTCTTTTGTTTAAAACATATTTACTATTTTCATGTTGTCTTTGTGGAAAACATTATAAAATGTGCCAAGGGACTGTGGAGATGGTTAAGTACTTGCAGCACTACGCAGCATGCATGTATTCATATAAAAGCCATGTTCTATGTATGACTAGTCCCAGAGATGAAGAAGTGAAAACATGATCTCTGGCATTCACTGACCAGCTAGTCTAGCTTAACCAGTTAGCTCCAGGATCAGAAAGATGCCCTGTCTCAAAGCCCTTAATCAAAAAGTTGTTAAATACCTTAATCTAGCATCTGTACAGACACACACACTTGCTCACAAACTCAAGATCATATACACATATACAACACACACACACACACTCACTCACTCACACACACACTCTCTCACACACACCAAATGTGACTTAAAAATTTTTATATAACCAGTTTTTATATTGATACAACTATACCCCTAAGGGAAATATGCATGACTAAAATGTGAATTATAAAACAATTCAAAGCTCTAGGAAAATCATACATCCTGAATTTGCAGATTTGTAAGTACAACTTAAGTTGCAAGCATTTTCAATAGGAATCGCATAAAACTGCATTCTAATAACTTAATATCTAAGTATGAAACACATACTTTTTAATGTGTTTGTGTGTGTGTGTGTGTGTGTGTGTGTGTGTGTGTGTTGTATTGGTTTTACTTATGTGTAGATGAGCCTTGAGAAAATTCTAAAGTTAGGTCAGTAATTTGCATTTGGCAACTTTAAAAAACATATTTCCTATCCTGGTGAGTCTAAAATTCTGACTGTAGATCAATATCTACCATACTTCATCTCTGTCAACTTAAAACATCTATCAACATGTTAAACCATCTTAGCCCCTAAACAACTATGCTTAGTTGTAAAACTAAACTATCTGGTTTTCATCTCCATCAGAGACTTGAGAAGGAATAATATTAATTACTAGGAACTGAACCTTAATATAATTCCTGACATTTTGTGGTTCTTCTTGTCTTTCTATATGTAGTTTATTTTATATATTTGTAATAATATGAACGTATATGTAAAAAAAATTAAATTCTAAAAAAGTTAGGTCAGTAACTACTGAAGTAGACCAGTATGGATTTTATAGATTATGATGCACTTAGGAATTATTGAAATTATGGGAACTGATAAATTTAACTGTGTTGGCTTCATGGTTTTGTAAGATTATCTTAATTTACCATTTCCTTATCTAATAGCCTAGGATCTGTACATAAAAAAACACAAAAGAGATGCATTTGGGAGTTACCTAATTACGAAGAACAAAAGAATGTCTTGTACTAAAGGCCATAGAGAGTAGTTTTCTTTCTTGTCTACACTCTCTCTCATCCTCTTTATTTTGATACCTTTATGAGCTTCATAGAAGCTTGGAGTGGAGATGCACGCCCGTAACCTCAGCACTCTGGAACAGAAAGGTAGGCAGATCTCTGTGAATTTGAGGCCAGTCTATTCTACAAAGGAGTCCAGAACAACTAAGTCTAGAAAGAGAAACCTTGTCTTGAAAAACAAAACAACAACAACCAAAAAAGAAAAAAATACCACATAAAGACTGAAATATTTCTGATAAAGTCAAAATTTTTAGGATAGTGAGAAATCATCATTTCATACAAGATAAATGTCAAATTGTATAAGGACACTTCTTGTTGGTTTATACCATTTATCGTAATCAATTTAATATCACTTCCAGCAGTGTGACATAGTGCTGCATAAACAATATGATAATTGAAATTCTTCTGCTCCTTGAATTAGTAAGCAAGTTACAGAGCATATCAATCATGCATAATGAGTCTGAAGCATGGCTTGATTACATTTCATTTGCATAAGAATTTTTTCTAATTTTTTAAACAGATCATTTTTAATTTAGAATAGATTTAAATGCCACACAACTGCTGCTCTCCTCCTGAAATGCTAAGCAATCTTGTTATATAATACAAAAATGCTAATCAATTTTTTAATGCAGAACCTAGCTTGTTAATGAGTTTTCACCTTTCTACATGCTGTCAAATCTCATTACACCATCACCTTTCTAGTCTGTACAATTGGAGTACACATTTATATGGTTCAATTCTAATTGCCACATTATTTCATTGCACTTACAAAGAAAACATTTAAAAATAATTCATAGATTGTCTAATTTAAAAAACAATTTTCTCTCTTTGAATTCTGTAGTGAGTGAAATCCCTACATTCATTTAGAAAAATATTGATTCAAAAGTATTATATATATATATATATATATATATATATATATATATTTCTAATAAACCAAATGGCTGAAGATTTAAAAAGAAAGAAGTAGAAAAAAAAGAAAGAAAAATAACATAATAATTAAATTACCTTGAAATAAAATGTAATAATGCAATTGGTCCCAGGTTCTAAAAGAAAGCAGGCTGTCTTTTCTGGTCTATAGTTTAGTTTTGCAATTAAGTTTAGCTGCTTAGGGGTTAAGATATTTTTATGACTAGATAGATGTTTTAAGTTGATACTTCATTTGCTCTGAACCAAAAGGTTGAGAAGCGATATAAGTTGATAATGAGATATGATAGATATTGCTTTACATTCAGAATTTTAGACTCAACAAGATAGGAAAGATGTTTTTTTCAAGGCTGACAAATACAAACAATCAAAACTCTATGAAAGTAAAATTTATATAATTCCTGAGAGTTTCATGGTTCTTCTTGCTGTAGGTAGTTTATTGCATATATGTGTTATAATATAAATGTGTATGTAAAAATATTTAACAAGACATTTTTTTAAAAGAAAGCAGGTTGAGCATTCCCTGGGGAGCAAGCCAGTGATCTGAACACAACCTCATCCCCCACTCCCTCTTCCCCTACCCATGAGCACCTTATCAGCTCCTGCCTCCAGGATCCTGCACTGTTTCCATTCCAATCCTGACTTCCTTCCTGTACAGTAATGTGGAAGTCTAAGCTTAAAATTCCCTTTCCTCCCCACCCCCACAAAATAGCATTGCATGGACTCAATTAAAAACACATAACAATTTACTTTTGCTTCTTTTTGAAGCAGAGTTTAATAACTAAAAAGATATTAGTTTATAAACCATTCATAATAATATTCCCAATATAAGCATTTACTTTTTGGCTCTGTTTATATTTAATGTGTATCATTTTGAGATGGTTTGTTTTGTTTTGTTTTGTTTTTGCTGTTTGCTTATTTGTTTTGTTTTGTTTCTGGTTTTCTGAAACTGGGTTTCTCTGCATAGCCTTGGCTGTCCTAGACTTACTTTGTAGACCAGGCTGGCTTTGAATTCACAGAGATCTATATGCCTCTGCCTCCTGGAGTGCTGGATATATTGTATTTTAAAAATAATACAGGTCCATTCTTCTACTGAGGGACACTTAGGTTGTTTCCATGTTCTTGCTATTATGTATAAAGCAGCTATGAACATGGTTGAGCAAATTGTCTTGTTGTGTGCTGGAGCATCTTCTGGGTATATTCCAAGGAGTGGAATAGCTGGTTCTTGAGGAAGCCCTATTCCCAGTTTTCTGAGATAGCACCAGATAGATTTCCAAAGTGGCTGTACTAGTTTGCATTCCCACCAGCAATGAAGGAGTGTCCCTCTCTTTCCATATCCTCTCCAACATGAGGTGTCATTTGAGTTTTTGATCTTAGCCATTCTGATGGGTATAAGATGGAATCTCAGTGTCATTTTGATGTGCATTTCTCTGATGACTAACGAGGACGAGCATTTCTTTAAGTGTTTCTCGGCCATTTGATATTCCTCTGTTGAGAATTCTCTGTTAAGTTCCAAGCCCCATTTCGCAATTGGGTTATTTGGTTTTGTGGTGTTTAATTTCTTGAGTTCTTTATATATTTTGGATATTAAACCTTTGTCAGATGAAGAGTTGGTGAAGATCTTTTCCCATTCTTTAGGCTGTCGCTTTGTTCTACTGTCCCTGTGGTACATTTACACTGTGGAATACTACTCAGCTATTAAAAACAAGGAATTGCCGAAATTTGTGGACAAATGGATTGATCTAGAAATTATCATAATGAGTGAGTTCACCCAGAAGCAAAAAGAGACAAACGGTATATTCTCACTTATATCAATACACTAGTCCAAGTGATATGTACCATGAAAAACTTTACTTACCAGGAAAGTGGGTCAGAGGAGAGGACATCCTATTGAGAATTTAGGCGAGAGTAGCATGGAAGAATGGGGGAATAGTAGGATGCACAGGGTCCTGGAAACCTACAAGAAGAACTTTATGACAGGCAGATCTGGGTCCTGGGGTCCTCCTCAAACTAAGGCACCAGCAAAGGAGAATATAGGCAGTAAACTTCGAACCCCTACCAAGACCTAGCCGATGATCATGATATTCTCCACCGTTGAGTGGAGAGTGAGATCTGACTCTCACACGAACTCTGGTGCCCCTTTTCTGACCACGTCCCCTGGATGGGGAGGCCTGGTGGCACTCAGAGGAGGGATAGCAAGTTACCAAGAAGAGACTCGATAGTCTAAGAGCATATATAGGGGGAGGAGGTCTCCCTCAATCACAGACATAGGGGAGGGGAGAAGGGGGGAAGTGGGAGGGAGGGAAGAATGGGAGGAAACAGAGGAAGGGCTAACAATCAAGATGTAATACGAATAAATTAATAAAAAAATAAGAATGCAAAAAAATGGAAAAAATGTAAAAAAAATAATACAGGTATGCTTTTTTCAAATGAAACCATTATATCATGTAATATGCTTCAGATAGAAGAAAATCATGACATTAATCCATTAAATTAAAAAACATTCCACCATAAAAATAATAAGTATCTCATGAGTACTTAAGTTTTTCTAAGGACAAATATATTTTCTTTTTATTCTTTAGCATTGCATTGTGAGAGTGTCTACAATCATACAGTCATCCTAATTATTAGCAATAAAATATATATATCAGTGTTTTTATGTACATTTTTAAATTTTTACATATACATTTATATTATTACACATACATACAATAAACTACCTACAGCAAGAAGAAACATGAAACAATCAGGAATTATAAAATGTTACATTCTTAGTGTTTTGGCTATTTGTATTTGGCAGCCTTGAAGAAATCATCTTTCCTATCTTGGTGCATATAAAAATTCTGTATGTAAATCAGTATCTATCATATGTCATCATTATGAGCTTAAAACATCTATCTCAACCTCCAAACATCTTAACCCCTAAACAACTGCCATGACAGCCATCCATTAAATTAAAAAAGTTTCCACCATGCAAATAACGAGTATCTCATTAGTACTTTCTTTAAAAAAAAAATCTGTTTCAGCAGCCTAAAGAATCTTAAGTTTAAGAAGCAAATCTCCGAGGATTTTTTTTTAAGTCTGGTAAATTATTAAACATTTTCTCATGCTTCTTTAATGAGATATTAAAGCTGCACTCCATGAATTTGTATACAAGAATATATCTTTCTGGTAGCCAAATTTTGTAACATTAAAATATTCCACTTGGTACTGATTTTAGAGACACCAAATTGATTATAATGTTAAACTTGGTTTTATCTTCTAAAAATCATAGTTATGATCTATGTCTTCATTATTTAAAAAAAAGTATTTTATTTTGATGTTGCAAAAACACACAATTGAAATATTTTAAACTACTTTAAGGAAAGTTTTGGAGTTTCAAAAAATTAAAACTGGATATTTTAAAAACAGCTCTTAAAATGTTTAAATTTATAAGGCTACAATGCTGGGGTCCAGCCTCAGATGAGGTCTGTGCCTGAAGAATGCTGGATGAACCAGCAATGGGGGAGGAATGATCCCAGCAAAGGGATCTAGAGGAATTTTGCAACCTGACTGATTGGCAGCCAGAATGCTTCTTTATTTATACAGAACTTAGTAGGCAGGAATAAATCCATCTTGTTCTAAAACAAAGATCATATAATTTTTGAGCCTGGAGAAATGTTTTAACTTGTGTTTGGTCATAAGTTTAGTCACCATTAATAAATCATGATAAACCAGAATTATGTTTTACAAATCATTTTCCCTCATCAACCCACAAGCCAACTTTTAAAAACCTTGCAGTTTCAATGGCCTATGCTGCCAAAGCATAACAGCCTGTTTTTCAGGCTGTGGTTCTTGCAGTTTCAAGGTCAGCAGACAGAAAGAAAATCTCCAAGCCAGCCTGGGTAGATTGTCATGTCCCAAGCAGTGCATTATCAATCTAATAGAGTGCTAATTCTCATTAGGCCAAAGAAAAATCTTCAGGCAAAAATTGCTGCACTTATTATTCAATTTCTGGCATAATACAATGTTTATATTTTATATATTTGTAGAATTTATTTATATGTCTAATCTTGCTAATTTTTGTTCCTTGTCCATATGACACCATAGTAGCCTTGTATGAGTTCATTTTTTTCTAAGAAAGAGAGGTATTAATACTTTATTCTTTTATTGTGTATCCAAATTATTCTTTGTCGATCCGTATATGGAAGAACCATTTAATTTAATATGATGCCAAATTCTCTAGTCTGCCAAATATTGTTTACCTATTTAAGTTTACTTCGATCCGATTGTCATGTTCCTGAGTAAGTACAGGGGCTGATGTGCCAAGGGCTGATGTGCCAAGGATGTGTCAAGAATATCTTTGAGTCAGAACCTCATATGGAGGTCTCTGATTTATTTATTTGAATCTCAACCTTCAGGGCATAAGAAGGACGTTCAAGTAGGACCAGATAAAGATACTCCCCTAAAAGTGGGAGTGGTATTATGATCAAAACATTCCTGGAGAATCTTAGAAGCAGTACTCCTGTGAGAAGGCTTAGATGATTCATAAGAAATTTTCCATCAATCCAATATACCCAAATTGTACAAATTACAAAAGCCTCCCAACCATGCAACAAGTGAAGATCGAGGCCAAAAAGTTGGTAACTGTACCACAGCAATTGTATCACTCAACTCATCTTTTCTGGAGCTTTTTCAAACAGCTGTGCTTGCTTTATGACTTTTGCTGTTTCCAATAGATCATGGCTGTGCCAATTACCTTACAGTAGTCAAAAATCTTGAAAGTTTCATGTGAAATATATGTAAATCTTGCAAATAAGGATGAACAGTCCACAAAATGAGGAGATATTGCTGTGACTAAAATTCTTGAGTTAAAGAATGAGCCATTAACTCCACACAGTATACAATTTAGATCTCACTTAAATTGGAGGTGAGCTAAAGTTCAAGGGCCTGGTTGAGGAGAAAAAACTAAAATTCAGATCAAAACAGGCTAGAGCAAAATTGACAGGCGTGAGGAGATTAAATTACCAGTAATTTAAGGTTAAAATAGTGGCCTTCCCACACCTAAAAACATCCAGTCATAAAATGCCTTGAGCTGTGTGCCTGTGCTTAACAACTTACATTTTGTATTTGTTTCTATTTCATTCAACAGATGTATTTTGGAATTTGTTCTATGAGATAACAGTGTCTCATTTGCTTTCCTACTCTAATCCACATATGAAAATTGAAATAAAATGAGAAATACAATTCACAAATGGAAACAATACACAGTAGCTAGAAAAGTATAATGCTTATGTTGTAGTGGAAAAGAAAACTTTGGGACAATGAGACCATGCCCACTGAGAAATTATAATCGTTAGCCATAGGATCATTCTCTTGGGCCAATTTACATGGTTATATTTGGTGTAAGCCTCCTTACAGTGCCTTATGGTGAGTCTATTAAAAAGTAAAGCAAACCTTTTTACCTTGAGACATACACATAAAATAAATAATAAATACCTTTTCCTCTAATGCAGATTACTTTTTAAAAAATGTTGTCTGTAAGCTTAGGAAAATAGCAAGAAAGTGTTAAATCACATTGAAGCATTATTATGATTTAGTTACAATTAGTTTGAATATGATGTGAACAAGTACTAATTTGTTATTAACTACTATTATCAAAAGGTTTTCATATTTAAAACTTAAACTATATGATTATAATACATAATAAAACAGAAAAAAATTAATCCAAGGTGACTATGCTTTGAGGATTTGTGTTGACACCAATATTTATCAGAGGACACAGCAGAATTCATGCCATAATATCCAAAATATGAAGTGAATAGAATTCAGGGATGGCAAAGATAAGGTGATCAAGTATAGAGAGGAGACACTAGCTGTGGTTAAATTCATTGTTTCCCACTATTATACAGTAAAAAATTATAAAATGAGAAATTGTATCATTTTTAAATCTTTCACTGTAATGTTTTCTTGGCTATTTATCTTTTATTTGGTCTATATTTTCATACTCTTAATAGCCATTTCTTCATAGAGGTGACAAAGCTATTATTCTATATTATGTAAACTGCTCTATAGATGAAAAGATTGTGTGCATATAAAATAGATATTCAAGAGATAGATGAATATGGCAAAAGTAACTGAGAGGAATGAATCCTGTCAGATCTGATCCAGCTTCAAAGTCCAGTTCTTTTGTTGTAAAAAATAAAAAAAAAAAACTTTATCAGTTAAAAATGAATAATAAAAATTAAGTCATTCAACTTACATAAATGTCCTGTCCACAGACCCCCTCAATACTGCATATAAGTGCTTGGTCCTAAGTCTATAGAAATAATTCCATTATTTGTATTTTAGGCTTCTGAATGATCTTACTTGCTTTTATCCCTTGTAGCTTATAACATGATACAGACTAAAGTGGCAAGTTTGATTATTTAGCTCCCTCAGTTAGTATCCCAACTACACTTTGTAGTGTGATGTAAATTTTTAATCAAAGATATGATACTCTACCTTTCTATGATGCATTCTACTCATAGATATGATTTCTCATCACTGATTGACAATTATATTAGATATTGTTTCTTAATATCTAACAGCAATATCTGACACACAGTAGGAACTCAACAGGAGATAGCTGATGTCATATTGATAGCTATTTATTGTTAATTTTTGGCAATTATAAAAAAAATAAATTTTATTTTATTTACAATAAAAAGCATGTATACTTATAAAATTTACTGAGTCTTTTCGTGATGAAAACTACACAATACAGCCTAAAATACCTCTTCTTACAAGAAGATGATTTTGTATTGCTATTTATCAAAGGTTACTATATTGGCTAAGTATTTACATCATCCCTGGAAGATTGTCATATAATACTTTTTTCACAACTAAATGATTATATTACAAAACTACAATTATTATACATATAATTAAAACAATATATGTAAATATACAATACTTAAATCGATATCTGAGCAATATAGTCACATCCTCATCAAACCCCAGCTTAGTTTTATTAGCTAACTCAGTATTTTAAACTTAATCACAGAAGTCCTGGTTACTTATAAATTTGACAGAACTACAAAATACGTTCTAATCTGTAATAGTGAAAACCATACTCATATATTCTCTCTCATATAAATCAAGTGTTTGCTTGAACAACCCAAGAATATAATAAAGGACAACTATCTACACTCCTAGTTATTGAAAGTAGTGATATAGAAGTGAGCTAATTTCTGGAAAGTATTTATTCTATTGTCTTTCTTATCTCATATTTACCCAGGCTGTTAGAACCAAATAACCTAGGATCTTTTCTAGAGATGTTTTCAATATGGCAAAAACTTTGTAATTAACAGAGAAAGCCTGTGACTTGAGACATTTGTGAATAATGTATTTTAATAAAATAAAATGTAACAGGAAAAGAACATCATTAATGCTCAGACAAGGTCACACTAACAGAAAGGTTTTAAGGAAAACCAGAAAGAATTGATTCATTACTTATGTATATATTTGTGCTTATTGTTCTTAAGAGACAGAAAAGAGTGATAATAGTGAGGAATATTAACAGAAAGAAGCCTTTACATAGGAATATATATATATATATATATATGACTCATTATAATGGAAAATAAAAATTTAGGAACATGCTCAAAGAAAGATCTGAGTGAAAGAAATATGGTGTCCTCTTGTCATAGGTACTACCAAAAAAAAGTTTACGTTAACTCTCATTGATATTCAATTTCAACTTATCACTATTCAAAATTTGTATAAGCTTCTCTCACCACTTGGTTAATTTTAAGTTTTATAGAGTTATCACATTCTTCAATCAACACATAGAGAATGTAAAAAGGGTTCATAAAACCTGACATATTGGTGACACTAATGAGACTCAATAAGTTAAGCAAAATACAGCAGGAAATGGAGATGGAGATGTGGTAGTGACATGGTCTGTGAGGAGTTGAAAGGAAAGAAGTAGTGAGTGGAAGGGATCAAAACACATCATGTATGACATTCAGAAAGAATAAGTATAAATTTTTAAAAGATAAAAAATAGAAAGAGCATTGTGTTGCCAGGGTTTTCCTGTAGAACAAGGTAGGAAAATTTAATCATGAAAATAAAGCTTTAGAAAGTAAAATTCCCTGCTCCTCTGTACCCCTTTTGACTGAATCATTTCTTCTCAGCTATACTGACCTCCTTACACTCATATCCTATTGGATTTTTATACTTCCCATTTATCTTTTTGGAATGTTATTATCTCAGAAATCAATAGGACTAAGCCTCTCTTCTCCACCAGGTATCAGTTAACAGCACTGAACATTACCTAACTTAAAATATTAAACCTCAATGCCCAAGGAACTCCTTATCCCACTTTGCTGCTTTGTTTTTATTTGTTGTGTTTATTTATTTTTACTTTTTTACACTTTTATGGAAAACAGATTCTTATCTCATATAACACATTCAAACTACAGTTTCCCCTCTTCATGACTCTTAGCAACTCTCCATCTCCCTTCTCCCACAGATCCACTCTCGGTTTGTTTCCTCTTCAAAAAAAGACCAGCTCCAAGAGAAATGGTCAAACTGAACAAAACAAGGTATAATAAGACAAGAAAAAAAACTCATATTGAGGCTGGACAAGGCAATCCAATAGGAGAAAAATAATCTCAAGAGCAAGGAAAAGAGTCAGAGAAACAGCCGGGCGGTGGTGGCGCACACCTTTAATCCCAACACTTGGGAGGCAGAGGCAGGCGGATCTCTGTGAGTTTGAGGCCAGCCTGGTCTACAAAGTGAGTCCAGGACAGACAAGGCTACACAGAGAAACCCTGTCTCAAAAAACAAAACAAAACAAAAAATTCCCTTCACATGTTATAGAAAGGCATTCTATGTATATTATTGGAGAATATTTGAAGTTTCAAGCTGTAAACTTAAGTATTTTATAGGTCTTAAATAGATTTTCTATGTATTTTGAGGTAGAGAGAAATTTGATTTGTTGAAACTATCTTTAAGATTTATTTTTATTTATTTATTTCAACCATTTTAAATTAATTTATTCAGATTATAACTCAATTTTTCTCATTTAGGTACAGAACTTTGGACTCACCAAGATAGGATACAATGTAGAATACTTTCTCCAAGGTTGCCAAATACTAATGGACTAGATATTATTAATGCATTTTTTTTTTTACCTAATAGCACATGTTTTATCAATGATAGAAAAAAGGGAAAATGTTGCGGGATATTTGATTTAAGACAGCTTGTAGAAGTAGAAGGGGTCTTTGGCACTTTAGCTCCTTGGGTCTTGGGATTTTAGCTTTAGTGCTTGAACTCCTCAGCTCCTTGGCCTTTGGCTTTTGGGCTTTGAGATAGCAAGCCTTTGGCCTTGGGCTTTTTAGTGTTTTGTTCCTGGGCAATCAGCTGAGCTAGTGAGCCTTTTGGGACATGTGCTAAGTAGGAAGTACAGCTGGATGCTTTCTCTGCCTCTCTGGGTTAGCAGTTTTTTCACAACAACTGACTCCTGAGTCTTTATTGGTAAAGTAGAACGATCTGAGATTTTCAATTAAAAAAAAACATTAAGTACTCACTGAAATGCAAAACTGATTGTATAACTGTCACAACCCCTCCAGTGGAGACTGTGTTACAAATGATGCTGCACATTCCGAAGCGATGACCCCAGCCCAGGGAGAACATCCTGGAATGGGTCAGATGTTCCTGCCAGGAGAAACTGAGTGCAGCCTTTCTTCTTATTCATTGATTTGGAATATTCTGTGTGTTTTTTTCTTTCTGACCTACCATTTTATCAGAACTTTTCAAATATAACTGTGTTGCTAGGAGACACCCTAACTTGGGACTGCAGCCAAGGGCCATTCAAGTTCCACTCCACTTATTAAAACAAACATGGCTAAGCATTAATTACCAATTAATAGTTTATATTATGACTTACAAATGAAGTGTTTAAGAAAGCTCCAGATAGTGACAAGAGTAGCCAAGAAAAACTGTCTTGACTCACAGATGTTTGGCATAATGAGAGAACATTGACCTTTGATAGAGAGAGCACATGTGTACTGATACCAAGCTAATGACTTAAGAATGATGATTCAAGATTGATGACAACATTATTACTCTGCATCCTGTATTTTGAATTGTATGGAAAAATGTAACCACAAAATACACTCCCCGTTCCAAAATGTGTATGGAAACCTAGCTTGCTTGCCTGCAAAATACACTCAGACTTAAACTTTCTCCTGAGTTGGTCTGTTTGTCACCACGCCCACTGATGCTTTGAGAATGCCTGTTCCCAAGGACCTATACCCAACTGAGATGGTCCATGGCATATAACATGAGGACTGTCAGCATGACATAAATTGAATCATTAGCTAAATTCTGAATTTTTACTAAAGTGAAAATTTTAAGCATCTGATTATGTAAAATGTTAGTGAGTACTATGCCTACTCATATTAATAGAAGTGCAATTTAGTATAGCCAATTTAGAAAGCAGCGTGGAATATTGAATTAAAATAAGTATACACATATTTTATGACTCACCAATTTTAATTCACTGAATGTTATTTCACATGAACTCACACATAGAACTTTAAGACACCATGTACAAGCAAAACATTAATCACATGCTTGCTTATGACATTAAAGTATTCTTTACCAAAAGAATGAAAATGTGGACAACAGAGTAGTCCCTTGGGACAGCTGAGCAGTTTTGGGCTGGGATCTCTCTCCAACCACTCCTCTCTGGCATGGCCCATCTGGGACACAGAGAGAAAACCAGCAAAGGTAAGGTGGATTCCGGCCCAACCCATATCAGCTGCCATTCGGAAGAGGTCTCTGAGACACCTAAGCACCTTTGGGCTTGGTTCTCTCTCTTCCCACTTCCCACTGGCCTGGCCCATCCAGGACACAACCAGAGAAACAGAATAGGAGGTCCTTGGGACACCGGAGCAGCTTTGAGATTGGATCTCTCTGCCCAGTCCACTCTGGCCTGACCCATCTGGGACCCAGAGAGTGAACTAGCAGAGTTATTTAGTCATGGGCCACAACTCATATTATCTGCCATCCTGAGAAAGACTGTGGGACACCCAAGAAGCTTTAGGCTTAGGTCTTTCTCCACCCATTTCTTACCAACCTGGCCCATCTGTGACACAGAGAGTGAACCAGCCGAGGTAACTAGGGTGCCGGCCACAATCCACATTAGCTACCATCCTGAAGAGGCCTTTGGGAAACCAGAGAAGCTTTGGGATTTCATCTCTCTTCATCTACTCCCCACTGTCCTGACCCATTGGGACACAGCCAAGTATATGGCAGAGGAGACCCTTTGGACACCCAAGCATCTAAGTGCTTGGATATCTTTTCCAGCTCCTCTATGGCATGACCCATCTAGGACACAGAGAACAAACCAGCAGAGGTGAGTGGGGCACAGGCCACAACCCACATTAGCTGCCATCCTGAAGAGACTCATGGGATATCTGAGTGGCTTTAGGATTGGATCTCTCTCCACCCACTCCCCACCTGACTGGCCCATTCAGAACACAACCACAAAATCAGCAGAGGGGGCCTGTGGAACATTCAAGCATCTTTTGGATCATATCTTTTTTCCATCTGTTTCTCACTGGCCTGACTCATCTGGGTCACAGACAGTAAATCAGCAGAGGTGATTCTGGCACTGGACCCAACCCATATTGTCCACCATACCTAGGAGACCTGATGAGAAACCGGGCAGCTTTTGGGTTGGAAATCTTTCATCCTGCCCCTCACTAATACAGATAATGTGCCCAGCAGATCTGAGATGAGTACAGGCTCCAACATACATTGTCTGCCATCCTGAGGAGGCATCTTGGGACTGCTAGTGAGTAGCCTCTTCATTTGCTCTTGATCTGCCTGGCCCATCTGGAACCCAGACAATAAGCCCATTATAGGAACCTCTAGGCCTACTAACACCAGAGACAAACATATGGCTAGAGGCCCAGACAAGAATATAAGAAAAAAACATTCAAAACCTTATGACACCACCACAACCATTACTCCTATTACAGAAAGCCATGGAGATACTAACACCCCAGAATTTAATAAATACTATAAAGAATTACAGGAAAATACAATTAAACAGGAGGAAGAAATAAAAGAAATGAGTAAAACTATTTAAGACCTAAAATGGGAATTAGATGCAACAAAGAATACACAATCTAAGGATATCCTGGAGTTGGAAACCCTAGAGAGGAGAACAGGAACTGGAGACACAAGCAATAAAAACAGAATATATGAGAGGGAAGACAGAATCTCAAGTGTAAAACATACAAATGAAGTTATCTATATAACAGTCAAAAAAAGTGTTAAAACTAAAATTTTCCTGACACAAAACATCCAAGAAATTTGGGACACTATGAAAAGACTAAACTAAGGATAATTGGAATAGAGAAGGAGAAGATTCAAAGACCTACGGCACAGAAAATATTTTCAACAAAATCAAAGCAGAAAGTGTCCTCAACCTAAAAAATGAAAAGCTCAGAAACATACAGGGCCCAAATAAATTGGACCAGAAAAGAAAATCCTCCTGCCACATAATAATCAAAACAACAAACGTACAGAACAACAACAAAAAAAAAAAGAGTATTAAATGCTACAAGAGAAGATAACCAAGTCACAAATACAAGCAAACTTATCAGAATTACATCTTACTTCTCAACAGAGACTATGAAAGCCAGAGAGGCCTGTGTGGATGCCATGCAGACACTAAGAGACACAGATGCCAACCTAGAATACTATTTCCAGAAAAAAATTAAAGAATATAGATGGAGAAAAAAGTATGTTCTATGACAAATCCAAGAGAAAAGGGTAGCTATCCACAAAACCAGTCAAACAGAAAATACTGAAAGAAAAACTTCAACATAAGGAGGCTAACTAACTATACTGAGGAAAACTCAGGAAATAACCACACATCCAAAAACCAAAAGAAGGGAAACAAATAGACACACACTCTATCACCACCAACATCAAAAATATCAAGAGCTAACAACCTCTGGTCATAAATACCTCTCAACATCAATGGACTCAACTCCCCAATTAAAAGATAAAGGCTAAAAGAATAGAAGTAAAAAAAAAAAGACCCATCATTCTTCTGCATACAAGAAACACACCTCAACAATAAAGATAAACATTACCTCAGAGTGAAGGGTTAAAATTGTATTCCAAGCAAACCAACTGAAGAAGTAAGTTGAAGTAGCAATTCTACTATATAATGAATTAGTCTTTTAAACAAAAATAATTAAAAGAGATGAGGCATGGCGCTTTATACTCATCAAAGCAAAAATACACCAAGATTACATCTCAAACCTGAACAGCTATGCTCAAAACACAGGCACACACACATTCATCAGAGAAACACTACTACTGCTTAAATCACACATAGAACTCACACATTAATAGTAAGAGACTTCAACACCCCCACTATCATCAATAGAAAGATCATCAAGACAGAAAATAAATGGAGAAATAATGAAACTAATTGATATCATGAATCAAATGGACCTAACAGATATCTACAGAATATTTCACCCAAACACAAAAAAAATATAGTCTTCTCAGAACATCATGGAACCTACTTGAAAAAATGACCATATACTTGGTCACAAACCAAACCTCCGTAGATATAAGAAGCTTGAAATAACCTCTTGCATATTATCAGAATACCATTGATTAAAGCTGGAACTCAACAGCAATAGAAATAAGAGAAAGCCTACAAACTCATGGAAACTAAACAAATCCATATTTGATGCCTTCTGAGTCAGGGATGAAATAAAAAAGAAAGTAAGCACTTCATAGAACTCAATGAAAGTAAGGCACAACATATCAATCAATATAACACACAATAAAAGCAGTGCTAAAAAGAAAGTTCATAACACTATGCAGATTCATAAAGAAATGGGGAAAATCTCATACTAACAAGTTAACAGCACACTTGAAACCTGTAGAACAAAAAGAAGCAGACAAACCCTAGAGGAGTAGAGGTCTTGGAATAAACAAACTCAGGACTGAAGTCAATAAATTAGAAACAAAGAAAATAATTAAAAGAATCAACAAAACCAAGAGCTGATTCTTTGAGAAAAGCAACAAGATAGACCATCCTTTAGCCAAACTAGGTAAAAGGCAGAGGGAGAGTATTCAAATCAACAACATCAGAAACAAAAATGGAGAAATAATGATATACACCAAAGAAATCCAAAGTTTCATTAGTTTTTTCTTAAAAATCCTATATATCACAAAATTTGGAAATCTAATATAATGGACAATTTTCTTGAAAGTTGAAAACTACCAAAATTGAATCTAGATGAGATAACCAAATTAAGTAGTCCTATATCCCCTATATAAAAGGAAGAAGTCATCAGAAGTCTCTACAAAAAAAAAATGTCTGGGGAAGATGGATTCAGCACAAAATTCTAAAAGACCTTCAAAGAAGAGCTAATACCAATTCTCATTAAACTATTCTACAAAAACACAAATAAAAGCAACATTACAAAATTCATTCTGTGTGGTCACAGTCATTATGATACCTAAAGCACTTATAGGCCAAACAAAGAAAGAGAATTTCAGATCAATTTCCCTTTCAAACATTGATACAAAAACACTCAATAAAATAGTCACAAACTGAATCCAAGAACACATAAAAAATATTAACTATGAACAAGTAACAAGAAACTGAAAAAGAAAAAACACATGATCATCTCCTTAGATGCTAAAAAAGAATTTGACAAAATCCAATACTCATTCATGTGAAAGGTCTTGGAGAGATTGGGAGTACAAGGTATGGACCTAAATATATTAGAGGCAATATACAAGAAGCCTAGAGGCAATATTAAACTAAATGGATATAAATGTAAATCAATTCCACTTAAATAAGGGACACTACAATGTTGTGATTTCTCTCCATATCTCTTCAATATAGTACTTAATTTCCTAGCTAGTGCAATAAGACAGCTAAAGGAGATCAAAAGGATACAAATTGGAAAAGAAGAAGTCAAAGTATCACTATTCACAAATATGATAGTATACATAAGTGACCCCAAAAATTCTACCAAGAAACTCCTGCAGCTGAAAACCACCTTCAGTAAATTGGCTGGATACAAAACCAACTTTTAAAAAATCAGCAACCCTCTTATATACAAAAGATAAACATGCTGAGAAAGTAATCAGGAAAACAACTCCCTTCACAATAGTCACATAAAACATAGGTATCTTTATTTAATTTTAACAAAGCAAGGGAAAGACTTGTATGAAGAAAATATTCAAATATCTGAAGAAAGAAATTGAAGAAGATATCAGAAGATGGTAGAATCTCCCATGATCATGAATCTCTAGGATTAACAAAGTAAAAATGATCATCTTACCAAAAGCAATCTACAGATTCAATGCAATTTCCATCAAAATGCTAACACAATTCTTTACAGATCTTGCAAGAACAATTCTCAGGAAATCTGCAAGGAGACCAATCAAGCCAACAATCCTGGCAGGAGAGGGCAGGAGTGCTGCAGATATTAATGCACCAATCAAGGAACTTGCATGGTTAGGACTTAGACCCTCTGATCAGATGTAGTAGAAAAGCAGCAGAGTCTCCTTTGGGCACCATAATATGGATAGTAGGGATATCTTTGACATAGACTCTGATGCCAACTTGTTGATCAAGGCCTTGCCAGGCCACAAAGGAAAAGGATACAGGCAATACAGATGAGACTTGATAGACTAATGTCAGATGATAGGGAAGGATGGCTCCCCCTTCTGAGGACTAGGAGAGGACTGAGAGTAGGAATGAGGAAGCATGAGACCAGAAGGAGATAAGGGAGGGGGAAAATTGGGATGTAAAGTGAAGAAATTAAAAATTTTTTAAATTTAAAAATGAATGAAAATGTGTTCTATGGCCTGCACTGAAGCAAAAATAATCACATAGTTAGATTTATGAAACTCCAATGTGCAAAAAAATATTATATTAATATATGCATAAATTAAAATTATTGTAGCTTTCAAATTTTTCAAACAATTACTGTGTTCTCATAAAAATCACATAGCCAGAATAAATTATAAGGTGAAACTATTAATGTTTTCCCTATATCTCTACAGATATTATTCCTGTGATTTTTGAAATAAGAATAAATTGGGTGTGCATTGAATTAGGATGGCCTGTGTATGAATAATAGAATGTCAATAATGCATTTTTATGGCATATCATATTCTTTTGTAACTCTCTTGGCTCCATATGAAGGTCAATTAAGGAGCACAGATTTATGGGTTTCAGGTTGAGTTAAGTACTATTTAAAAAATTCAGATGCTCTACATAAAATCATGTTGCCTTAATTAGCCAAAATAATATTAATAATAGTCATATGGGAAAATCAAAACTTCATTGTATTTTAATGCTTGTTCAAAGTTATCTCAGTTAAACTGTTTGCAAAGGCCTTAAAAATAGTTCAAGTTTGGTTGATCTCTATCCTGATGCTCAGAGAATTAAGAATAATAACATAGATGTTATCTTCTAATTATTTCATTGAGTTTGGGTCTCGTTGAGACATATTTTAAACATTTAGAAACTGAGGAATGCTATCAACTATTAAAAGTAATGAAGCACAAATTACCCTTTAAGATATTATAAGCACACATCCTGAGACAGTTCTAAAATACTAAGTTGTGAATGATGATATTTCTTATAGCGGCTTGCTAAAATAAAACTGAATTCTTTGTGTGGTAAGATTTCCACTCATTCAATGTTTTATTAATAAAAACTTACTAATTATCGCAGTTATAGTTTCTACAAATATTATTGCATATACTCTTGTCAATGAAGTACTGCACATATTTAGTGACTACTTAACAATCGGAAGAGTTAGTACTTCCATGCCCTTAAATACTTCTAAGACAGTTAGCTATTGAAAAAGGTTTTACAGGTTTTTAGAATCGTTACACTATTTAAATGAAATACCCTTATTTTAATGTTTCTTCACAAATAAAGCCAATAACTTCTTGAAATATTTATTTAAATATATAAATTTACAAATAAAATTAATTTAACAGATTTTATCTCTTGAATATAAACAAATTTAGACAGATATACTTTTTTTCAAAGGTGGCTATGACAAAAAATATTTCTTACATTTTATGTTTCCCCTCTTCTGCAATGATGCCTGATATTTGGGAATGGGGATGAGTATAGATGTCCAGTTTAAGGTGGAGCACTGTTTAGTGCCTTAGTCTTTGCATCTTGACCACTTTTGAGTCTCTACATTAATCACTACCTATAGTGTATATAATCATCTTTGGTTCCAGTTGCAAAGTACATTTATCTATAAGCTACTGGCCACTAAAAGCTTCTAGAAACTGGAAACTCAGTGTTCTTTAAGGGTGTAGCCATTTGAAAATCATTCACACTTCAGTAGATGGAACTGCATCTGGGAGGTGTTTAGGGAGGGGTGATTATGCCCAAAACATACAAATTTTAAGGAATCAGTTATATTTATAATGTTTTATATTATTTATTCTGTATAATATATCATATATTTATACCATATATCACATGTTATATATTAATTATATATAATAATACAGTGTATAGCTATTGATTTTAAACTAACCGCATATAGAATTGAGCTATCACTGACAGGCAAACTGAGGAACTTTGTAAGAATCACTGTACAATATTGGGATATTTTATTTTTCTCTTTTACTTGCTAGAAAGCAGCTATTCATATGACTTCACAATAATTACAACATCAATTTGTGTAACACTACATGTAGGCTTCTGAATTTCTCAGTAAGTTTTGCTTGCTTCAGGAAATATATCATATATTCATTTGAATTCCATTAACATTTACTCTCCAGTGTTTTGTTATGCCAATGATTTGATTATGTTAGGAATTAGAAGCAATTTTACAAAATAGTTTCAGCTAGGAAATTGAATGGCATCTTCCCAAACTAGCAGATGTTTCATACAAAACAACAACAAAAACAACAAAACCCACATAACACTGAAAAGAAAGTGTAACTTGGGAAGATACCTAAAATATAAATGATGAATGAAACTAGTGAAATGACCATGGCACTGAACTTTTCATTTAGCACCTTGTGACTTCTTGGAGGAACAATGTCTTCTGTGTAGGGTAATTAAAATTAAATTATTTTATAATAATATATACATATTTATGAATTTTACAAAGTAATAAATTTCCATGTGGTTACTTCCAGCATCCATAGTGTTAAGTATCTTTTCCCTTCTCCTACCTCCCCATTACTCTCCCCTCCTATCTGCCAAACAATGCAGATTATTTCCAATGGTGTTGATTGCCTACCAAAATTAAACATTAAGAACTTATTGCTGAAGACAGCACACACATTGGTGACAGAACAAGGAAAAGTCAACTTTTCTCCATGATAGTTGGCTTTCATAGTATTTTAATATGCTATGTAGACAGATGGAGAAAAGAGGCATTAACTGCCTTACACACCTGTAAATGGTATAAACTAAACTTATACCTGATGTGGCAAGATATGTCCATAGGTGCAATATTGGTATGAATGTTATGACAATAACATATTTCTGATTGGAAATAAATACTGATCTGCAGAAGGAAAAGTATGCTGAGTACCTTAATCCTATCAGGAGTGAACTTACTACTACTATTGTGCTAATTGGACATAGTCTAGAATTCCCCCTAAATTCACAGCTCTATACACATAGGTAAGTATATCTCTCAGGCTTGTGAAGTGGATAGGGCCTCAAAACTGATCAGTATATGGAAAACAAGTGTCAGTTGAATGCTTAAACACAAATGGGACATCTATATCATTTTTCACAAACTGAATTTAGTGGGTTATTTTTCAAAATGAAAAGGACACTAAGATAGGAGGAGAAGAGGTAGGAAAATAGGGGGTATATCTTAAAGGAGTTACAATAAAATATATCTTATGAATTTCTCTAGGTATTAATAAAATATCTTTAGTATGTTAACACATCTTTAGTTCAATTTTTCACTGGTCCTTTATAAATTACTAGAACCACTTGAGGCATTTTAATAATATCAAACTAAATTCCTCATCCTTTTATGCAGTGCTTAAAGAGTAGCTTACATTTTCTCATGATTAAGTCCAACCAATTCTGTATACTGATATCACTTTTTATTTTTACAATATTTTAAACTTTATTTTTAATTTATATATTAACTTTGCATCCTGATTGTATCACTCTCCCTGATCTCTTCCAAGTTCCTCCCTCCCACCCACTTCCACCTATGCCCCCCTCCCATTGTCCTCATAAAAGAAATGCCCCAACAACAGCAACCTACCCCAGCATTTGCAGGAACATCTGGACTGAGCTCATCCTTATCCACTGAGGTCAGATAAGGCAGACCACTTAGGAGGAAGTAATCAAAAGCAGACAACAGAGTCCATGGCATAGACCTCACCTTCTCAACTTACTAGGGTATATCAGGTAGTCCTGTGAAAGAGAGGGAGGGAAGGATAGAAGGCCAGGTAAGGGATAAGAATGTTGCAAGATGAACAGCAGAGTCAATTAACTTAGACAAATGGAGGCTTACAGAGACAGAAGCACCAACCAAAAAGCATGTATGGATATCACTTGCTCTTAATAGTACATTGTTCATTGAGAATCACAGACACTTAAGCAATTAACTCTACCCTGCTGAATATGACAGTAGTCCAAGTTATATGACAAGAAGATAACCATCACAAATACTCCAAACTCATAGAAATTTGCAGAATAAAAGAAGTGAGAACATATTAACCTTCTCTTTGTATTATATGATGTTAGAATGACTAGAACTATGACTAGTGATACAGCCTTTTTCATTTATACCTACCGTCATATCTTTCTGTTTAAGATTCTGACATCAATTCAAAGGGAACTGGAGCAGAGTAATCACTGATGCCCTTACATTAAGTATCATTATTACTTATTATCTCTATTCTAAAAGCAATTGCTAAACATGGATCAAGCATGTCATACATGTTTCATTCTTCCACTATCATATGCTATGCTTTCCATTTTGGAGTTTCTCCACAAAACATAAAAATAATTCACTTACATGACAATTGCCACAGCTCATTAGCCAAGCTTAGATGAGCATTTAGTCTAGGGATGAGTGGTGTATTTTAAGGTATTTAAGCTGAGATTCTAAACTGTAGTATATGCCATATTTCAGAGTTTATAATACTTTTTCATAAGTGTACCATTATTGAATCTTATAACAGCACAGTTAAATGGAACATGCTTTCATGTAAAGAAAAAAGACATCAAAGAGGAATAGTTCATTCACTTAAGTAAGTTAAAAACATTTTAAGTAACTTGAAACCATTAATTAATACAAATCTTCTACAACACTCATTCGTTTACTGATTCTATGTTTTCAGAGTTGTATTTAACTTGGATAACTCCCCACTGAAATCACATACAAAAGAAACAGTAAAATTTTATACTTAGGCTCCATTAATAATCTTGCATGTCATTCTTGAGAAACTGATAAGAACAGCGCTGCTATTACCAGATGTGATAGACATTGCCTTTGGCAACTAACCAGTGAAAACAGCAGATAACTTTACAGATACTGTTTCGATAGGCTCCTAAATGAAAAAAAGGGGGGATAAAAATGACATAGAATAGAATTAGGTTGATTAGAGAAGCTTGAGAATTTTATTTAAAGAAGCATAGACTATTTGAAGAAAGAACCACATATATGAGAATGCATTTCTTATTTATCAGATGACCTCTTTTGCTATAATTTCTGGTGCAGAATAAGAAGCTTTCAAAAAATGTGAAGATGTAAACAAGAAAATGATATATTTAATGGAACATGAGCCCAAAGCAGGCAAAAGGAATCAAACACACTCTGTCTTGGAGTCATATTAGAGAAAGCATTTCATAGTAAACACAAAGAGGGATGATAAGTTAGAAAAAATAAATTTAAATTGTAATAGATAGTGAAGTTTTTGAAAGTCCTCTAAAGCTAAGTTTTTACTTTAACGATTCTATTGACATTCAAAAAGAAAATATAATGTATATTTTCACCATCTCTTGGATGTCATTATGGGAAAATATAAATAGATATAGAATGGTTTCAGAGTTCTAGATCTACTCCTTGGTACATATCTTCCCACCTACAAAATAAGACAAGTTTAATGAAAAAGAACAATTTGAGGTTAAAATGGGATAAATAAATAAATATAAAAGTAACTATTTGTTACTTTTGTTAGTTAAGCTTTTATGAGCTTTTATAGGCCCACATGTCTTTAAGAATGAGGAAGTCACATGTCAAAGAAAAAAATTTCCAGAGTACGTGAGAAAGTCATATCCCACTCTCCACTCAAGTGTGGAGACTGTCCTGTCCATTGGCTAGATCTGGGTAGGGGTTTAAAGTTTACCGCCTGTATTGTCCTTGGCTGGTGCCTTAGTTTGAGCGGGACTCCTTGGCCCAAATCTGCCTAACATAATGTTCTACTTGTAGGTTTCTAGGACCCACTGGATCCTTCTAAATTGCTATTCTCACATGGTTCTCTCATCTAGAGTCCCAACATGATGTCCTCCCCTCTGTCCCAGTTTCCTGGTAAGTGAAAGCTTTGCCTCACATTTGACTATGTCCCCTGGAGGGGGAGACCTGGTGTCACTCAGAGGAAGGACAGCAGGTCACCAAGAAGAGACTTGATACCCTATGAGCATATACAGGGGGAGGTAATCCCTCTCAGGGACAGTCATAGGGTAGGGGAATAAGGGGAAAATGGGAGGGAGGGGAGAATGGGAGGATACAAGGGATGGGATAACCATTGAGATGTAACAGGAATAAATTAATAAAATTAAAAAATAAATAAAAAAAAGAAAAAAAATTCCCAAATGAGAGGACTTGAAACAGACAGACACACTGAAATTGAAAGAACCAAGAAAAAATACCAAGTTATATGTCAAGCATAAATAAGTCTAGCTGCCAGAAATAATTACCAAAATTGGCACTTCACATACACTTCCATAAAATTTTAGACATGTAACAATGTTATAATGAAATATTTGGCTATTATAAAATGCTTTGGCTATTATAACATTATCTTCTCAGTTCATTAAAAATAAATATCACACCCAAATAACCAAGCATAATGTGAATATATGTGTGCATGCATGCGTGCATGCATGCGTGTGTGTGTGTGTGTGTGTGTGTGTGTGTGTGTGTGTGTGTGTGTGGTTATAGAGGGGAATGTTATCATGAATGTGTTCTGAAAGCTAAGGCATATATGAAGTATCTTCTTTTATGAGTATCCACATTGATTTTGAAGAACAATTCTCTCATTTGCCTTGTATTTCACTGATTAGCTAAAATTGCTGGGTAAAAATATTCTGGACCTCCCTCTGCCTTGTCTCTAAATCCATGGTGCTAGAATTACAGGCCTCTGTCATCACTGTACCCAGTGGGGATCTGAACTCAATTCCTTGCAGTTTTTTCCACAAGCACTTTATCCACTGAGCTATCTTCCCAGCCCAATACACACTTCCTTTTTCTTCATTAATTTATTTATTTCATCACTTTACAGGTTGGTCACAGTCCCCCCTCCTCTCTCTACTCCCAGTTCCACCCTCATATAACCCTACTCCTGTTCCCCCTATCCTTATCCTCAGAGAAGGGTACCAACCCACCCTAGCACATCAAGTCTCAGCAGGACTAAGTGCTTCCTCTCACACTAAGGACAGACATGAAGAACAAGTTTCACATCTGCTATATATATATATAGGGGGTCCCAAGCATGATCTTTGTTTGTTGCTTCAGTCTCTCTGAGGCCACATTCACCCAGGTTAGTGTTCTCTGTAGGTCTTCTTGTGATGTCCTTGAACCCACCTCTTACCCCCAAGCTCTTTCAATTCTTCCTCTACACTTCCACAAGACTCCTGAGCTGTACCTCTTACTTGGCTGTGGTTCTCTACATTTGTTTCCATCAGCTACTTGATGAAGCCTTTCAGGAGACATGCTAGGCTCCTCTCTAAAAGTATTATTATTAGTGTCAGCAGTTGGCTTTCTTGCATGAGGTTGGTCTCAAGTTGGGCTTAAAATGGGGTATAGAGACCACACATGCTTCTTAAATTGTATATTTCATAATTTCCCCAGTTTAAAGAAAGAGATGCCTGTAAACATAAAAGAGACATACAGAACACCAAATAGAGTGAATCAGAAAATAAAATCCTTAGCCGGGCGTGGTGGCGCACGCCTTTAATCCCAGCACTCGGGAGGCAGAGGCAAGTGGATCGCTGTGAGTTCGAGGCCAGCCTGGTCTACAAAGTGAGTCCAGGACAGCCAAGGGTACACAGAGAAACCCTGTCTCAGAAAAACCAAAAAAAAAAAAGAAAAAAAAAAAGAAAAAAGAAAAGAAAATCCTCCCACCACGTAATAACTAAAACACTAAATGTACAGAACAAAGAAAAAACATTAAATGCAGCAAGGAGAAAAGGCCAAGTAACATGTATTGAAATCTATCAGAATGACACCTGACTTTTCAGCAAAGACCATAAAATCCAGAGGGGCCTGAGATGGTGTCTTTCAGGCTCTAATAGACTACAGATGCCAGTTCATACTACTATACCCAGCAACATTTTCAATAACCATAGATGGAAAAAACAAGATATTATACAACAATAACAACAAAAAATGTAAATATTACATATCCACAAATCCAGCCTTACAGATACTAGAATGAAAACTCCAACCCAAAGGCACTAACTACACCCAATAAAACACAGAAAATAAATAATGTCACTTTATCAAAACAAAAATTAGACAAGCACACAAACATACTACCATAACTAATATAAAAATGAAATAATCTGACAGTCTCTGGTCATTAATCTCTCAGTATCAATGGTCTCCACTCTCCAAATAGACAAAAAGCAAAACAAAACAGACTAACAGAATGGATACATAAACAAGACCCAACATTCTGCTGCATACAAGAAACACACCTTAAACACAAGGATAGACATGACCTGAGAGTAAAGGGCTGGAAGAAGGTCTTCAAAGCAAATTGACACAAAAATCAAGCTGTAGTAGCCATTCTCATAACTTATAAAATAGACTTTCAACCAAAATTAATCAAAGGATGTGAAAAAGAACACTTCATAGTCATCCAAGTAAAATTCAACCAAGATGTCATTGCAATTATGAACATCTATGACCCAAATACAAGAGCACCAACATTTGTAAAAGAATCATTAATAAAGTTTAAACCACACATCAATCCCCACATTTTAATAGTGGGAGACTTCAACAGCCACCTTTTACCAAAGGACATACAGGTCAATGAAATAGAAGCTAAACTGAAAAATAATGACAGTAAGAGATGTCAAAAAACAAATGGACTTAACAGATATCTATAGAAATTTTCACCCAAACACAAAAGACTATTTTTCAGCACATCCCATAACCTTCTCCAAAATTTAACATATAGTAGGTCACAAAGCAAGCCTCTGCAGATATAATAAGATTGAAATAATACCTTGTATCCTCTCATACCACCATGGACTAAAACTAGACCTCAACAACAACAGAAATAACAAAAAAACTAAACACACAGGAAAATTTAAAAACTTTTTACTCAATGACAACTGTGTCGGGGAAGAAATAAAAAAAAAATTAGGGATTTCCTAAAAGTCAATGAAAATGAAGGTACAACATACCTGAACTTATAGAATATAATGAAAGTACTGCTAAGAACTTTCTTCTTAGCACTAAGTGACTTCATTTAAAGATTGGAAACATCTCATACAAGCAACTTGACAGTATAATTGAAAACCTTAGGAAACAAACAAACAAACAAACAAAAAACAAAACAAAACAAAAACAACAACAAAAAACAACCAGACACACCTAAGAGAAATAGACAGCTGAAAATAATTGAACTTTGCGCTGAAATAAATAAATTAGAAACAAGGAGAACAACTCAAAGAATCAACAAAACTAAGAACTTGTTCTTTGAGAAAAGCTACAAGATAGAGAAATCCTTAAACAAACTAATGGAAGTGCAGAGACACTACCCCCAAATCAACAAAATCACAAATAAAAAGGGATACATAACAACAGACACCAAGGAAAATTTATCCTGGATCTCAATTTGTACTGTAGAGAAACTATAATAAAAACAGCATGTTACCAGAATAGAAATAGGCTGGTTGATTAATGGAATCAAATCAAAGACTCAGATATAAACCTACACAACTACAGAGACTATAAATTTTTACAAAGAAGCCAAAACCATGCAATGGACAAAACTACTTTGGAAATCAATCATATGTTTTCTCAGAAAATTTGGGAAAGCTACCTCAATACCAGTTATACCACTCCAGGCCATATACCTGAAAAATGCTCTGTTATACAACAAGGACTTTGCTCAAGTATGTTCATAGTGGCATTATTTGCAATAGCTAGAAACTGGAAACAACTTAGATGTCCTTCATTCAAAAAATAGAGAAAGAAACTGTGGTAAATCCCTATCATTTAATATCCACTCTAGTTGCTATGAATTAGAAAAATAGTTCCAAACATATTTATTTCAATTCTTTGATGTCAAAGAACAGCTTCAACATCACACCAGTAAACTCAGATGGAGTATAGAGAGGCAGCTGGATGATCACCCAGCAGTCTTTCTGTGATGGTAAAATGCTTGATTATCCAGACAGGAACTGATGGTTACCAGGACAGGCTTCCATTGATGGTGGCAAGCATAGGCCAGAACTGATTGTTAGTGCCAGAGGACCAGAGCTTGGTTACTCCTGATGGGGACTGCTGGTGAAGGTAACTAGTACCCAAAAAACGAAAAGAAAGATAAAAACCTTACACACACACACACACACACACACACACACACACACACACACATATCAAGACAAGCTCTAGCAAGCATATTCCAAAACTTCAGTAATTCACAAATACACACACACACATACATACATACGTACATACATACATACATACATACATACATACATATGTACATACATGCTTACATACTTACATACACACATACGTACATACACATTCATGTATTGGGTGTATGGATAAAAGCTCTAAGTCAATTTTATTTTTTCTCCGATAGCTTATAGATACCAGCAAACTCTTTCAAGTAGTACAAAAATCACAATGTAGTCACATTCTATTTTTAAGTGAATTATTACAATGTGTATACATAAGAAAAACATCTTCCCAATATCCTCAGATGATCAAATGCTTTGCATATTAAGGTGGAAAATAAATTATGAAAACCAAATTATCCCCAAGAACCCATATACATTTGTAACTAAGCAACTTGTTATATGTTAACAAAGTGTGAGCAGCAAATATAATTGCTCAGCCAGCTTTTTATTACCTTCATGCTGCAATTTTTTTTGGTTACAAAGAAATAATCAATAATCTTAAAAGGTAATCTTATAACAATCTTACAAGAATAACAATTCTAAACTTTTTGTATAAAAATCATCCATTTCTACTTTAAATCCTCCAGGTGAACATCTACTCATTAACAATTTTTATTAAATCATATCAGAGAGCTGAGGGCAAAATTAGTACAAGAAATTAATCACTTTGAAGCAAAGCTTCAGTGAGGGAGTCAGGTAAGCTAGTGTTAATTGGGGTACTGTTCTTGTTTACCAACCTCAAAAAGTCCTTAGCTCAACTATTAAAAGTGTACTTTTCTGAAGGTCAAATTGTTCCCTAAGAAGTTCTAGAGCAGATCCACTAGCAAAACCATCTTTACCTAACCTAAACAATCTATTTTCCAAATTTCTTCTAAGTGTACTGGTCACTGCTGATAACCTACATTCTAAGTTGTTTCCAAGGCTGGTAGTTGAATCATTAATGTGCTCCTACAGCAATGCCTGAAAGAGATCAATCATTATTATTATATGTGCTAGTGATACTTCCCCAAGTAAGAGGCTGGAAGTCTTCTTACAGCTTTCATACAACTCTTATATTAGGAAGGATGAAGTGAGCACAAATGCAACATGCAGAGTGATGCTCAATTACAGCATAAAATCCTCAGTACATCTAGTCCTCAGGTCTCTGCCACTTGAGGCAAACCCATTGTAGTTGTGCTAACTGGTGGGCCACATTCCCTAAGTTCTAAAGCTGCTTTTCTGTTCTTCTTGCATAGGCTCTGACAGTTTGATGTTTATAATTTCTGATAATTATTTTTTACTTAAAATGTAAAGCAAAATGTTAAAAGTCAATTTTTTTCCTCTGTGTATAGCTTTGGAGCTATTTTTCTATCTGACTTAAATGTGAACATTTCTTTAGTTTTCACTTCTGAAAAAGGTTCAGTTTACATTGCCTATATGGAAATGCAAATTTATATGTGTGTAGTCTTCAGTGGACACTGTAAAGTCAATTTCCATCAGGCTCCCCAAAACAGTTTCTGTACCACCAACACCAAGGAAGGTATAGTTTTCTATGCACTGCAAGGGCTTTTCCTCAGGACTCTTTTTTGTCTTTGCCTGGTTTTATCTGTAAAAATCTCATTTCTCCTTTTCCTGGATGACCATAGCACCTCTTAGAATACACCCTAATAGAGATGGCTCAGTGGTTAAAAGAGCCAGCTATTCTTCCAAAAGTCCTGAGTTCAATTCCCAGGAACCACATGGTGGTTCAAAACCATCTATAATGTGATCTAATGCCCTCTTCTGGTGTGCAGATATACATGCAGACAGAACGCTATATATATAATAATAATAAATAAATCTTTAAAAAAAAAGTCCTTCCTTACAGTTGCTTTCATATTCTAACACAAAAAGCACTCTGAGGATACAATAGAGACCATAGATATATGGTCTCATAGATGTACTGTCTTAATGTAATCAAGACAAACTATAAGGTTAATTTGTGATTATTTAGTATTAAGTAGAAACAAGAAGATAATCATTAAACTTTTATCTCTCTGTACTTTTTGAGCAATCAAGGGTGCTCTCGTCAAGAAACTCTGTTGTTGATACAAGCAAAGTGCACTTTGTTTCCCCCTTCTACCGCAATGGATAGTCTTAAGACTCTTATCAAGGCTTCAGTGAAGAATCAAAACAAAATTTGATTTTTTTTTCTTTTTTAAGATGATGGGATGATTAGAATATTTCAGCCTTGTTAGTACCACCACCATGAAAAACCATGTAGACAGACAGACACACACGCGTGTGTTTGTGCACACACAGACACACAGACACACTCACAGAGAGAGAGAGAGAGAGAGAGAGAGAGAGAGAGAGAGAGAGAGAGATTCACATATACCATTCTCCACATATTAAACATTTTGTTTGTGTTCGTGTTTGCCAATGTAAATCCAAATTCGGTGTCTACCTTCCAAATGAATAAGGTGTCCATTTTAGTTTGGCATAAGAATTTTACAATAGTAAAAGTTCTATACATAATACCATGTCCACAGATTCATTTAAGCAGTTCTCATAGGGGCTAACAGAGACTATTCTATGTCTTTGACATGCATGCTGTGGTTTTTTTAGCTTGGGGTTTTGTTGGACCCCCCCAAGCAGTGGGAGTAGAGATGTCTCTGACTCTTGCCTGCTCACAGAACATTTTTCTTCCCACTGAATTTTCTTGATATGGAGGTTTATGTCTTGAATCATTGCATATTGTCTTGGTGTGTTTGGTTGATATTACAGGGAGGTCAGCTCTTTTCAGAAGAGAAATGGAGGAGAAGTGGATTTGAGGGAACAAGGAAGTTGGGGGTGG
The DNA here is from genome assembly GCA_907169655.1 of Acomys percivali. Classification (NCBI taxonomy): domain Eukaryota; kingdom Metazoa; phylum Chordata; class Mammalia; order Rodentia; family Muridae; genus Acomys; species Acomys percivali. The sequence goes on from OU015760.1 coordinate 108,395,990, forward strand.
TGAAGAGAGAGATGGGAGGCTGTGGTCAAGATGTACAATGGGAGAAAAATATAAATTTTTAAAAAGAACTTGCATTTCCATTAATATACTCTTTTTGCAACTTATTATCTTATTTGACATTTTTCAATTGAAATTTTTATGAGTACTTGTATCATTCTCAAAGATGTTTTAGATTAACCAGGACACATTATAGTAATTCACAAATTTCATTACATTGCAAATGTCAAAACATAGAATTAAGGAAATTCTGAATTTCATTGAATAATTAAAATTCTGTGCCCATCATTGCATTACATATTTATATGTAAATTGATAGACTTACGAAATACATAGATCTTCAATAGTGAAGCCAGTAGCTTCTGTTTATGCACTATATAATATTGGCAAAGTATTAAGAACTTCAACACTCAAATATAACTAAAGTGAATAACTGTTTTTCTCTAAATCCTAGTATCCCCTGCAGTATGAAAATGTTTGGAAAGTACTTTGACTTCTAATTCTAATCCTTTAAGACCTGCTTCTGTTGACCTCTTCTAAGAAGAGTTCTCCAGTTTTCACAGCACAAACCTATAGAAATATTTTTTCTCTTATTCCCCATTCTTCCTCTCTAGTTTAGAATGATTTCACATGCAGAGGCCATGCTCCATGCACATCAGTATAAATATGTATTAGGTTTTATTTGAAGGCTTTTAACAAATTACACAAAGCCTTCTGGGCTTTTTCTTTTACTATTCTGAATCTCTAAATTCTGAAATCAAGAAAGCTGGGCAAAGTCAAGCTATAGGTTGCAGCCTGCTTTCTCTAGAGATTCTGCAGGAAAAAAGAAACACTTCCTTTATAATTCCAGCTTTTTGTGCCTGCCAGCATCACTTGTCGTGTAACCATATCATGTCATTTTCCATCTTACTGGATTATCTGCTCTTGTTACTGCCACTTTTTCCACATGCATCATGAAGATAAATACAATTGTATTTAGGACTCTATCTCATCATACTTCATTTGTCTGCATAATCTTGATATTTCTAATATAATGTGATACTTAAAAGTTCCATTGATTACATGTAAATATACTTGCAGTATAGTCATTATTCAGTATAAAACAACTACCATTTTCCAGAAAATGTTATAGTTCATATTCTCCTGATTACCTGATTTTTATTAAAGAAAGCAGCAAAATTTTCAAAACAAAAAAAATATGAGTGGTAATATGAAAAATAATTTTGTTAATATAAAATTTGACAATAATTTATACCTACCTCTTTCAGTTAAAGCAGCTACTGTGGAAATCAGTGCTGTAATCTTATGGGTTTCTTAATTCTTAATGGCCACGAATACTAATATATAACCAATAGTACTTACTTAGATAATATTCAGCTTATTTGTATTTTCTCATAAAAATACATATAAAGGACTGAGTAACAAGGACAAGAAATTGACAGAATACACTTTTATCAATTCCATATATTTATAATATGGAATCCTCTATATTGATATCTGAAATTTGTGTCTGTATTACAATACTGATATAGTTTATTTACATATATTAAACATTTATATTTCATATATACATGAATAGGATATATATATAGGAAGTACTGTCTTTCCTCCTGCCACAAGTATAGATAGGAAAAAACTGACTTGACTAAACCTAGTTTTTAGGAAATGAATGAGAGAGTGGATATAATTCAGATTCTTGTTTTCTGGAAGCTGTCTACTTGTTAAAGAGAGTGGTCTTTTTCTATTCTTCAAAATTCTATAGTGTCATTGTTGTTCTATATCTCCACTGTGTAATAGGCTACTCCTAGTTATCCACAGATAGTGAGTGAGCAGTTCAAATATGTGTTCAATACCAATGAACTATTTGTTTCATTTTTAATATTTCCAAGTTGCCTACATTTCTGTGTTGAATTTTACTATTAGGTTTATATAGAGACACATAAAAAATAGAAAATTAACATCTCAATTACCAGAATCTAAGAAAGGACTTTTCTATAATCACCATCACAAAATTGTCATAAGAATTTATGTGGAAGGATAGTCATAAAACAGTATAATAGAGATAGTCTACAGGTAGGTAGTCAAATTTTCTATAGCTGAGATATAAATGTGGTGGCAATTAATGTTCTTTTGGTACATAACAATATCTATCTTAAAATTGTGAAAGTATAATGTGTGGTAAGTTGTATTCTGGGGAGTAAATCTTCTCTGGTGTGCTTTCATTGTTAAATTTATAAGCAACAATATAATCACTGTATATATTTAAAGAAAAAAATCTGAGTCTCAGATTTTGAAAGTCAGTTTAATTCAATAGAGTTAGGAAATGGTCGAAGTACCATAGTATTTTGAATCCGAACTGATCTGAAACAGAAGACCATCTAAGCAATAATAAACATCTTCCTGATTTGTTTGAAATTGTTTTCAGAGAACATTGATTTTTTATTCTAAAGGAGAAACACTGAACAAAATATGAAGTGATCAAAGCAGTGGCAATGGTTGTAAGGATTGCACTATATAAACTGTTGTCTTTTCCTTAAAATTATACCTAGGGTGACAAAAAAGATACTGAAGCTTTGGATAAGGTGATGACTGCATTTAGTCTCGGAGCACATCCCTGACTCATACTCTAGAAGAGAGCCAACCCCGACACGATTAAAAATACTCTGCTATGCTTACAGACAGGAGGCTAGCAGATTTGTTGTCTGAGAGTCCCCACCCAGCAACTGATGGGAACAGATGCTTAGACTTAAGGACAAACTTTAGGTGAAACATAGGGAATCTAGTGGAAAAATGAGGGTAAGGATGTAAGGACCTAGAGGTGAAAAGAGTTCCACAAGAAGACCAACAGAGCCAACTAACCAGGACCCAGTGCGGCTTGCTAGGACTGAAGCACCAACCAAGGTCCATGCACGGACTAGATCTATGGCCCCTACAAAGATATAGCTAATGGGCAGCTCAGGCTTAATGTTAGTCACCTAGTACGGGAAGCAGAGGTTGTCTGACATGGACTGTGTTTCCCGCTTTTCAATCACTTTCCTCTGATGGGGCTGCCTTGCCAGGCCACACTGGAAGAGAACAAACTCAGTCCTGATGTGACTTGATGGGTGGGTAGAGGGCTTCCTTTTTCTGAGCAATAGGGAACCAGCATGGGAAGAGAAGGTGTGGCTGGGAGAGGAGGGAGGGGCCTATGACTGGGATGCAAAGTGGATAAAAAATTAATAAAAAATCTGTTATTTTTTCTGTCCTTGTTCCTCTTTCATACTCTGTTTCTGTTTGTTTGTTTGTTTGTTTTGTTTTGTTTGTCTTGGTCTCTGGCTGTCTTTCTCTCTTTGTCTATTTTCTCTTTCTTTCTCTTTCTAAATTTCTTTTTTTCTTCCTTCCTTTTTCTTTCTCCCTTTCTTTTTCCTCTCACATACACTTTCTGCTATTCTTTACTCTTTCTCAACACAGAATAGTTCCATTATGAACAAAAATGCTAAATGTCCATTATTTTTTTACCAACACATCTATCAAACCTCTCGCCAAATGGAAGGTGTTTCTTAGTCAACTAACTGATAAGGAACAAATAATGTAAATAGAAAAGAAATAAGCACACTAAAATACAAATACAATTTGGTCATCCAACTCTGCTAATTCCATGCTCCTTTGAGCCAAGAATTTTATATGTTTTTCAGAGGAGTCATCAAGAGGTCATACTGAATGTTTTTCCTAAAGGGGTTGCTTGTGAATTAGTAACCATGGCAATACGAATACACTGTTTCATTTAAAGGGGAAAATAATTCAATCATAAAATTATTATAGAAGATGACTTTCTGAAAATTTTTATAAAAGCCCTATTCCAGAGAAAACATCTTTCTTAAGTATTCTAATGAATAGAAAGAAAATGCATTATGAGTAATTCTGCATCATATGGCATATGCTCAGAAATAATCAAGAAGTTTGGCAAAAGTACTATAACTAATGGCAAAGTCAGGAAAACACTATTATGAGTAAAATGTCTACTGAATGATAAATTAAACCTAAACTAAACTGAAAATTTAATTCCATAAATGACTTCCTCGTGAGTAGTAACTTTTTGCAAAATTACATTTAAAAAAGGCAAGCTCATATAGTACACACTTCCTGCCAATACCATTTTCACCGACATTGCTTCCTCCTCTGGCATGTTACTTGAATGTCATATTGTTTTGAGAAAATATGCAACTGAAACAACTTAAAGAGAAAGGAATGATTTTGCTCATAGTTTTCACAGTTTTATTCTATCATGGCACAGGAAACAGAAAAATGTCTAATACTGTGGTGGCCAAGAAGTGGAATAAATGAAACTCATGATGAGAAATAGGTCTTAAGGCTTTTCCCACACACATCCATGAAGCACTTCTTAATAGATACAGATATCATAGAAGTGACAAAAAATTACACTGAAATAACATCTCACTTGTTTCTCTACCTACTGATAAATTGGTTATAAATTTCTTACTAGAGTGAACATATCAGTGATATTATTCAGCATTTATATTTTTGTACTGGGATAACTTTAATTAGTAGAAACTACTCCAGTTTATTGACCTAGTTTTTATTGAAAATATAATGAATTTCCTATAAATTTTAACTCTGAATTTAATTATATTGGATAATATCTATACATAGATAAGCATAAAAGGTGGGTTTCTGTTTACCTGAAAAGCAGATCTTTTAAGGTAGTTATCTGTTGACAAGGAAGCACTTTACTATCAGCTCAAATACCACAACTTTGTTGTCAGAAAAAATCTGCTTGCTCTTCTTCTATTTGCTCTTATCTCTGCACTCTCCCCTGCCCACCACCATCAGGAGATATTATTGACAGTTTGATCCTTAATAAGTCTTTCTTTCTACCCTCCAAAAATTTTCACTTTATTCACCCTTCACTTTAGAGGCATAATGAGTCCATTTCTTAATTGTTGGTAGAAGTACATACAGAATTTAAGAAAGAAAATATAATAGATATTGGCTGATCTAGGGACTAATGTAGAGAAATTGAAAAGGGTATAGGTACATGTAATCTACTGCTCTTTCTTTATTCTTTATGGTAAACAAAACTATGTTGTTGGGTTTATTTAGTCTGTATGATTAAGTGTGAATGGTAAATCACATTAACCAGATATTTCCAAACTGTCTTCTATATTCATTAAGATATGCTAAGGTACCAGGGGAAAATATGGGAACAATTCAGGGCAGATGGTGGCCTTCCTCAAAAAATAATATTAGGCTACTCTTCACTTTACAGGACATTTTAAAAGCAACAGGTATGTGCCAAAATCATTTGGGAAAGTTATTAGAGTTTATATCACTATAAATCATGTTAGTTTGGAAAATACCAAATATATTTGATAGATCTTCTAGAATCAAATTTAAAATACAATATAGCTGTCATTTGTATCTGTAAATGTGGTTTACTTGACTACTAACCTACATGTTTGGATTCAGTTGAATAGCTGGATTTGGTATTGTTGTTGTCACTGTGGGTTGGGAAAACATTGGCTGAATTATTATACATATATAATAGAAAGCACAGACTTGTAGAACTAGAAGGATCATCAGGAGGCAGCTAATCCAGATCATTATGCTCTGCATGCTAGATATTGACAATTGTAGCTATGTAGGAAGATGTAATTGTCAAATGGAAATGAAGTATGAAAACAAGAAGCTGGAGTAAGAATCATACTGTGTCTAGTCACATTTTCCATGCCCAGCTGTTATATTATTCACCAAATATTTATTATCATTGCATTTTGTCCTTAATTTTTTGTTGAAAATAAAAAATATTCACTATAGAAAAATCTTAGTTCTAGGAAAACTTGGATTGGTGCTCATCATTCCTGGCCACCTGTTCCAGAAATGCATGTCTATAGACAAAGCTAGATTAGCATGGGCACAAGTAACAGAATCCATCATTGCTACCAGTTTTTAATGAAATAAGAATCAAAAGGTCACATTTTTTTCTTTTCTTAAATCCCCTGGATTTAATAACCAAAAACATGAAATATAGAGTTCATAGTATATGCTGGGTATCATTCTACATCTTTGGGATTCATCAGTTAACAAAACAGAGAAAATCTCTGACTTCACCGAGTTTGTAATCTATACAAGAGATCACCAAAACACTGATGATGATGATGGTGTAATAAAGTAATTTTGTGAGGTAGATATCAGATGTTAATCTGATATAGCTGTAAATGAAGCAACACTGCAATAGAGAATAGTGATCATGTAAATTTTTCTAGGAAGATGTTGACAGTGAAATTCTCTCTAATGAGATATGAATTAATAATTTACAAAGTCCCTTCCAAAGTTTTATTTAAATCATAAGGAGGTTTTAAAGAGCATTAATATTAAATTAAACCTCATCTTCTATAAGAATTCATTTCACTAGAATCATATACTTTAGGGACAAAATATTTCAATTTCTTTCTAGTGCCTATTATTGCCATACAAAAGTGCCATTTAGTCTGTTGGGACAGTCAGTATCTGAAAGACTTATTAGGTCCCAAAGGGACTGTGGATTTTTTTCACTTTTCACATAGACACATGGCCCAGTCACATACTGAACTAACCCATTTACAAATCATGCTGTACTTACATTGAACCTACACTCTACATCTAATACCATACTAATATCTGTATCACATTTACATTTACTTATTTGTTTCTGTGTATGTGTAATTGGCTGCTGAGAAGTAAACTCCAGCCCTCCAGAAAAGCAGTAAGTACAGTTAATCACTGAGCCATTTCTCCAAACTCCACAACCACTCTAAGCAATAACATAATGAATGTTTACTTTATTATTGCAATTACTTTCTAACTGACCTTTCTGCTTGTACTCCTGCCCTTATACAGTCTATTGTCTACAAAGCATCATACATATTCTTTCACACTGTGTAATTTAAACAGTTAGTGACATTCTACCATTGTTCTGAAATCTCTAATAGTAAGTAATTTTCTTGGAATGAAATTCAAAGTCCTCGTCATGACTTGCCATTCCTACTTTTAGTACTATTTTTATCTTTGTTTCTAAAATACTGCCTACGATTCATGATATTTTTCTAGACTCTAAGTTCTGTTCTTGCCTTAGGACCTTGAACTTGCTCTTCTTTATACATCACATATTCTTCCCATTTATATCTTTACTGAAATATCAAACTCAGGATCCTGCCTTTAAAAGAGCCCATCTTCATGTGTGTGTGTGTGTGTGTGTGTGTGTGTGTGTGTGTGTGTGTGTGTGTGTGTGTGTGTGTGTGTGTGT
>OU015760.1:108424462-108437089 GCA_907169655.1 Acomys percivali
CTCTCTCTCTCTCTCTCTCTCTCTCTCTCTCTCTCTCTCTCTCTCTCATTTCTCTGTTCCTCTCTTGCTCTCTTTTTCCTCTCTTGCTGTGTCTCTCTCTTTCTCTCTGGGGTGCCCCTCCCATCTTCCATGCTTATATAATAAATTTCTCCATACACATGATACCTGTCACCTGGCATCTTATTTTTCATATTTAAAATTGCCTTGTACTTGGAAAGCTATCCAATTGTCTTTATCGTGGGAACTTTCTCTAGCTACACACAACAGATCTGTTTTTTCTAAGTTCTAGTCTTAAGCCACTGCCAGCCCTCACACCCTTCTGTCTCCCTCTGCTTGGCTACTGCTCGGATCTCCTCCACGTGCAGCATGCCTAGCCACAATCCCATCACTGCCCTGCCCTGCTCTGTTAGAACCCGTGGCAGTGATGACCACACAGGACCATGAGCCCTGCCACCAGACAGTGATTCTCTGCTGAGGTAAAATTAAAATTATACTTAAAAATCACCCATATGTTTCAGGCTTTCTCCTCTCCACGTGGCATGAACACTCTCTGCTTAGCCCTCCCCCTTTCCACAGCAGCCTATGGGACACTCAAACAAACCCATGCACCACCACTTGGCAGGGGGTGTGGGTTGACTTGTTTCTCTGATACCCACCTGGTCTCTCTCCCAGTCTGTGGCTTAAATGTGCAGTGGCTGGAGTTTGGTTCCTATTACTTCCCTCTGCCAGATGCATGCAAGCTCTGTAGCACACAGCTGATTCACTCTTCTGGCCAGTCCCTGCTTGCTGTATGTGGGACAGGCAAACACCACTGCCTCCCCTACTGCCTCCACTGGGATGCCATCTGTACTGGCAGCCTGGGGATGGAAGGTCTGTGTTAGCAGTGGGCTGGCAGATAGCACTGTCTTGGTGCTTACCTGGATGCGAAGACACTGTGTGCAGCCTGCTATACCAACTGTGCCCCTGTGATGGCAGCTACAGAAGCTAGGCATCATGGCAACTGGCCACAGCAGCATTTTCAAAATCCCCACCACTGGCTGATCAGGAGGTAGAGCTATTACCTTGTCGACATCTTGGCTGGGTAAATTCATGTGACTAGCTGCCATATTTGTTTGGAGAAAGCAACAGCTAAGAGGTGGAGCTATTGACTCATCTCCGTATTGACCGAGGGCAATCATGTGATTAGCCACCATCTTTGTTTTGGGAAAATTATAGATAAAGGGTAGAGCTATTGCCTCATCTTCATTTTAGCTAAGGGCAATCATGTGCTTAACCGCCATCTTTGTTTTGGTAAAACATAGCTACACCGCCCATCTTTTCTAAGGACTGCCAGCCCTGTTCTAATCCTTACTAAACTCCAAATACAGCTTCTGTCTTTTCAGGTTTTTGTTGCTTGGTCTCCTGGTACAATTAATTACAGGATTAAGCTTTACCTATGATTGGAAGATTATAGCTTTACAATATGTTGCATACATATATAATTCAACTATGGATTTCTAACTCATATCTTTACTAATTCCCAGAAAAATAAATAAATGTTGTTTCTCCTGTCACCAGCTGCCCTGGATTCAACTACAGACTCCTTAGCTAATGGGTTTGATAGTTTTAAACTGTTCTATAATGTTCTGCTGTGTTAAAATTCATTTATTTATACTATTAAAACGTGATTGTCATGCCTTATCTTCATTCCCAAAAACCTAAAAGCCACTGTTTTATGAATATATTTAGCCTTGTTTTTAAATAATATATAATACAGCTTTAGATTTTTATAACCTATGGACTTTTTATAAATTAAAACATACAGAAAATTGTTCTGTTCATTTTTTTTGGACTGTGTTTATAGTTTTTAAAACCTCAACAGGAAAAAGCACCTAAACTCTTAGTCTTTAATTACTAAGATCTGATAAATGATCAAATCCCTTAACAATGCCAGGAATATACTTTTAGTCATGCTAAGAACCAATGTGATTGATTATATTTACAGAGTCAAACATAGAATAAAATTCATAAAATTCTATTTTAGCTTTACAAGTTATAGTTTAGAGCAGATATCTAGAGCAATCAAAGATTGCTTAACTCAAATACACTGTCCCTCAAACTTGTCAGATATCTGCAGAATATGGCATTTAACATTTGTAAGTTTGAGATATGATATTGACTTACATTCAGAATTTTAAAAGCACCAAGGTAGAAAAGATGTTTTCTTCAAGGTTGCCAAATACAAATAGCCAAAACACTATGAGTCTAACATTTATATAGTTCCTGATGGTTTCAGGATTTCATGGTTTCAGGTTTCATAATTCCTCTTGCTGTAAACTAGGTACTGAATATATGCATAATAATATAAATGTATATATAAACAAGGAAAAGTAAGAAAGAAAGTAAAGACATGTAAGTTTATTATTAAGACAAAACAAATAAACAAACAAACAAAACAGAGATTCCCAAATCATAACAGTAGTTCCCCAGGGTCTCAGAAGATTAAGGAATAATGAAAGATGACTTCATCCCTGCATTATGGTATGCTGACCAACGGGCAAGATTGTCCCTAATGTCTCACCCTCTGGTAGGGATCAACCTCAATTGTGGACAAACTGTACACCTGGAGAGTTATTGTCTCATATTGCTGAATACAACGTGAGGTCAATCTCTTCCATGTTCTTCTTCCACAGAAATAGCCTCTTGTCCTCTGAGCCTAATACCAGACTGTCTCTCTGCATGGTGCCATTGTGCCAGAGGAGACAAATGGGATAATTGTCTGTTTACTGAGATATGACTGACTAGTAATTTCTGTCATTTTTATTAAGATATAGATTCATTTAGGCTCAGATCTCTGATCACATTGCTGGTTAATCTGATGTTAGATAGATAGCTAGAAAACAGACAATTAGCTCTTTAGCCCAAAGTAATCTGCCATGTTAGTTCGTTGGTCAATTCATTAGCTAATTAAAACTACAAAATACTAAATCTCCTATTCAGAAAAGCAAACAGACAGGTTTACCTTACTCACAGACCTCAGGTTAAAGATAAACTGGTTTCAGTGCCTTCACAATCTTCTTCATATGCAGGCAATCAGGCTTTAATTTTCAGGTCCTGATACAGTCTACCTTGTTACCAGACTTTAAAAAAAAAACAGGTCTCAGACTGAACCTTTTGCCATCCTTTTAGCTAAAGGAAAGTGAATGCTCACAGCAATTTCACCTATGTTTTAAAGCTTCCAAGAAGATATTTTATGAATGTTAGAGTGTCTAAAAAGATGTTTTATGGTTGTTACATGCAACTTGTAAATGTTGGAGGGTCAAAGAAGGTGTTTTATGACTATTAGAAGGACTAAGAATGTGTTAAGATTGGTAAATGCACATTATGAAAGTCAAAATGTCTAAGAGGATGTTATATTTCCTCCTATTGCTATGCTACTGCTGCACTGAGACTGTTCAGAGTGTTTACAATGATCAATGAAGCTCTGATGTATTAATCTAACTGTGGTAAGACATTCCACTATACAATCCTATATCATAGTTCCAAGATCAAGATTTTAAATTTCCTTTTGTTTATCTTTTACTTCCAGTCTTTTGGACAGGCATGATGTATGATGATGCTAAAAATTAAAATCAAGTGAGCTTTTACCCTTCTGCTTTACAGGTGGTTTCCATCCTCCCCATGTTGCTGTTCCATAGGTGTCAAAAAGTTCCATAAGGCTCATCTCAATGAGTATACATGCTTTTAATGCAAAGTTTTTCCCCAAGCCTCTGCTATGCTATGACACAAAAGTACACCTCTATTTCCTTTTTCTACAATGTGTATTTCACAGTAGATTGCAAACAATGATCCTGCTAATATGTATAAAATGTATCTCCTTTTAGAAACTTAAAAGTACTCCAATAAGCAACAGGAAATCAACCTCTCAGGTCAAACTGAATCCATATAAGTACTGCCAATCAACAGTCTAAGTTTTCTACCTATAACACATTTTCAACGGTGAAATTCTCCCCCTTTTAACTTGTTTTGGGACTCCCCTTTCTAACTATCTGATTGCCGTTTTTCTGTACCCAAAACCAGCTGACTAAATGAGCTCCCCTTTTCTAGTCAGTGTAAATGTTTCCCTTTGTCTGAGAGACTGTATACACCTCTGCATGACTGTGGTTGGTCCTACTCACTGACCTACAACTAGGACTTTTCACACTAACTAAGACCCCCAACACAGTCCCTTTTTATGCCACCACATGGCCACTGAAAAATTCTAGTACACTAGGTGAACGTGTTTCCAAGCCAGCCCTCTTTTTGTCTCTGACCTGCACTTTTTGAATCACACAGTCCATTTCTGTGGATGCAGTAAACGATGACAGACTTAAATCTCCCCATGAGAAATAATACATTCACCATCTCGACAAGCTCCTCTGCAGTGTTTTCTAGAGAATTTCAAATCCCTACACTAAGTTGACACAACTCTGCAAAAAAACATGGACAGATCCAAAATGAGACCTTTTTGATTATTGTCAGCAATTGGGTAAAAAGGAAGGAGGACCCTTATTTTCAAGCTTTTCTCTTCTTCACTACAAAATTTCCATCTCTGCTTACTCTCCCAAGAGTTTCAAATGCAAATCTAAAGGGAACTTTCTCACTAACCTACTAACTTTACCTTCTGATTACATATATGTTTCAATAACCTGCCAGACTTCCTACATGCAGGACTTTGTCAAAACTGCTGTCCGCAGGTGCTCCTGCATTGTTACTTCTAGGTCGACCTGCATTGTCTCTCCTAGCTTCAGATGTTTTCAGATCCTTGACAACAAATACAGCAGCCTGCTGTTCTGGGACCTCGCCAATATTTTAGACTTTTAATCCCTCTCACTGCTTTATTGTTAGCAGGAAACAGTCAAAGATATTGATTTATTTATCCATAATCCCTTTACAACAGGCCAAAATGATGTACTTCAGACCATGGATGAACAGCTCCAGGTCCTTCCAGCATTCCTTGGTGCCTATCTGCTGCAGGACATGGCTGACATACCCTGCTATCTACCATGAGCTTTCCAGGGTAGAGCTTTTCTTCTCTATCACCATATAATCTGGATGTTTTGTTGCTGTTGTTCTCTCTCTCCCCCCTCTCACCTCTCTCTCTTTACCCTTTGCATGGCAACCAAAAGCTGCTTCCAATGAACATACATTTACATCCTTTAACCTACCTTACATGAAGAACAATCCAACATCTACATTTTTTAATTATAGGAAAAGGAAGGAATGTCAGCATACTGTCCCAGTCTGCATAGCAATTTATGACATCATTACCTACCTGCCACTAGGCATCCCCCTCTGCCCCAGGTTATATAAAAGGACAAACCTATCTTATTTAAACTTTCATTCTTAGTTTAAATATACAAGGAAGAAGGGCATTTGGTTAAAATAAGCACTGAAATATTTAACATAGGAATGGAAGTGTCTCTATACAAAAAGCACCAAAGCTTGAGGAAAATTATAATAAATTGATATGTATTATAACTTCATTTGCATTATGTATCAGTCAAGTACTTACCAAACAAATCTGATAAAACTAATAAAAATTTAGTTTTAGCATGTATTTATGTGATGTGTATATCCATCCATGTGTATATGTATATGAGAGCACAGATGTGCTATGGCATAAGTGTGGAGGTGTGAGAATTGTCTCAGTGTTGATCCTTGTCATTTACCTTGATTCAAGCCATCTTCCCTTGTGTTGCTCATTGTTGAAAACACTAGTCAATTGGCCGCTTAGCTTCTGGAGATTCTCAATTTTCACCTCTCATATTGTCACGGGAACATTGTACCTGTCTTTAAGTGGCTTCTGGGGGTTTGATCTAAGTATCCAAGCTTGCAAAGATAAGATAATTTTTACTCACTGAGTCATCTCCTCAGCTCCAAGGTGGTTTGTGAGGAGGAATTATGACCAATATATACCGACTATTAAAAGGTAAATGTAACAATACAATAGCTTAATTGAGACCATATTCCTATTAATGAGAAACTCAGGGTTTTCTGTGGTACAGAACCCAAAACGTCAATGTATCATAAAAGGAGATTTATTGTTAGATTGGCTTACAAAATATGTTTTGGGTATTACAACAATGGCTACTTATTTCAGATAAGTGGAGAATCCAGTAGTCACTTAGCTTGTGAAGCCTGAAATGTCAGTCTTCTTGATCTGGTTCTGAAGGCCCAACAATCCCTGAAAAGAAGGTAGGTTTTTGACAATATAAAGAAATGTGACACTACCAAAATGTAGCAATAAGGTAGATTAACTTGCCAGCAAGTGGGAAGGCAAGTCACATAAAACTTCCTTATTCCTCCTCCTTTCCAGGATGTTAATGAAAGATGTCATTCAAATTGTGGGCCTTCCTTGGTCAAGAAAATTTTCACAGGTATACCCAAGGCTTTTATTTTAGTTAATTATAGACCATTAATGTTGACAAAGACTAACCATCACAGAAAGATAATTACCTATAATTGTAGAAGTGAAATGACATACCATAAGGTTTCTGATACAGTATTATTTGTTGGATATAAAAACATACTGATATATTCAAGATATAAATATATAACCTGAATAACCATTTAAATATATTATATTATATAAATATATTAATACATTAAAATTAATTGGACATGTCTACATATTAGCTAAGAGGTATGTTTCAAACAGTGAACTCAGGAATGGCTTTTGTTATGTATTGCTAGTTTTCTGTTACCAAACATGGTTTCCCTCTCATTGAGCAGATCGTAAGTCCAATTAGAGAGCTGCTGGTTACCACCAAGGTATAAATTGCTTTACAGTACCTTATGGTTATTGTGCCATGCTGATCACTGTGGTTCACAAGAGTCATCTGGGGAGTGGGTAGGACTTCAGATTATTTCTGTCCTTTGAATTCCTAGATGACACCTCTGATACCATGAAGCAGGTTGAAATTTCAAATAAGTTTCAGCTTAGAGGCTTCTGGGTCCTGTGTCTCATAATAATCCCTTACTACACTCTAAATATTTGTCCTTATACCAACATATAAATGTAGTCCCCAAAATTTATAAAGAACATGTTTCTTTACAACAGACAAAAGCCATTACAGAAACCAACAACCAAACAGAGCTGTGGAACTCACTCTCGATGAATAGGTCTACATTATATATCCTGGACCTAAAATACAGGGAATTTTGAAGAAGAGGGGCACAAATATTGTAGCATCCAAAGGATCAGGGAAGTTTCTGTGAAATTGAGTCTCCTAGTAATGTCAGAAGCTCCACTCAAAGTCTTACCAACATGACTGCCTAAATGTGAGCAGAGAAAAGACAGCAACAACACACTTGTTAAACTGGATATGACGCCTCAACTTTACAAGAACTACAGCCATCTAAGGCAAGCTGAGAGTCCGAGAAATAGTCTTTCCCAGGAAAGAGCATGCCAACTGGTTATTCAGTACCTAATGATGAACCCTGAAAACATATACACAAGTAATCATATATACTGAGATGGTTGTACTTCTATATTTATGAATATATATGAATATATGTCTTAGTTAAGGTTTTATTGCTGTAACTAGAAACCATGACCACAGCAATTTCTATGAAGGAAAACATTTAAATGTGACTACCTTACAGTTTAGAAGATTAAGTCCATTATCATCATGGCTTCAAGTATGGTGACATACAGGCAGACATGATGCTGGAGAGGTAGCTGAAGATTCTACATCTGGGTACTCTAGGCTTTCCTTGAGCTTCTGGAACTGTCAAAACCCACTTACATTGACACACTTCCTCAACAATGCCACACTAACAAGGCCATGCTTCCTAATAGTGTCATTTTTTATGAGCCTAGGAGGTCATTTTTATTCAAGCAACTACAATACATACCCATACAAGTGTGTAACTACAATTAATAAAAAAAGAGATGATGGATTTGAAAGAGGTAAAGGAGAGGTATATGAGAAAGTTTGGAGTGAAGACAGGTAAGGGAGAAATGATGTAATTCTATTATAATATCAAAAATAAAAGAATTTACAAATGTAATTTTTCAATAACCAAATCATTGCTCGTTTACATTTGGCTATTTTAAATTGAAAATTGAATCTTACTAGGATCCATTTTAATAATAAGCAAATGATTATTAAAATGTTATTTAATACTAGAATTATCTTAACTTGTAATAGAATTTTAAGTGTTATACTCTAAATTATAAACAATTTTTCATTTACATTTTCAAGAATAAGCATAAATTATAGTACATGTGTTTGGCAAGGACCTGATGATGATGGATGATGTAGGCTTCTTTAGAAACAATTCCCTTCATTTTCTAGCCAACCAAATGTGGTTAATCTATTGGCCATTATATTATAGAAGTTCCTTGAAAAGATATGTGGTTCAAATTACACCTACTTGTTCTCTGGAAAATTCAAGTTAGTTGGCAGGAGGGTTCTTTTCAAATGTATTGACTGTTTGAAAATAGAAGTCACTTACTTCTTTTTTTTTCTTTTTTTTTCTTTTTTAAGGTTTTATTCTTACAGTTTGGGAGGAAAAGTTTTCCATATAGGTTGGTTTAATTTTTTTCTTTCTTGATTCTGTTACATATAAAATTATAACAAAGAGGGAAGCAAGTGAAGATGGGGTCCCAGGACCTAAGCAAGATAGGATGTATAGCAAAAAGGTTTTGCTTTTGTTTTGTTTTTGTTTGTTTTTGTTTTTTGTTGTTGTTGTTGTTTTCAGTTTTCAAGACAAAAGTTTCTCTCTGTAATAGCCTTGGCTGTCCTAGAACTCACTCTGTAGACCAAGCTGGCCTCGAACTCACAGAGATCCACCTGCCTCTACTTCCCAAGTGCTAGGATAAAAGCCGTGCACCACCATGCCAGGCACAAGTATAATTTTTAATAAAGAATTTAAGACTACTCCAAGTCCTATTAAAATCTCACATTTCCTCCATGAATCTAATTTTCATGCAGGTTATATTTTTTTGTTTCTTAAAGTTATAAACATCATACCTTTTGTTTTTAGTTATAGAAGAAATACATGCTGACTATAAAAAAGACACATGGGTATTTAGTGTTTTGCTACCAGTCACACACTCTTTAAAGGACTGACTTGTAACATTTTAGTATGTGGTTTCATTTTCAAAAAGTCATGAGCAAAGATCTATATGTTGCATGAGGAAAAAAATCTAAGTGATTATATTTTCAAGCCTTAACATAATTTTTAATTGTTCAAAATTCATACAGGGATTGACTATGGTTTTTTTGTTTTTGTTTGGGGGTTTTTGTGGGAGAGGGTATTGATATTGTTGTTGTTTGGTTGTTTTTGTTTTGTTTGTTTTCGAGATAGGGCTTCTTTGTGTAGCCTTGGCTGTCCTGGAGCTCTGTAGACCAGCTGTAGACAGCTCTGTAGACCGGCCTGCTGGGATTAAAGGTATGTACCACCAGTGGGCTGTTTTTTTACTTCTCTGTAAGGAGATATAATTTTTCAATATGTAGTCAATTCCCCAGGTTTTATGTCGTTCTTCAAAAACATCAGCCTCTTCAAGGCAACAGATGGTGCACTTTGTACCAAATAACCTTTTAAGTTCAGCATCTGGGACATAAAATGGTGGGCCTGCATGTTTGGTGGATCGTAAGAAAGGGTAGCCAAAAGGTAGTGAAACCCTCCTCTCAGTATGGATAGAATTATTTCGGCATAGTGGCCACAATCACCTGGGTTGACAGCCACCAACGCTCCTCTATCCCAAACCCTGTCAAACTTGCTGATATTCGCTCTGGGAAGATCAAAAATGCTGCAACAGTACAACGAAATGTTCCCCGAAGAACTCATTTCATCTCAACTGCTTTTCCACAGAGATGGAAAAACACCCTCAGTCCACCCTGGCCGTTAAGAAATGTATGCAAATGCTTCTTTAATAGCTTATGCCCTTGTTCCTGATGAAATGCAATGTGACGGGTCGCCCACTTGTCTTGCCATTCTTCTAGGGTTAGTACTCGGTTCTTCTGTGCCTCAGTATCAGGGTGCTCTTTCACATCAAGTGATGTGTTATCATTCATGGTTTGTAGACAATTTTTGTCTCAGAGGATGTTGTCTCCAGTGCCTCCGCTGGGTCCAGCTGCCTGCCTCATACCCTCGCAGGTCTTTCAGTCTGAGATAGCCTATCACTTCTTAAAACACAAAACTCAATCACTTAGAATAACTCATAAGCTCTGAAAAAAGTATACTTCTGCTTACGTATTTGTAAGTAATTTAAAGCAATATAAATTTACCTTCCTCTTGTGACACTTTTTGATTATTTAATTCAAATTAGCTGGAGTTGGGCTCTTTTTTCCTTCTTTTAAGTTCCAAAACTCATAATAAGCAAAGCTACCTCTCATAAATCAATCTTCCATTTCTGCTGTGTTAGAATTTCCTGTTTCCTTAGAGCCTATTATTGTTCTTAGAAATTATGAACACATTACAGTGTGCATGTGAAGGGTTTAAATTGCAGAACAAGCAGGAAACTTATATGCTAGTCCTACTACATGAGAATAGCTCTGAGACTGGCTGAGACATGAATGTCTAAGCATAGGAAATCCTTCTTGTTGGCTACAGAACCCCTATGAATTACTATTAGATGCCATTCTTCATGTGGCACGAATGAAGATTTAATGATGTCTTTTTATTTCTGTTCATACTAAGAGCAGAAAACCAGCCTTAATTGTTCTATGCATCATTCACACTTTATACACTTATAATTTTATGACTATATAATGCATGTGAGAAATTATATGCTTTAAGAACAAAAGAACCGGACACTGACATTGGATCCGACCTGACAAGATGCATTCCTATCAGCATGCTAGGCACTGACATCCTGTTTCCTTCATGTTCTAGCACCAAGCTGTTCCTCATCAGAACAAGACGGCTCCCAGGACACTTTCAGAGAAAGCTTCCAGTCCCAATTGGTCCAGCATTTCAAACTGTCCATACAGGACTCTAATTAAACCTAGAATTTCTCAACACTTAGAAATTGGACCACAAATGCTATTCTTAGCTTATTTAAACATTTTCCAAATTTTATTTCAGCCCCTATAAAGGTATTATTCATCCCAAATCAGCCTGAAGAAACCTTAAGAGAATGACATCCAATTTCCTTTAAAGGGGGTCTGGTAGGTTTTTAGTGGCTTTCTTGGTCTTTAAAGGGTTATTTTCAATGGGATTTGGTCATATGGTATTATTAGCTCTTATTTAGAGAGAAAACAAGGTTGGACTCAGGGCTGTCTCTCTTTTCCTTTATCTTCCATTCTTAGGTTTTGAGATAGGGGTTACAAAGAAAGAAGGGGGAATATATAAATATATAGGGAAGACAGAACAAAAAGTAGATTAATGAATCTACCCTTCAACTTAATGCTTCAATTGTCACTTATAAGGCTATTTTTGATTCACTAGTATAGAATTTTTATATAGACATAAAATAAGTTTAATTCTAGATACAGTGGTATAGAATTAAAATGTAAGATTATTCTTCACATATATATATATATATATATATATATATATATATGAGGTATTATACCCATATAACTCAATTATAAAACAAGGTTTACTTCCAATACTTTGAAAGTCCTATTGCAGGCCATTTAGGATAAGTAAGTTATACAAGTTAATTGTTAGTTGATCAAATCATTGTCATGTCAATTACTAGTCTACTTTTATCACAAGAATATACATCTTAGGTGCAGCAGATAGATATGATGCTATAGAAAGATAAGGTAAAAAGAGTTAGAGAAGGTCTTCAAAAACCTCAGAGACACACAGAATATGGCATTTAAAATGTTTTTATTATTTTAAAGATTCACTGACAATGGGACAGATTAACTCTTGGCAACAACCAGCCTACCTTAAAGAAGATGATGAGCATCAAAGAACCTCCTTAAGGAGATGGCTTCAAATGTGGCAAACAAGCCACTGGGGAAAATGTCCTCATTTCTACTAAAGACAGAATTCTTTCTAAAAAAAAGGGCAAGCTTGGATGCAGGCAGAGTCGATGGTCAAACTCTGCCAAGACAGGGTAAGCAAGTTTTCAATAGTTCCTGTCTCACAAATATGTCTGTGAGACATATTAGGCCAGAAGGCTGAAGATGATGATCCAACATTACAGAGAGTTTTGGATGACTCTTCAAGTAGCAAACTGTCTGTGTCATCTTATCATTTGGAAAGCTACTAACTTGCACTCCTGGCATACTCAGGTAATCAAATTTATTCCTTCTCAAGTCTCTGATGGAGTTGAAGATCAAGTAGTTTTACAATGAAGCTTAGTTGTTTAGGAGTTAAGGTGTTTATAGGTCTAGACAAATGTTTTAAGTGGATATTGACCAGATGTGATGGAGATTGATTTACATTCAGAATTTTAGATGCACCAAGATAGAAAAGATATATTTTCAAGGCATTCAAATACAAATAGTCAAAACATTAAGAATGTAACATTTATATAGTTTCTGATTATGTTTTGGATCTTCTTGCTATAAGTAGTTTATTGTATATATGTGTAATAACATAAATGTAATATGTAAAAAAATTAAAAATATATGAAAAAATTTTAAAAACCGAGAGAGAGAGAGAGAGAGAGAGAGAGAGAGAGAGAGAGAGAGAGAG
>OU015760.1:108442587-108474492 GCA_907169655.1 Acomys percivali
TGTGTGTGTGTGTGTGTGTGTGTGTGTGTGTGTGTGTGTGTGTGTGTTTGTGTGTGTGTGTGTGTGTGTGTGATAGACTTTGACAATTTTCAACTAACAATAGTTTGTAACAACTATTAGGTTTCTATTATTTAACAGATACAATATTTATTAAACATAATTCCCACAGCAATCCAACTTTTACAGCAAAATATATGAGACTTAGACATAATCAAGCTCTCAATCTCTTTTAACACATAGGCAAAGAAAATAATGTCTGTCTACCATATTTAATTGACTAAGAACCATTACACTGGACAAATGCCACAAAATAACAGTCTCTAGCTGCCTGAAGACTGAGAGAGGTGCTATCAGGGTCTGACTGTTACTCTCTCCAAGAAGGTTTATGTGCTCTGGAGATACTAGTTTAGAATAGCTGTAACCTACCCACCCCCAGAAGACTAGAGCTAATACATGATGGGATGCAGTCCTGAAAGCAAGCTTATATAACAGCAGATTGTTTAGCTATGCTATACTGAGTTCCATTTCCAATCCTTTTGATCCCCATTCATTTTAGCATCTATTTTAAATGCCATGAAACAGTTAAATAATGTGAAAATATACTGTTATCTTCTATTTTCTAATTCTCCTTAAAAATGTAATTGTGTGTGTAATTGCTACTTATCTACTTCACTAGCATACTTCAAGAATAATGATAATAAAATGGTCTTTGTGCAATCGTGTTCTAGTAACTTCACATAATCTTTCTTGCACTCCCACTCCCCATCTCTTTCTTTCCATTTTGGGTAGTGGGGATAGACCTAAGGCATTGAATTAGACAGTTGGTCTGAGTTATGTTTTCTAGCTCCTTTGTGTAGTCCTTTTATTTTGATACAAAATGTCTAGTTTCAGTATTTTAAAATGGTCAGAAATGGGCCTGGGAGAGTGGCAGGTTGGGGAAAGGACTTGAGGCACAAATGTGAAGATCTTAGCTCAGAGCCTCAGAATGCATGTAAAGCCTGCTGTGATAGTGTAGACCTGTAATCTTAGCACTCCAACAATGATATGGTAGGTAGATATAGGAGAATCTCCAGAGTTTTGTTTTCTAAGTAGCCTAGAAATACAGTGGTGAACAAATTACTCTTTCTCATCAATGTTTAGGTAAACAGATCAGTCAGCTGACATTGTCCTCAGACCTTCAGACATGCTCCATTGTACATATGCATTACCAGGCATTTTTATCTATACACATGACGGGGTAAACACAAACATTTTATTGAGTTAGACATACATGGTGGAAAAAGTACTTTCCTCAAAATGTACCTTTATGTATGTTTATAAATTATTCAACTATTTGCTTTATATTTTTCTTTATTTTTAGATTTTTTTTTTTCAATTTATATCTTAACTTTACATTCTGGTTGTAACTCCCTCTCTCCTATCCTCCCTGTCCTGCCTTCTCACCTTCTTTCCTCTATCTCGTTTCCCCTTTTCCCCCAAAAAGGAGACTCACAAACCCACCCCAGAACATCAAGTCATATCAGAAATAAGCTCATCCTCACAACACGGAGGCCAGGCAAGGAAGTCCCATTAGGAGGATAATAAAAAGCAGGCAATAGAGGAGGAGAGCCCAGATGGTGGTGAGCAGCGTGGACCGTGTTTAAAAGCTCCAGTAAATGATTCAGGGAATTGCAGAGAATTCTGACCCAGGAACACCAAGCTCCCCACAGTTTGAAAGGACCAAAATACAGAAAACCTGAATACCCCCGCACATGGGAGGAGCATGGATGTTTCAGACCAGAGAAGCAGCAGCGGCGGCTGAGGTTTGCATCTAGGAACCCTCCAGCAGAGGTGATTGGCATGGTAACTGATGAGAATTGCTGTGGGAGAGGGACTCACTGCAAGATTTGGGCCCAGCAACCCTAGCTGAACTTGGTGCGTGGTTTGGGTCCCATGATGCAAGCTCAATTCGGCATGCAGCTTGGGCCCTGAGACCAAAACTGGACCCGGAGTGAGGTTCAGCCTCAGAGACCCTAGTTGAACTCGGTGCACAGTTTGGGCCCAGAGATCCTAGCTGAGCTCAGCGCACAGTTTGGGCCCAAGGTCCATAGCTAGACTTGGTGAGCAGTTTGGGCCCAGAGATTCTAGCTGAGCTTGGCGTGTGGTCCCCGCCCTGAGACTTTGCCTGGACTCGACATGCAATGTGGGGCACAGTGTCTCTGGCAGAATTTGGCTCGCAGATTGGGTCCAGAGTCCCTACCTGAATTAAGCACATAGTTTGGGTAAAGAGTCCCTAGCTGAGCTCGGTGCATGGTTTGGGCCCAGAGAACCTAACGGGACTTGGCGGGCAGTTTTGGCCCAGAGACTCTAGCTGAGCTTGGTGCAAGGTCCTGGCCTTGAGACTTTGCCTGGACTTGGTGTGCAGTTTGGGCCCAGAGTCCTTGGCTAAACTGGGGGGGGGACAATTCGGGTCCAGAGAACCTAGCTGAGCTTGGCGATCAGTCCCAACCCTGAGACTTTGGCTGGATTGGGACCAGAATCCCTACCTGAATTTGGCATGCAGTTGGGTTCCTGAGTCCCTGACTGAGCTCAGTGGGCGGTGTAGACCCTGAGACTCTAGCTGAGCTCGGCGCGTGGTTTGGGCCCAGACACTCTAGCTGAGTTCGGTATGTGGTCCAGGCCACCAGAATCTGCCTGAACTCAGTGAGCTCAGTGAGCAGTTTGGGCCTGAGACCCTGCTTGGACTCAACGCTAACTGGACTAAGTGCATGGATTAGGCCCAGAGACCTGTTTGGGTCCAGAGACATGAACTGGACTCACTGTGTGTGTGGTTTGGGCCCCATGACACTAACCTGGACTATGCGAGCAGTCTGGGTCCCAAAACTCTACCGGGAACCACAGACCAGCGGAGCATCAAAGCTTTGAGACTAAGGAAATCTTGGGGCCACAAGGAGTAGAGTGACCATTAGATGACCCCCCCCCCCGACCTGCTTCAGTCCCTGGAGAGCACCAGTGATAAAAGAGGACCCAGAAGGCTGTGGACAGTTGGCCTGACCCAATGCATATTGAGAGACCCAGGATGATCACAGGACACACACACAGTACAGGGGAGCTGGAGATCACTGGTTGTGAGAGACCCAAACTTCAGGGCTAGACTCCTGCCATCCAGACCAGTGAAGCTACAGAGCTTCTGGCTTAGGGAAATCTTGAGAAAATGGGTGAATCTATCCCCAGACTCCTTCCACCCAACTCCAGATGATACCTGCCAAAAAGAGAGATGACAAGATGACTAAAAGACAGTATAAAATCATATGCAAAGAAACCAAAAACAATATGGCGTCTCCAGATACCCGCTATCCGAAAGAAAACAACCCAGAGAACTCAAACACAATGAAAATACAAAAATGACCTCAAATCCTTAGTAATGAGGATGATAATAGAGGAAACAAATAAAATTCGTAATCAAATGCAGGAAGACGCAGCCAAACAGGTAGAAGACATAAAAGAGGCCTATAGAGAGGCACTGGAAAAAATTTCAGGAAAATACAAACAACCAGATGGAGGAAATCAATAACACTGTTCACGCTCTGAAGGCCTATAAAGAAGTAATGGAAGAAACTCAGGAATATACAAACAATCATATGAAAGAAATCAATAAAACAGTTCAAGATCTAAAGACGAAAATGGATTCAATGATAAACACACAGACAGAAGAAAAACTGGAAACACTCCTTTATTGTTGGTGCAAATGCAAGCTTGTACAATCACTTTGGAAATATATCTGGCACTTTCTCAGAAAACTGAGAATAGTGCTAATCCACACCTTGGAATATACCCAGAAAATGTTCCACCACACAACAAGGACATATGCTCAACCATGTTCATAGCAGCCTTTTTTTAAATTTTATTAATTTATTCTTGTTACATCTCAATGGTTATCCCACCCCTTGTATCCTCCAATTCTTCCCTCCCTCCCATTTTCCCCTTATTCCCCTCCCCTATGACTGTTCCTGACAGGGATTACCTCCCCCTGTACATGCTCATAGGGTATCAAGTCTCTTCTCAGTGACCTGCTGTCATTCCTCTGAGTGCCACCAGGTCTCCCCCTCCAGGGGACATAGTCAAATGTGAGGCACCAGAGTATGTGAGAAATTCATATCCCACTCTCCACTCAAGTTTGGAAACTGTTCTGACCATTAGCTAGATCTGCGTAGGGGTTTAAAGTTTACCGCCTGTATTGTCCTTGGCTGTTGCCTTAGTTTGAGCGGGACCCCTTGGCCCAAATCTGCTTATCATAATATTCTACTTGTAGGTTTCTAGGACCCATTGGATCCTTCTACTTTGCTATTCTCACATGGTTCTCTCATCTAGAGTCCCAATAGGATGTCCTCCCCTCTGTACCAGTTTCCTGGTAAGTGAAGGCTTTCATGGGACATGCCCCTTGGGCTAGTATGCAGATATAAGTGAGTATATACCATTTGAGTCTTTCTGCTTCTGGGTTAACTCACTCATTATGATCATTTCTAGTCCCATCCATTTGTCCACAAATTTTGGGATTTCCTTGTTTTTAATAGCTGAGTAGTATTCCATAGTGTAAACGTACCACAGTTTCTTTATCAATTCTTCAACTGTGGAACATTTAGGCTGTTTCCAGGTTCTGGCTACTATGAATAAGGCTGCTAGAATCAGCTAGAAATGATCATAATGAGTGAGTTAACCCAGAAGCAGAAACACTCACCTGGTATATATTCATTTATAATTGGACACTAGCCCAAAAGGCATGTCCCAGGAAAGTTTTCACTTACTAGGAGATTGGGACAGATGTGAGGACATCCTACTGGGACTCTTGGTAAGAGAAATATAGGAGATGGGGAAATAAAAGGACCCAGAGGGTCCTAGAAACCTACAAGAAGAACATCATGATGGATGAATCGGAGCCTAGGGGGTCTGCTCAAACTATTGCACTAACCAAGGACAATACAAGTAGTTAACATTGAACTCCTACTCTTATCTACCCAATGGACAGTACCTTCTCCATAGTTATGTGGAGAGCAGGGACTCCCTCTGACATGAACTCTAGTGCTCCATATTTGATTACCTTCCTTTGTTGGGGTGCCCTGATGGCACTCAAAGAAAGAATAAGCAGGCTACCAAGATGAGACTTGATAGCCTATGACCATATAGTGGGGGAGGAGGTCCCCTTCAGTTTTAGACCTAGGGTAGGGGAATAGGGTGAAAGTGGGAGGGAGGTAAGAATGGGAGGATATAAGTGATGGAATAACAATTGAGTTATAATCTGAATAAATTAATAAAATTAAAATAAAAAAGGTCTAGTAAAATTGTGTGCCAAAACCATCGGGCTGTAGGACTTTTTTGGTTGGGAGACTTAATGGCTACTTTTTTTTTTTCCTTAGGAGTTATAGGACTATTTAATTTGATTACCTAACCTTGATTCAACTTTGGTAAGTGGACTATATAAAGAAAGTAGTTCATTTCATTTAGATTTTTTTCCAAATTTGTGGCATAAAGGCTTTCGAAGTTAAGACCTAATGATTCTTTGGATTTTCTCAGTGTCAATTGTTTTTCCTTCCTCTCATTTCTGACTTTGTTGATTTGGTTATTGTCTTTCTGCTTTTTAGTTCCTTTGACTTGGTTTTCTCAAAGAATCAGTTCTTCATTTCATTGATTCTTTGTATATTTCTCTTTGTTTTTAATTGATTTCAGCCTGAAGTTTGATTATTTCCAGCCATATACTCTTTTTGATGTGTTTGCTTCTTTATATCTCCTAGGGATTTCAGATGTTCTGTTTAGTTGCTAGTATAAGATTTCCCTGTTTCATTATGAAGGCACTTAGTGCTGTGAACTTTTCATCTTAACACTGATTTAATTGTGTCCCATAAGTTTGGGTATGTTGAAATGAATTTTAGGAAGTCTTAAATTTTTTTTCTTATTTCTTCCCTGAATGAGTGGTCATTGATTAGAGAGTTTCTTAGTTTCATGCATTTGTAGACTTTTTCTTTTTTCTGTTGTGTGCTGAGGCTTGCTTTGTGACCAATTATAAGGTCAATTTTGGAGAAGGTTCTGCAAGGTGCTTAGAAGAAGACATATTCTTTTTGGTTTAGGTGGAAAGCTCTTAAGATATATGTTACATCCATTTGATTCATGACATCTGTTAGTTTCTTTATTTCTCTGTTTAGTTTCTGTCTTGATGACATGCCCTCCCATGAGAATGAGGTGTTGAAGTCTCTACCTCTTAATGTGTATGGATCCATGTGTGATTTAAATGATAGTAATGTTTTGTTTGTTTGTTTGTTTGTTTTTTCAAGGGTGGGTGCCCTTGTGTTGGGGTATAGATGTTCAGAATCAAGGTATCAACTTGTGGACTTTCCCTTTGATGGGTATAAAGTGTCCTTTCCCATCTCTTTTAATTTGGTTGAAAGTCTATTTTATTAGATAATAGAATGGCTACTCCAGCGTGCCTCTTGGGTCAATTTATTTAGAAAACCTTTTTATAGTCCTTTACTCTGAGGAAATGCCTATCTTTGTTGCTAAGGTGTGTTTCTTGAAGGCAGCAGATTGATGGGTCCTCTTTATGTTAGCCTGTGTCTTTTCATTGGGGAATTAAGTCTGCTGATGTTTGGAAATATTAACGCCCAATGATTCCTGTTGTTTTGATGTTGATGGTTGTAGCGTATTTCTCTTCTTTTTGTTTTGCTAATGTGGAGTTATTTATTCACTATGTTTTCTTGGGTGTAGATAACCTCTTTTGTTTGGAGTTTTCTTTCTGTTTTACTCGGTAGGACAGGGTTTGTGCAGAGATATTTGCTTACATTTTGTTTTGTCATGGAATATCTTGTTTTCTCCATCTATTGTGATTGAATATTTTACTGGGCTGACATATGCAGTCTCTTAGCATTTATAAGATATCTGCCCAGGCCCTCCTGGCATTTAGAGCCTCTCTTGAGAAGTCAGATTTGAGTCTAATAATTTGCCTTTATATGTGGCTTGGCCTATAATCTTTGCAGATTTAATATTTTTTCTTCTGTACATCTAGGATTTTGATATGTGGTGAGAGAGTTTTCTTTTTTTGGTGCAATCAATTTGGTTTTCTGTAAGCTTATTTTATGTTTATAGGCATCTCATTCTTTAGGTTGTGAAATTTTTTTTCTCTGGTTTTGTTAAAATAATTTTTTGGAGCTTAGAGCTGGAAATATTCTCTGTTTTCAATTTTAATTATTCTTAGATTTTGTATTTTATTAGTGTCCTGTATTTCCTGTATGTTTTGTGACAGAATTTTTTTGATTCAACATTTTCTTTGATAAATGTTTCAATTTCTTTAATTGTATCTTCTACACCCTAGATTATTTCCTCCACCTCTTGTATTCTGTTGGCAATGCTTGCCTCTGTGGTTCCTGTTTTCCTCCCTAAGTTTTCTATCTCTAGGATTTCTATAGCTTGTGTGTGTGTGTGTGTGTGTTTTTTATTGTTTCGATTTCCATTTCAATACTTGAATTGTTTTACTCATTTTCTTCAAGTATTTGTTTGATTTTTCTGTATTTCTTTATTTGATATATTTTTTTACTTCTTAAATCCCTCTATCATCTTCATAAACATAGATATAAAATCATTTTCTTGTGCATAAGCTGTGTTACAGTATCCAGGGATACTTACATTTTGATAGCTTGATTCCTGTGGTGCCATATTGCCCAAGATTTGTTGGTTGTGTTCTTTAGATGGCCTTTATCCCTCTGGTTATTTCTGGCATTGTATTGGCTGGTTGCTCCTGGTGTCTGTTGGATTTCTCAGGGGTATGGGAAGAGTGCTGGACAGAAGTCTGGATTTTCCTGGAGCAGCCCTCCATGGGATGGTAGGTATGGTTGTGGACTGGCTGCTGGATTTGAGAGATTAGCCTGCCATTCTTCTCAGGTGGCTGTTTCCCAATTAAACCTACAAGTAGGATATTGAAGAGGGAGTGTCTAGCCTGTATGATCCTGAGAACCAGCAGGTCTTTTCAGGAACCCAGAATCCCTCCTCTGGCTGGGGTGAATTCCTAGTGTTAGCATCCCTACCACTTGCTTACTCACTCCACGATATCTAAACTGTCCAGACACCATGTGTGCTGGGTTCTGCCATTTTAGAGTAAGTTCCTATATGCTTCTAATGTCTGGCGGTATCTTCATGGAGAAGGGTAGAGTCATGGGACTGAAGGCTGGGATAGGACCATTTCCCTGGTTCCTAGAAGTAAAGTGGCCAGAGGCAGGAGCCTCATGCTGCTGGAGCCCATGTTGTTGGGACATTGGAAATGGTTGGGTGATCAAAGGCTGGAACTTCTTGTTCCAGGCATCTGTGGGCTCTCTTCTCACCTGGGAAACACAGAATCTGGACTTTTAGAGTCCACATCATGGCCTCTTGCTTGCTCCATCGTCACTTCAGTCCTCCTATCCATACACAGTATATGCTTATTACAACCATCTTGGAGCCTCTTATTAGAGTTCTTAAGATTTAAACTGTTGAAGCAGGTCTTTCCCTATTGAAAATCTTTCTTTTTTACCTTTGGATTCACTAATTAAAACAAAAATTTGAATATTTGAAGTAAATAAATGTGGAATAATTGTTCTATTTCATTTCAATACCTGTATCCAGAAAGCAGGAATAAAAATATAATTTATATATTCAGTAGCTAATATTTATAGACTCCAAATAATTTAAAAATATTATTTGAAAGATAAAGATCTACTGATATGTTGTATCATAATATGAACAAATTTAAGAATATATATTAATATTTTTATTTTTAAAATATTATTTCTATAGTGACCCCCACATCTGATTAGTGAAAAGTCAAATGTAGTTATAGTTCAAATGACTCAGTGGACAGAAATGGGCCATCTTATTTACCTGATGAATAATAATAATAATAAAACATGAAGTTTCAAGTGAAATGGAAGCAGGAACTTTCCAGAACTAAGTAGATTTTAAAAATCATATTGCTGGAAAATCTTTACAATACAACACACAGTTAATGAAGTCATCAGCAGATATGCTTGGACATATATCATAGTAATTGTGCCAGTGTATGAGCTAAAGAATAGACAGAGAGCAAAGGTGGAAAGATATACCTTGGGAAATTAAACTGCAAATTAAATATAAATCAAGGTGGTAGTAGCTACCAGAGAGAATCAGACAGGCAAACACAAATCAATTGAAAATGCAAAAAAAATTTACTAATAGGACATCACCACAGATTGTGAAAAAGTAACAAATTAGGTGACAATATACATGCATAACCCCAACAAGGAAAGGTGTACTAATAGTATAACTGGGGTCTGTTTTTCATCATCTTATCTTGCCATTTTACCCTCCTTGAAGAGAAACTCTATGCTTCAGGTAAATCTAGCTTAGTAACCTGAATATAGCAATCACTGACAGCAGCTTTCTGTGTTGGATAAATAAGATAGTCTTGTTTGTCAGAAAGCATTTCTGTGATACTTTGTCTAGTAACAAATATCAACTCAAGAGATTTTATCTGATCTGACATGTCTGGTTTCTATCTCATTGTTGAACTGATGGCTGTTGTTTCTCAGTAGGAAATGAGGGCATATGTTTAAAGTGGAACTGTAATTGATTCTGTTTGCATCTACTTTATTTTCCAAGTGAAGTGATGTGCTAAAAGGCCTTGAGTATATTTTAAAAACAGTAATATGATTCACATATTTTCCATTTGTGTGTTTTCCTATTTGTTTTTTCTTTAATCATAATTATTTCTAGCTAAAATGCTTTTTTTCTGGTTATTATTGTATAGTGGTAAGTGAGTTTAATGACCAATGAGCTTTTGCTTTCTTACTTATTCCTCTAGATATGAGAGCAATGTTTGACATGCATAGATCTTTGGTAAGTGTTGAATGAACAAATGAAAAAAAATAGTGATATAAAAAATAAGACAACTTTCTATCTAAGCAACAAATCCTTAGGAATAGTTTAGTCACAGATCATTGTTTCAATGGAGAAATAATATGATTTGTGTGACCTCGATGTTAATGGCAAACTCTCATTTCTGGATATACTCTGAGCTTGGTATAAGATGAAAGACTCCCTGTTTCAACTGGATTCCTTCTCTGCCTGATTTGAGGAATGTCAGATCTTCTAAGGAGTGTTGAATATCTCTCAGGGAGATTACAAACCCAATCCTTTCCTAATAAGGAACTTCTTCTGATACCACCTGTGAACACCCACCCTATTCAAATAAGATGTCTTGGCTTCCAACTAATGACCTTTAACTGTATCTGGAATTCTTCCTTAACAATAGGGTAATTAAGTACTACTTTTCCCTCTTATGGTAGCACTGTTTTATTCACAGTAAAAACTGTTCCTACTGCCTAAGTGTTATAAGTCCCTGATTTATGAAATAAACACTCCCTCACAACATTCCTCCACCATGACTGCCTGAAACTCATCAATTATTCCATAGAAGGAAGATTTCCCTTCCTCCCTGGATGACAATCAAGTAGCTACTCACATGGCCACAACTAGTTTCCACTGTTCACTGAAATGTAATGATCAGGAAAGGGTGGTAGAACAATCTCAGCAGCAAAGGAAGCCCACCCCATCTCTGTGAGCTATACGCTTTCCATACCTGACTTCCAGCCAGTTTTGTGCTTTTGGCCCACCCTTGATGTTAAGACAGTGGCCTAACTGAAGGGCTGTAACACAGAGGTATCATCACAGGTTTTGGAAATGCCAAAGTTTCCACTGCCATATGGTACTAGCAATTTCATTTAAAAAGTCCTAATTGCTACACTCGAATTGAATGCTCTAACAACTCCAGAGAGACAAATGTAACCTTTAATCTCAAGGTCCTTCTGTTTCTATCTGAAAGCAAACAGTCATGGACTGGATTGTGGAACAACAACTATAAACATAGAATGTGAGTGAACATCCTTTTTATTTCGGCAGCATGCATGATAGTGTCAGCAGAAGCTCAGTGGATTGCTGAGTAAAACAAAAAAGTTTCTATTATCTTCTCCAATTTGAGACTGGCCACTACAGACTAATCTAAATTAGCTTAATGATTAGCTTAATAACTGGAAGTAGTTTTGGTGTCTTTGGGGTAAAAGATGAACCTTAGAGCAAAAATAGTAGTTGGAACTATATATTCATATGCCCTCCCTACAATTGAATCTTGACCTATAGTTATATCTAAATAAAAAAATAGAAACTTTTGAATTTAGTTTTTGCTATAGAGTCCAAATGAAACTGGAAAGAGTGCATGATATTAACACCTTTTATAGAAGGAATCGCTGCAATAATTAGATTCCAGGGCTCATTTTCAGCAACAATGAAAAGACAATTGTAGGAGTTGTAACATGTAAGCCTAACAGTTCACTGTTCATGCACAGACCAGCTTCTGCACAGTAAATGTCTAGATCTGAGACTATGTAGTATGCCAGTCAGTTATAGCCTTGTAAAAGCAAAGTGAATGGGTAGTCTAAGTGAAAAATTGCCTCCAAAATGTTGGTATTTTGAAGGAGGAATTCACAGCTGGACCTGGCAAGCTGTGAAAATTGTGCTTCCTGCAAAAAAGAAGGGCTGGCACAGACTTTGAAATGACTCTTCATGACTAAGAAACTCACAGGATGAAAAGGATTTAACAGAGTTCTTTTAAAATTATGCTATTTGATAAACACACAACTTGATTTTCTTTTAGGCACATTACTTATAATGAATCAGCATGGTGGCTATTTTCCTTAATACAGTAACAGTGTAGGGAAGGCCCATGAATTGCTAGAATATAGATAATTTATTTAGGCAAACAACCCTGATGTTTAATAAATTACTTAAAATTTTCTTTTGTGTGCCAATGTTTTTCATTTAAAGAAATAATTTCTGAATTTTCCTTACAGCAAACAGAACTTAGAAATCTAACTTTGACCCAATTAAATACAAGAGGGGTGATATGTGGGAAATTCAGGCATAGTTCTTAAAGGTTTATGCCTTGACATCTACATTCATTTCTTCTACTACATAGAAAAAAGATGAAAAGCCTTTGCAGACATCTATAGCATTAAGAAAGTATGACAGAAATAATGGATTTTCATTTTAAATTATTTCAAAATTGTAATATCAGCCATGGGATTTATAGGACTGTTTTGTTGTTCCAATTAGTGGTGACTTAAAATTTGTGAATTGATATAAGTATCAACAGGAATTTCCAGGAAAAACATAATGTGATATGGGAAAGCAGATATAAAGTATTAGAAAGGCAAATAAAATATAAATGCCCAATCTTCAATGTTTCAGAGGGCTATTAAATACCTATAATGAAACATTTCTGTTGTTAAGTGACTAAACAAACAGTGTAAATATACATGTGTCTATATAGCTTTCAATAAGTTAACAATTAGTATATCATTATTGATTCTTAGTATTAAAATATGAAAAATATAGTTTGCATTTTGTCATATTTATCCTTCTCTCATGCTACATATTTTATTTATAGTAGTATTGTGTTTTGCTCTATCAGAAAATAAATGACTAAAAAAGAGAGCTAAATTTAACTGATGTTTACAATGGCTTATTATTGTGGGTTCAGTAGCATCTTCAAAAAGTCATACCTATGCAGAATCTCAGAATAAGATTTTTTTGTTAGTAGGGTACTGTAGATGCAATTACTTAAAGAGGTTAAACTATAGTGGCTATTATTGTTGGTTTTAAATATAATGACATGCCTTTACAAGATAATGGAATTTTAACACATAGGGAAAGAGGCATAGCAAAGAAGCAAATACTGACACACATATTGGCGTTGTGCTGATACTTACCAAGAAGGACTGAAACTGCTGCTGAGGACAGAGGGGAGAAAGGGATTATTGAGTTCTTTCTTAACTCATCCATAAACTGTAACAACTTGACTTTAAGAGATATTCACCTCTTAAACTATGAAAGAATATATAGCAATTATTTTAAGACATTCTTTTCAGAAAAATTTTGTAACAGCATTAAACTGAAGCAGACAAGGAAACAAGTTGCATTGTTGTGTCTTCTAGATACAACAAGGAAGGTACACCCATGAAATCTCAACAGTATATTCCTCCAGAAGACCTTTTATTGTACATGATTGTTTTAGCTATTTTCTGTTTTTTGTTTTCCATATGAAGTTAAGAACTAATCTTTCCAGTTCCATAAAATATTGTGTAGGTATTTTGATAGGGATTGCACTGAATCTGTAGATTGCTTTTGGTAGGATAGCCATTTTTACTATGTTGGTTCTCCTAATCCACAAGCATGGGAGATCTTTCCATTTTCTGATGTCTTCTTAAATTTTCTTCTTCAGAGACTTGAAGATTTTTCATATAAGTCTTCCACTTGCTTGGTTAGATTTACACAAAAATACTTTATATTATTTGTGGCTATTGTGAAGGATGTGGTTTCCCTAATTTCTTTCACAAACCCTTTCTCATTAGTATACAGGAGGGCTACTGACCTTTAGATAAAATTACCTTCAGAATCTTATAGAACATTTACCTTTTGGGCACACTTAAGCAATAGGTAGAATTAGTTGTGGATTTGAGATTAAGCGAACAGTTTGGAGCTAATTACAATAGAAAGTAAAGGTAAAATCTTAACAGCAGAGGGGAGGAAATTTATTTCAGTTCCTTTACGTAAATTTTAAATATAATTATTCTTGTTATATTTGCTGTTTATATTTCTCGACACATCTAAAAGGGTATGTAATTATATTGCTTTCATATTTATCTAATTCTTATAGAGGAATTTTAACCTAGAAAACTCACTGCTCTGATCACATTCAAAGACCTTCTATGTCTGTGTAATCTGGCTGGAATATAGACATGACCTTAATATACATCATTAATTAGTGACATCTAACTGGGGGACAGACAAAGTGATGAATCAGAGAAAGATTTGACAGAATAGGATACAGCCAGTGTTCACTAGAACATCACAGAAAAGAAAGGCAATTTAAGAGACTACAGGGAAAAGCCCTTTAGTTGAGTTGAGTTGGAATCAGTCAGTTGGGAATCAGTGAAGTGAGTGTCATGCAGTGTTGACTTCATGCAGTTCAGTGCAGGTCAGCAAGGGCAGTTGAAGCCAGAGTGTAAGAAGGAGCCAGAAGATTAGAACAGATTGCTGGAGTTAGTTTTAATCCAAGCAGAGAATTCAGTGAGAACCTGAGATGCCAAATTAAATCAATCAGCTTGGAAAGGAGTTTGAGCCATAATAGCTGATTTGAACCAGACAGCCAGAGTTCAGAGAGAACTGGAAGGGATAAGCCTATTCAGCAGAAAGCTTCTGAAAGAAAAATTACAGTTGACAAATAAAAGTTACTTTAACAGTTTCTGTTCAGCTTTTCTTTTGATTTAATTTATCCCAGAAATAATTACCAATGCTTCTGAGGTCAGATAAAATGAAAATCTGGATCTTTATCCCCAGCTTCCATTATAACCTGAACAAAGGTAATTGAGTCTACACATAAAAATATTCTAGTAAATGACCCAAAGTAGAAAGCTTCACAACAATAAAATCCATTTTAATCATGGCTTTGTAGCACTTTTCTACATGATTAATATTAAGAAAACATATTTGATCTTATTTTAATTTCCACTCTTACTCACAAAGTTCTATTAGAAAAATGCTAATTTACACTGTAAGTGATAGCTGATTAAAATCATCTGTGAAGATTAGAAAATACAGTAAAGATTGAGAACCAAATTTTCAAATCACAGCTGTTTTCCACTCAGGTCTTATGTTTCATTGGACTGTGGAAATATGAGATAGGAAGATAAATTATCTTTTACAAATATGTGCCTTATCTATTACCTAAAAAAAAAGAGAAAGTGGAGAATTAAAATTGAAAATATTTCAAAGGCACAGTTAATTCACATATCCCTTAATTATAATTAAGACTATTTGATATTTATTACTTCTGCATTACTCCAAAAGAAACCTCAGTATTTCCTTATTGCATAAAATGAATAAGGTACCATGCTTGGGGTAAAAATGAGTATAGATTAAATATTCCACCATAGCCATCTTTCCTAGTTGAGTACTCTTCTTCTACCTTCCATAGGAAAAATTGAAGGATTCTTCCCTGAAATGAGACCTAGATATAGCAATGTTTGCATATTCCTCAGTGAAATTCCTGGTCCAAATTTGACTACTATATATGAAAACCTACTTGTAACTAACCATTCCAAAATGATGCATCTATAATTCATAGGGAACTATTTATCTTGTAATTCTTGCACACTAAAAGATAGATAGGGTTGTTTTTGTAAAGATTCTAGAAAAAGGTCATCTAAGTTAAAACACTCAGGCAGTAGAAGACTTTACAAGTAATCTAATACAAGCAATCTATTTTCTGAATTTCTAGTACTGATATTTCAATTGCTTGAGTAGGTAAATGTTTAGAAAATAGGTCTTTGAATATTTTCATACAATGGCAAATTTATGAGAGTATATAAATAGCCAAAGCAAAAAATTTTCTTAATAAAATACCAGTTTTGGTTGTGAACAACTAGGGGAAATATTGGTACTTCCATGAAATGATATGTTGAACTGTATTACATATAATATATCAAATTGAATTCTGGAAAAACCCCTCTTTGGATTAAACCAACCTGATACTGATTTCAGGAAATGCTATGGCAAAGTGGGATCATAAGCAATTTGGTTACATTATGTATGAGTTAATTCCTCATGACAATACTGAAATAATAGAATGACCACTGGCAATTATTGTTACATAATATCTGATTATGATATTAACTATATTAACTGAAAGATAAGAGAAAGAAATTGTTGAAAATAGCTCTTCTAATACCACTAGCATCCCATAACCAAAGTATATACAGATTGGGCAGCAACAGTTGTCTCCACTGCAGAAAAAATAGTATTCCTAAAAGAACCTTTCTAAGTTACTAAATAAAATGTGCAAGGAACAATAAAAACAGACTGGCACACTGAAGATTAATGTCAAGGCTATAATTTGTTACTTACAATGCCCATACTATGAAAATGTGAAATATGGAAAGAAGCAGGAGAATTTATACATCGACAGAAAATGAAAATCAAATGACAGAAACTACATGTTAACAGATATTGTGCTGAACAGAAACTTTTAGCAAAAGTTATAAACATGGTTGATTAATAAAACAGAAAATTGTTCTTAAATAATAAAGTAATATATGATTCAATAATGCTATGGAATGGAAATTTATAAGGAATTGTTCATTATTAAAATGACAATAAATCATACAGTTGGTTAGACAAACATAAACAGAACATAACAAATGAAATTGAACTAAAAGGACTGACGAGATGGCTTAATAAATAAAAAGTCCTTGCCAAACAAACATGAGGAGCTGAGTTCCATCTCCAGTACCCACTAGAGTGTTGAACATGGTGGAGCAGGTCTGTAATCTCAGCATTGAACATAAACATGGAAACATACACAAATTCAATTGATGAGCCTAGCATATTTAGAATAACAAAAGGAACTTAGATTATATAATACAAAATTAAGGAACAAAATTACTTAGAATTTTGCTAACACTATCAAAATACATGTTTCAATATTAAAAAGGCAAAGGAAAAGGGACAGAATATACTGAAATAAATTATAATTTAAAACACATATTTGAGAATACTCAACTGACTATAGTTTGCATAAGTACAAATATGACCACAAGAAAATAAATTATAGTAAATACTGAGAGCTAGATATTCAGAAATAAAAGAAATAAAATTTCCATGTAAAGAGAAATGAAAATAGTATCTTGCCAGCAATTACGACTTAAAAGATTTGCTAATTATATTTTAAATTAAAAACAAGTAATATAATTACCTTAAAATAGATGAAATATGAATTTATTGACTAAAACAAAGTGCCAGCTACAGAAAAGTGTGTATTTTATATTTAGAAATTACAGTAAGTTAATTTCAGTAGAATAGTGAACCCTTGAGATTAAGAGCAGTGAAGGATTGATTTAATTATACATGCTATCTGCAAATGTTGAACTATTACACTGAATTACATCGATATGTGAAGTTGATACATGCTATTCAAAATGTTTCTCATTGTAGGTATTCAATGTCCCACCATGATGGACCTGTATTAGTGGGTCTTGCAAGTTTGGTCATTGTCTGGTTGTCAATACTACATGCAGTAAGACCTTGGAAGGTATGAGATAATAGATCCAGAGTGCTACGGATGGCATTTACTCTACAATGTCACTTCCATTATAAAATTTGAGTGGCAAATTTTAACAACCTCCATAATTCACTTCTTTTCAAAATAAATCTACTTCTCCCAGCTGTTTTGGGTAGCAGCATCCTTGTATTTCAGTTTGGTCTTTGTAATTGGAAATAGAGTTTTTTCATGGTTGACCTTGTGACATAAATTTAACTCATTGTCTCTCTCCTCTCTTCTACTCCTACTTGCAGGTCTTTGGCCAAAACACCAACAATAGTACAGAAATTTAGAAAGCCAGAACACTTACTTTCAAAGTGTGTTCAGGTTCACTCACTCTCTCTCTCTCTCTCTCTCTCTCTCTCTCTCTCTCTCTCTCTCTCATCTTCCCTCTCCTTAAACCCCCTCTCTCACTCATCCTACCCTGCAGTCTTTCTACCTGCTATCTCTCTTTACTGCCCCTACCCTCACTAGTGTGTGTGTGTGTGTGTAGATACAGAGATGTCTGCTCTCTGATTTTTTTCTCAAAGTATTTGAAATTGATGCTGGTACTCACAGTAAAAAAATTGGGTGAGACAAAGGAACTGTAGTGTAAAAGTGAGGAGAAAGATAAAAGGACCTAGAGGTAACAAGAGTTCCGTGAAAAGACAAACAGAGCCAACTAACCAGGACTCACAGGGGCCTGTGGAGTCTGAAGCACCAACCAAAGACCATGCATGAACTTGATCAAGGTCCTCTACATAGATGTACTAAATTGACAACTCAGGTTTCATGTGGGTTCACTAGGAAGGGGAGTGGGTATTGTCTCTGACATGGTCTCTGTTGTCTGCTTTTTGATCTCTTCCCCTGATAGAACAACCTTGCCAGGCCACAGGGGAAGAGAATGAACTCAGTCCTGATGCAATTTGATGAGCTAGGGTGGATGGGTAGGGGGGGAATACCCTTTTACGAAGACTATGGGAGGAGGAGGGGGGACTGAAAATAGATGAGGGATGGGGTATGACCAGGATGTAAGGTGAATAAATAAATAAGTTAATAAAAACTTTAAAAAAGAAAAAAATATTTTACCTTTTCACATCTGAGAAATTGAAGATTCTGGAAGTCTTCTGGAACAATTATATTTGGTTACAATTCAGTCTTTCTAATTGTGCTAGAGGTAGGTACAGTAGATGGTAGAGATGAACATGCTTAGAAAATATAGAATATCAAACGTAATTTTAGCCCCAGTGCTGTAATAATGTATAGCGTGAAGCAGGAGAGATACGTTACCAAAAATTCACTAGGCTAGAAAGAAACCTAGTTTCTCGTGAGAGGGCAAACATCCACATTTCGTCCTGTCTTACTGTGCCAGTCTTGCAATGAGCCAATGAAACTGTCACAGATGCTCCATACAATGCAGGGGGAGCACTTGGAAGCCCAGGATCATACCATACCCTCCAAAAAGATGGCAGTTTCTTGGGAACCACAGACCAGGACCTCCAGCAGATCCCACCACCATCACTGGTGGGAAGTCCCAGGAAAGCACCTACTGCAACTTTACCCTGATTCATGAGTTTATTCTTCTAAAAATTTTCAACATTGTCCAAAATACTACCATAGAGACTGTTAAAATCCTCTCTGGCTAAAAGGATGTGGACCACCTGCTGTGTGTGGACTGTACAGACAATCTTCTAATGCAGCTTGATGCCCAACTTACTCTCATTGCATCTGACAGTCAGTCCTACAGGAGTTTCCTAGAGAGAAAATTTCTGGTGAGTGAGGGGAAGGAGGCACTACAAGTGAAGCTCTGGTCTGAGCTGACCTGTCTGAAGCAGGAGCAGGCAAAGCTGGCTCAGGAGCTAGAGGACATAGACCACCATCATTAAAGAGTAACCACTGTACTCTAAACAGCCCAGGCAGAGAGCAAAGAGCTGTATCAATAGGAGCAGCAGCCATGAGCAAAGTATACAGCCTTGAAAATGGAACAACTGGAGCTGATGGAACTTCTAGGCAGTGTGGAGAACCAGCTGGAGTATGCCCTGAGGCAGCTGCAGCTTTTGAAAATTACTAGCATCTTCAATGCTGAGGTTACCATATCAGATTAGAGTCCCTTGGACATTATCAACAATTTTGAGACTGGGCTGACTCCCCAGGGTCCCAGTGGGATCAAATGAGATCAACGCTATCAGGGGACAGACAGCCTTACTAATCTTCACCTTATCCAAGATAGTTGTATTTGAATTCCAGAGGTAACAACTGGTTCTCTGCAGTGTCCATTCATACCTCAGGTCCTCCTTTACTGGATGGGGTACTGCTGCTATTCTCTGATGGGAGCCACAGTGTCATTTGAACAAGTGGGACAAAGGCCTTCCTATACTTCCTGGAGCAGTTTGTGGAGGAGACTGAGAAGGACAAGGGAGGCCTCTGCCTGCCCTACAGGATCCATGTGAAGGAAGGTACGATGGAGGATGTCTGAGGCAGTGGGGAGTACTACTCTATCAGGACCCATCTGAACAAAGAGGAAGAGTGGGCAAGGGCTTTGAAATTCATGCTTACCAACTTGAAGTTGATTCTTAATTGGGCTTCTTTAAGGTTATTCATAGCTCAAGTTGGACTTAAACCATTGAACCTCAGATTATATGAACCAATAAAGAACGAGTTTTAAAAATATTTCCTTAGGTTTCTGGTTGAGCCCTAGCACCAATTATGTGTATTTGCTCAGAGTGACACTGATGTCACTGCTGCTTTCCTTGTACTCCTGTGTCTCTTTCTCCTGTATTTTTCCTCTGGTCCACCTACACCCAGGTATTCTAAATGACAAGGAAAAACCAACAAACAAAGACATAAGATACCCCTGCATTAAAAAATGATAAAGAAATGAGCCTGGAATTGCATGGAGATCAGCGGAGTCAGGGCAATGGGGTTAAAGCTGAGTTTGAACTTCTTGAGAAATATTGTGGTAGCTTTACTGTATATAGTACATGTTAGGATGGCAGTGGTCATGAGATGAGATTGTTTAGGGATTGTGTTTTGTTTTTGTTGTTGTTGTAATATATAAGTTTTTTCTTTTCATCTCTAAGACAATTTCAATATGTGTCTACATTTTCTAAAATAAAAAGGTATTTTTGTAAAAGTATAAAAGCGCTTTATTACTTATGTTTGTCTAAGGGTCTGCAAATATACTTCTGATGTTAACCGTGAATATATGTAAGTCACTAAAAGTATTTAGAAGATGGTTATGAAAGTATGTTCAAAGTATTTAGAATAGGACCAGAAAAGTATCTCAGTAGTGAAATGCTTATGTAGCTAGCACAGATCTCTATGTTTCATCCTCAGCACCACAAAAATGTGAAAATGGAATATGCTTCAATGTAGAACACATTATGCTATTGTAACAAACATCCTTTAAATGTCAGTGGTTATATAAGTTAATTATTTTCTCATGTGAGATATGTCTCATTTTTTCAAAGGGAAAATTACAACTGTAGTTACTTTTTTCTCTTGGTGTGTCAGTGTTTTCATCTTTTATCATTGTTTGGCAGTACAGTAAAGAGAAAAGAAAAATCTATAATTTCTTATATTTTTAAATGAACGATTTAAGGAGGTACTACATAATCATTTTTGTTCCTATAAGTCATAATTAGTCTGGCAGCAAACACAAGTGAACAAGAAATGAAATTCTTATACACTTGCAGGAACGAAAATGTTTCTAACAAATAGTACTAACGTCTATCACAGAGATAAAAATGTTTGCTTTGTCTCCTTAAGATATTTTTAAAGCATAGCTAGTTTAAGTACTTTAAGAGATATATGTTGCCTCGAATAATATCTTTACCTAACTTCCTTCTCAAAATTGGAATTTTCTCTTACTTTTCATGAGACCAAGTGTGCCCTCTTGTGTACCTATTTCATGGGATATTATTTTACTTCCAATTCAAGGAGGATACCTTCTATTTAGATGCATCATTGATATTCTATGTTGAAAATTTACTCATCAAATTTTCACCTTCCAGAAAAAAATTCAGAATTTGATGAGTACTAGAAATGCAAATATATATATTAATCTGATCCAAAATATATTTATATAATTAAACATTCTTATTATCATTATCATTTTAAAATAAGTGATGTTTCACTATTATACTTGAAATGATGTTGTATCTCTATAGACTATATAAATTGTAGTTTTTATTTATATTCAATTTTGGGTTAGATACCCTAGTTCAATTATCTTACTCTGAGTCTAATTCTTCAACCTAGATGTTAGTTTATAAATGAGTGTTCCTTAATTTTTTTTTGCACACACACATACAAAAATCAAATGATTTTGGAAGTTGTTAAAATAATATATTTCTGGCAGCCTTCTCAGATTTGGAGATTTAGAATGTATCAGAATGAAGTTGGGCAATCTGTATTTTACTAAATTTACCAGTTGATTCTCACTGGGAGTAAAGACTGAAAAATCACTAAAATAAGTTGTCTTTATGATAAACTTTTGTCTTTATATGACTCTTACACAGCTTGTTCCACCTAATCAGTTATCAATTCTTAATAATGTTATTCAGTAAGTTAGATGGATAACAGATAAATAAGTTGTAAACCCTGTCATTAAGGAATATGGCCTTGTTATTTAAATATTAATGAAAATGGACAATTTTAATAAAATAAAGCTTTTCATTGCAATGGCATGTGCCCTCTAGGGTATAGACAGGTGATGCTGCCTAACCTATTTTAAGATGAGAATACATGACCAATACAGAAGAGTATGATAATTCATTCCTAAAGAAACAGAAGGTGTGAAATTAACTCAAAGGTAGGACAATGCCCATCAGATGAAATAATCAGCACAAAAGTATAAGTATTATACTTGGAGATATATAATGACTACCTTAGTTCAAATGTATAGGTGGAGATTGGTATACAAATAATAGTCTTGTAACACTGATGCAGGAAGTACTTTTTATATTAGTTTTGTACAACAATTTAGACAAAATATAGATAAATTGAAACAGTATAAGGAGACCAGACATAAAATCATGAACTTCTGGTCAATTGATATTCGATGGGATCAAGAGCATACAATGGCTAAAAATTAGTAAATTGTACTATTTTCAATAAAGGCTATTTGAAATGCTAATAAACACAAGTTTAATGAAATTTACCATCATCTCACAGTGTGTAGGAAAATTAGGACAACTCAACTAAGTTCTAAAGTACAAGGCCTAAAACCAGAAAAGGACTAATTGAACATCTGCATAAAGCCTTATTAACATTGGTCTAAACAATGACTTTCCAGATGGCATTAAAAACACAGTCAAACAAAACAAAATAGAGCAAATATGAGAATGAATAAAACTGAAGGACTTTTTGACAGTCAAGGAAACAACAAAAAGTGAAAATACAAACTTGGTAATGAAAGAAATTATTTTCCTTCTTTTTGAAAAAAAAAACTCTTTAAAAATTACATGTACAAGTTTTTTTCCTGTATGCATGCATGTGTACCTGGTGCATCCAAAGAACAGAAGAAGGTGTTGGATGCCGTGGTTAAAGTTGGGAGCCACCACATGGCTTCTAGGAACTGAATCAAGATCCTCTGAAAAATCTACAAATGTTGTTAATGAATAATACATCTTACTAGACCACTTCATTTATAGCTTCACATTTCTTTATATTTATATGAGATCAAATAATTGATTTATCTTAAAATCTAGTTGATCATGGATTATTTCATGTATGATGATTATTAAACTTCTAAGGTCTTGTTTAAGCTTTATTTTTTTCAAACTATAATGACTGCTATTTTGCTCTACTGTTTATTTTATTTTTAAAAATTAAATTAATTTATTTATTAACTTTATATCCCAATTGTAGTCCCCTTCCTCCTCTTCTGTTCACCCCCTCCCTTTGTCTTCACCCCAAATAAAGCCCAAACAAAACAAAACAAAAAATTCTTAGGCTCTTCTCTGGGCTATTAATTCCTGGCTTTCGAATGAATTACAACACTGGCATCTGCCCTAAATACTCTACCTTTTAGATATCTACTATAAATGCATTATTTTTCTACTGACACTTTAAAAATATTCTTTTTACTTTAACTCAAACTATGCACTATGATGTAACACTTTCAATTTGTCCTCAATTTCAAGAAAAATTTTATCCACATACACTAGAACAAATAAAGAACTTTAATTATAATACATGGCAGTTTTTGAAATTTAATTCTGAGAGCAA
Organism: Acomys percivali; assembly: GCA_907169655.1. NCBI lineage: Eukaryota > Metazoa > Chordata > Mammalia > Rodentia > Muridae > Acomys > Acomys percivali. Next base: position 108,465,983 of record OU015760.1, read on the forward strand.
TGTGGCTGATATTATTAACTTTTGCAAGAGTAATTTAAGGAAAAACTATTCTCAATATAGTCATGTGTGCCTGGCAATGAACTGCTATTTTTTCTTAATGTACATTGTACTTCAATTTGATTCTTGCACTATTGAAAAACTAATGTCCAGTTTTTAAGGTAATAAAATTAGTGTATTTATTATAAATTTATTTACCCTGTAAATTATTCCCTACATACTGCTTCATTCCTTATGTATAAGAAAATAGTTTTCTGTGGTATAAAATAATGTGCATGGCTTGGATGAGCTAGAAACAAATAACCTTCTTAGAATTACACTGTAATATCTAGTAATGAAGTGAGAAAATACTTTCATTTCACTTATTTATTTATATTTAATTATTATTCATTAGTGATAATCATGATAGTTGTCTTGAGTAGAGAGTAGATCATAAACTTCAAACTTAATATGCATCTCATTTCCAAATATTAGCATTGGAACTTAAGGTATATATATTTTAGTTAGAATACCCATAGGAGTCAAGAAACTAGGGGCTTTCAAGGGAATGAGGATAGAAGAAAATAATAGAAAGGATTAAATGAGAATAGACGAATAAGAAAGATAACTAATAATCTTAGCTTGATAGATTACCCATTTGATACTAAGCAAATATTCCATATGTCTAAAAATTGCTTCTTCCTAATAGAGCTACTATTAACTCATCGTAGAATTCCTTATAAGCCCATGATGAATTAAGAATCATATTTGGCATATTACCTAACATATAAATGGCATTCATTGATAGAATGTCATTCTCATATTTTCATTTTGTGTTAAGAACTGGCTAATGTGGCCTTGGTGCAAACCGTGAATTCAGTTCACTTGACATAGTGGCTAGCCACTGTGTCTATATACAAATATAAATGAGCATGGGCAGTGAGTGGAAATGGTGGAGTAATGACTAAATTAAAATTATATGTACAATCTATACTACTTAATTGTCTTTACATAATGAAGAGGAATTAGTTAAGAACTTTAATCTGGGTTTCTGGTTTTAATTTCTAATAAATGAAACAAAAGATAGAATTAATTAAAAAAAAAATCCTAAAGTCACACAATGAGAGAGGGAGACATACAGAAAGACATTCTAATATTTTCATTTTTATTTCCAAATGTGTGAGGAAAATACAAACTGCAATAGAAAAGAGAGTTGACTGAATCATCTGGAATTCACAAAAGATGCCTGAGAAATTGAAAAAACATACAAATAGTTCCCTAGAAACAATGGTGTGGATGAACGAATCTGTAAAAAACAAATAAAGGATGGGTCAAGGACCAAGAAAGTCTTCCAGATGTGTAATTGTAACTACTCATTTTAATAGTCATTTGCTCATTTATCTATATATGCCAACTACAATGTTTAAATTTTTCTGAAAGGTGAATTTTATATTTGTTCTAATTATATAACTCCCTACCACTCCAAATACATATTCATATTCTTTAGTCAATATTATTATTTTGCTGGCTTAAATATAGTATCAGTTAATCTGTGATCGTTTCTGAAACATCTCTATCACCATATTTTTTATTTATTTTTAATTTTTTATTAATTTATTCTTGTTACATCTCAATGGTTATCTCATCCCTTGTATCCTCCCATTCTTCCCTCCCTCCCATTTTCCCCTTATTCCCCTCCCCTATGACTGTTCCTGAGGGGGATTTCCTCCCCCTGTATAAGCTCATAGGGTATCCTGAAATTTGTGGACAAATGGATTGAGCTAGAATGATCATAATGAGTGAGTTAACCCAGAAGTAGAAAGAGTCAAATGGTATATACTCACTTATATCTGCATACTAGCCCAAGGGGCATGTCCCATGAAAGCCTTCACTTACCAGGAAACTGGGACAGAGGGGAAGACATCCTATTGGGGCTCTAGATGAGAGAAGCATGGGAGAATAGCAAAGTAGAAGGATCCAGTGGGTCCTAGAAACCTACAAGTAGAACATTATGATAGGCAGATTTGGGCCCAGGGGTCCCGCTCAAACTAAGGCACCAGCCAAGGACAATACAGGCGGTAAACTTCAAACCCCTACCCTGATCTAGCCAATGGTCAGAACAGTCTCCACACTTGAGTGGAGAGTGGGATATGACTTTCTCAAGTACTCTGGTGCCTCACATTTGACCATGTCCCCTGGAGGGGGAGACCTAGTGGCACTCAGAGGAAGGACAGCAGGTCACTGAGAAGAGACTTGATACTCTATCATCATATTTTTATAGACCGATTTGTGCCTCTTTCTCCCTTCTGAATTCATATCCTAAAATCCAGTGTCTAAAAATATGACTATTTCTAGAACTAATAAACTTTAACAAAGGTCAGTAAGATAAAATGAATATCAAGTGTATATTTAGTGTGATTGATTTCCTTACAAACAGAAGAGATTTAAGACATGCACACACAAGAAAGAAAGACCAGATGCAGTTACAAAGATGAAATAGGTAACTATAAAATAAGGAAAGAAGTTTTAGAAAGCAAAACCTGTTGATAACTTGAATAAAGGCATATGATATATCTGGTATAAGAGGACCAGATATAATAATGTCCTGGCTAATAATTGTTTTGCTATAATAAAATTTATTCAAATTAAATTGGAATTGCATTTTGGAGAATGGAATAAATAAATAAGGCTGTCCTTCATTTCTTGTTCCCTGGCTATCTTGGCAGTTGACCTTGGTTGAGGATTGTCCCATACTTAAGTCAGGAAGATGGTGGCTGCAAACAAGACAAAAAACTCTAGGCACCCAGTTTTTTATGAAAAGTGAAAAGTATGTGCTGGGATACAAATGAACTCTTACGATGACTAGACAAGGCAAAGTTAAAATGGTTTCCTCACCAACAACTGGCCACTTTTGAGAAAATCTGAAAATATATGCCATGTTGGCTAAAACTGATGTCCATATCTACAGTGGGAATAATAATAATTTAGGAACAGTGTGTGTGGAAAATGTTATGGAGTATTCACACTGGCTATCATTGATTCAAGTGATTCTGATATTATTAGAAGCATGTCAGAACAGACTGGTGAAAAGTAAAGAAAGGAAAAATATACACAATCACATCTACTGGCACCAACACCAAAATAACAGGAATGAACAAACACTGGTTATTCATCTCTCTCAACATCAATGGCATCAACTCTGCAATAAAAAGACAAAGCCTAACAGAATGGATGCCAAAATGGAAACCATCATTTTGCTGCATACAAGAAACACACCTCAGCAATAATTGGTTGAAAAAAGGTATTCCAAGCAAATGGACCCAAGAAGCAATCTGGAATAGTCGTTCTAAGATCTAATATAATAGAAGTTCAACTAAACTAATTAAAAGAGATAGGGAAGGACTTTATACTCATCAAAGAAAATATATACCAGGATGACATCTCAATCCTGAACAACTATGCTCCAAATGCAAGAGCACCCATATTGGTAAAAGAAACATTACCGAAGCTTAAATAACACTTTGAATCTGACATATTAATAGTATTTTACATCATTTTTACTCATGAAAGTTGATGCCAATATTCTCAATAAAATACTTGCAAACTGAATATAAGAACACATTAAATATATCATCCACGAAGATCAAGTATGCTTCATCCTAAGTATGCAGGGATTGTTCAACATATGAAAATGCATCAGTGCAATCCATCATATAAACAAGCTGAAAAAAAAATCTCATGATCATCTCATGAGATGCACTAAAAGCATTTGACTAATATCCAACACCTCTTCATGATAAAATCTTGGAGAGATCAGGGAAACAAGAGGTCATACCTAAACATAAAAAGGATATATGCAGGAAACTGATAGCTAAAATCAAATTAAATAGAGTGAAGCTCAAAACAATTCCACTAAAATTGGGGAAAAGTTTGCCCAAACTCTCCATGTCTCTTCAATATAATACTTGAAGTTCTAATGAAAGAAATGACAACTTAAGAATATCGGCATGATACCAATCAGGAAACAAGAGGTCAAAGTATTGCTTTTTGCAGATGATATGATAGTATATATGTGACCCCCAAAATTTCATGAGAGAACTGCTACAGTTGATAAATACCTTCAGCAAAGTGGCTGGATACAAGATTAATTTAAAAAACAATAGCCCTTCTGTACACATAGGCAAAAGTTCTGAGAAACAAATTAGGGAAACTACACACTTCACAATAGCTACAAATAATATAAAGTATGTTGGGGTAACTCTAACCAAGCAGGTAAAAAATCTATATGATAAGATCTTCAAGTCTTTAAAGAAAGAAATTGAAGAAGCTGCCAGAAGATGAAAAGGTGTCCAATGTTCATGGATTGGTAGGATTAAAATAATAAAATGACCATTTTGCCAAAAGTAATCTACATATTCAATGCAATCCTCATCAAAATACCAACACAATTCATTACAGACATTTAAAGAACAATACTAAATAAACTTCATATGGAAGAAAAATGAACTAGCAAAACAATCCTACACAATTGAAAATCTTTGGACCGTATCTCCAACCCCTGACTTCAAGCTTTACTATAGATCAATAGTAATTAAACTGCATGCTACAGGAATAGAAATAGACTAGGGGATCAATGGAATCAAATTGAGGACACAAAAATAAACTCACACACCTATGGAGACTTGATTATTGTTTTTTTTATTAATTTATTCTTGTTACATCTCAATGGTTATCCCATCCCTTGTATCCTCCCATTCTCCGCTCCCTCCCATTTTCCCCTTATTCCCCTCCCCTATGACTGTTCCTGAGAGAGATTACCTCCCCCTGTATCTGCTCATAGGGTATCAAGTCTCTTCTCGGTAACCTGCTGTCCTTCCTCTGAGTGCCACTAGGTCTCCCCCACCAGGGGACATAGTCAAATGTGAGGCACCAGAGTACATGAGAAAGTCATATCCCTCTCTCCACTCAAGTATGGAGACTGTCCGGTCCATGGGCTAGATCTGGGTAAGGGTTTAAATTTTACCGCCTGTATTGTCATTGGCTAGTGCCTTAGTTTGAGCGGGACACCTGGGCCCAAATCTGCCTATCATAATGTTCTACTTATAGATTTCTAGGACTCTCTAGATCCTTCTACATTGCTATTCTCACATGGTTCTCTCATCTAGAGTCCCAATAGGATGTCCTCCCATCTGTCCCAGTTTCCTGGTAAGGGAAGGCTTTCGTGGGACATGACCATTGGGCTAGTATGCAGATATAAGTGAGTATATACCATTTGAGTCTTTCTGCTTCTGGGTGAACTCACTCATTATGATCATTTCTAGCTCAATCCATTTATCCACAAATTTCATGAATTCCTTGTTTTTAATAGCTGAGTAGTATTCCATAGTGTATATATACCACAGTTTCCTTATCCATTCCTCTACTGAGTGACATTTAGGCTGTTTCCATGATCTGGCTATTATGAATAAGGCAGCTATGAACATGGTTGAGCAAATTTTCTTGCTGTGTGCTGGTGCATCTTCTGGGTATATTCCAAGGAGTAGAATAGCTGGGTCTTGAGGAAGCCCTATTCCCAGTAGTCTGAGATAGCACCAGATAGATTTCCAAAGTGGTTGTACTAGTTTGCATTCCCACCAGCAATGAAGGAGTGCTCCTCTCTCCCCACATCCTCGCCAACATGTGGTGTTGCTTGAGTTTTTGATCTCAGCCATTCTGATGGGTGTAAGATGGAATCTCAGAGTTGTTTTGATTTGCATTTCCCTGATGACTAAGGAGGTTGAGCATTTCTTTAAGTATTTCTCAGCCATTTGATATTCTTCTGTTGAGAATTCTCTGTTTAGTTCCAAGCCCCATTTCTCAATTGAGTTATTTGGTTTGGTGGTGTTTAATTTCTTGAGTTCTTCATATATTTTGGATATTAGACCTTTGTCAGATGTAGGGTTGGTGAAGATCTTTTCCCAGTCTGTAGGCTGTCGCTTTGTTCTCTTGACAGTGTCTCTAGCCTTACAGAAGCTTCTCAGCCTCATGAGGTCCCATTTATTAATTGTTGACATTAAGGCCTGGGCTGTTGGTGTTCTGCTCAGGAAGTTGTCTCCTGTGCCAATATGTTCCAGGCTCTTCCCCACTTTTTCTTCTAACTGACTTAGTGTCTCTGGTTTTATGTTGAGGTCTTTAATCCACTTGGATTTGAGTTTTGTGCAAGGTGACGAATATGGGTCCAGTTGCATTTTTTTTACACAGACATCCAGTTAGACCAGCACCATTTATTGAAGATGCTATCCTTTTTCCATTGAATGGATTTGGCTTCATGATTTTTGACAAAGGAGTTAAAACTATACAATGGAAACAAGACAGCGTCTTCAACAAATGGTCTTGGTCTAGCTGGATGTCTACATGTAGAAAATACAAATAGATCCATATGTATTACCCTGTATATACCCAAGTCCAAATGGACCAAAGACCTCAACATAACACCAAATATGATAAGTCTGTTATAAGAGAAAGTGGGGAAGAGTCTTGAACTCATTGGCACAGGAGACAACTTCCTAAACAGAACACAAACAGCTCAGGCTCTAAGATCAACAATTAATATAATGGGACTTCTTAAAACTGAAATGTTTCTCTAAGTCCAAGGACATCATCATAGAAGAAAACAGCCTACAGACTGGAAAAGATATTCACCAATCCTATATCCAACAAAGGGCTTATATCAAAAATATATAAAGTACTCCAGAAATTAAACACCAACAAACCAGATAATCCAATTTAAAAATGTGGTGTAGAGCTAAAGAGAGAATTCTTAATAAAGCAATATGAAATGGCCAAGAAGCACTCAAAGAGATGCTCAATAACCTTAGTCATCGGGGAAATACAAATCAAAACAACTCTGAAATTCCACCTTACACACATTAGAATGTCTAAGATCAAAATCTCAAATGGCAGCACCTGCTGTTCAAGGATGTGGAGAAATGCGAATACTTCTCTATTGCTGGTGGGAATGTAAACTTGTAGAACCACTTTGGACATCAATCTGGGGCTTTCTCAGAAAATTGAGACTAGTTCTACCTCAAGACCCAGCTGTATCACTCCTGGGCATATACACAAAAGACACTTCAACTTACAACAAAGACACTAGTTCAACTGCATTCATAGTAACTTAATTAGTAATAGCTAGGAGCTGGAAACAATCTAGATGTCCATCAACCATAGAATGGATAAAGAAACTATGGTACATTCACAAAATGGAATATTATTCAGCTATTAAAAACAAAGAACTCATGAATATTGAAGGCAAATGGATGGAACTAAAAAGGATCATGTTGAGTGAGGTAACCCAGACCCAGAAATGACATACATGGTATATACTCACTTATAAGTGCATGTTAGCTATATAGTACTGAATAAGCATACTACAATTCACAGATCCAAAGAAGATAAGTAACAAGGAGTATCCAAGGGAGGATGTTTAAACCACATTTGCAAGGGAAAGTAGGGGATAGAATGGATACAATGTAGTGGTTTAAGAGAGGAAACAAAGTAGGAGAGGAAACAGAGAAGTGTAAGGGGGAAAGCAGACCTGGGGAGAGTGGGGTGGCTTTTGGGGGGATAGAACAAAAGCCTGAAGAGAAACTATGGGCAGAGGCGTCTCTGTGACAAGCTGGAGACCTAAATCATGGTGGCTCCCAGTAGGATATGAGAGAGACTCTAGCAGAGACTCCGAGTAGCAGGAGCCATAGAACCTAAAGTGGATACCTTCAAACTAGACAAGTCTCCTAATAGTGGGAGGAGAACAGAAACCCACCTACAAAAAATACAACCCAAAAATCACCCTGCATACAAGATGTGCAGAGACAAATATAGAGCATATATAGTTGAGATTGAGGGAAGATCTAACCAGTGCTCATACCAACCCAAGATCCATTCCATGGGATAGAAAAATCCCCTGATATTATTCTCTGCTAGCTATGCTTGCAGACAGGAGTCAAACAGAGTTGTACTCTTGAGAAGCACTACCCAGAAGTGCCTCAAAACAGATGCTGAGACTCACAGCCAAACACTGGGAGATGTGTAGGGAAACTTTTGGGAAAGTGGGGAAATGAGAAAAGGATCTGGAGATGACAGGAGTCTTACAAGAAGACTACAAGAGCCAAGTAACCAGGGCCCAGTGGACCTGCTGCACCTAAAGCACTGACCAGGGACCTTGCATGTACTGGACTGAAGCCCAGTACAAAGATGTAGCTGACAGCCAGATCAGGATTCATTTGTGTCTCCTAGTAAAATAATTGGGTGCTCTCTCTGACATGGACTCTCTGGCAAGATTTTCAATCACTTCCTACTGTCACAACTGCCTTTTCCGGACACATTGGAAGAGGACACACTTAGTCCTCATAAAATTTTATGAGCCCTGGGGCATGAAGAATAGGGGAGGTGGATGTGGGAAAAGGAAGGAGATTGAGGATGGGAGGTGATGATGGATAGGCTTTTGACATAAATAAATAAATAAATAAATAAATAAATAAATAAATAAATAAATA
>OU015760.1:108474502-108512205 GCA_907169655.1 Acomys percivali
ATAAATAAATAAATAAATAAATAAATAAATAAATAAATAAATAAATAAATAAGAAGTACGGCCGTAACTAAGAGGCAACATGTATATTACAGGATATGTGAAAGAATTTTAATTTAGATCATGTTTGCTCTGGTAACAGATCACATCCTGAAGTGTTCTGGGTCTGTGTGATTAGCTGGAATACAAACATGCCTTTGATCCAGGAGACTGAGGCAAGAAGCTGTGAGTTCAAGGCCAGCCACAGAGCAAATTTCAGGAAATGAAAAGCTAATATCCAAGTGTGATGGTACATCCCAAACAATGAAGGTAAATTTAGTTTGTAGAAGGAAGCATTCATGTTTGAAAGTGATGTCTAATTGAGTGGCAGGCTCAGTGATGAATCAGAGAAGGATTTGACAGAATAGAATAAGCTCAACTATCATGAGAAGAGAGGAAAGGGAAGCTACATAAGGGACGATGCAGAGAGAGGCTAGAGAGGGAGGGAGGAAGGAAGAGAAAGAGAAACAGAGAGACAGAGACAGAGAGACACACAGAGAGAACCAGTTTTTATTTTAACTAGGACAGTGATAGAAAGACAAGTTGCAGAGAGAGAACTTAGATGAAACCTAATCTGCCACAAATAAAAAGGAGCCAGAATATTAGAACAGATTGAGGCCAAGCAGAACATTTCAGAGGCTGAGAGAGAAACAAGATTCAATAAGTCAGCTGGGAGAGGAGTTTGAGCCAGAATAGCTGAGTTGAATCAGACAGCCCAGAGCTCCATAAGAAAAAGAAAGGGTGAGCTTATTCAGCAGTAAGTCTCAGAGGTTGAAAACATTTTAGGCCTAAGTTAGATTGTGTGGAGGCTAGAAGCTTCAAGGACTAGGCCTAAGTTTCCAGACAGAGACAATAAGCACCAGAGATAACAATTGAATCAGGCAAATAAAAGTTAATTTTTATTGGCATAATGTAAAGTTCAAAGAAAATATGTTTTGTATCAATTTATTATATAATATTCCTCAAATCCATGATTATTTTCATTTAGGAGAACAAAGTGACAACAGTGAAGACAGCATGATCAAATAACAATAGAAAAAATAGAGAATTTGTCTAGAATCTGGAATGAGACAAGAGTCTATATTCAGAAGAATTGTAATAAATCCTCTGTGAACTAAATAATATATTGAATAAAATAAAATAAGTTCGAGCTTTTCAAAGTACATTCCATATTTGTATAGGAACAATATACTTTGGATAATGAGAGAGGTGTGTACCTGAATGTAATGAGCTTGGATATAGTTTGTTTTCCAGTACTAGACATGATATTTCTTTTGTCGAGTGGGTCTTAAGTCCAATTAGAGAATTATTGGTTACAAATATATATAAATGTGTGTGTGTGTGTGTGTGTGTGTGTGTGTATGTGTGTGGTATTAGCACAGCCATAGTGTTATTGCACCATGCTCATCATTGATGGATGTGTTTCATAGGTATCATAACTGGTTAAGACATTTTGTGGTCTCCATCCTTTGGAAGCTTGCTTGGTTCTTTCTACTACCAAGAAAGATGGTCCTCAAGGATGAAAGCATTCAGGCCAGTCACAGCTAAGGAATCTCTGAGACCTGTAGCTAAAGTACATGATATCTTTTTCTTTTTTTCTCTCTTTTTTTCTTTTTGGTTTATTAAGACAGGGTTTCTCTGTGTACCCTTTGCTGCCCTGGACTCAGTTTGTAAACCAGGCTAGCCTCGAACCCATATCAATCCCCACCCCTCTGCCTCCTGAGTGCTGGAATTAAAGGCATGTGCCACCATGCCCGGTGTTTTAACAATAGGGACTAACTTTTCACCTCTGTAACCATGGGCAACAATTGGATGTATATTATGTGAGTCTCTTATATAGCCCTGGACAACTCAAAAGTGGGATTCTCATGTCCATGTCCGGTATTGCTATTTTTATTACCTTCTCTTTCAAGTTCATTAAAACTATATATAGGATTATTAAAAAAATTGTTGTGCACAAAGGGCTTATTTTAATTTTTTGAGTTTTCTTTGCTTTATGTTTTTTAGGAAATGGTAAATGTTCACAACTCCATTTTTGTGTTTCTTAATCTTTGCTCATTAATCAAATCCAAATGCAATAAAATATCTAGAATAATTCTTCCTAACTTGCCTAGCTGCATATAATAGATCAATAAAGTGTTGACTTGCAGGAGGTGCACTGATGGAGCTACAAGTACGTGGTTTCTAACTAATGATTTTTTTTTTTCACCAAAACAACAAATACTATGAAGTGAAGAAATACTGTGTAGATTCATTCATGTGTTTCCTTTGATTTTCTAAGACCATGTGATGAAAAGAGACCAACACAGCTACACAAATAGAAGAGATGATAAATAGTCCTTACTTCAGCAGAATTTGTTTTTTTCACAGAAAGCCATAAATGACAGTTTATGCCATTTTCATAATTTTCAATTTCTTTCCTCAGACGAGGAACAGCCATCAGCTGATCTGATAACTGCTATAGCAATCCGTTCAGCTTGCTAATTTCAGAGAACTCATGGAAGTTATCTATCTTGCAGGTATCTTCCAGTTCCCTTGAAATGTATGATCAGACAGACAAACAAGGTAAGGATATATGTGGGATCTGAGTTTCTCAGATATTTATTCCTACCATTCTGTTTTGATTGTAATGTGAAAGTTTAGGTAAAAGTAAAAGAGAAGAGACTATATAGAAAGAAACAAAAGGTTTGCTTTGTTGAGTTCATTATCCTAAATGCCAAATCACAGTCAAACTTATATCATCAAGCTAACACAATATTAGATTATTATATTTACATTATGAGGATGTATAAGGCATTAAAACAAGTAGACATCTCAATGCATAAGTACTCTTTTATTTACATTTTTATATCTATATAATGTCTGTCATGCCCAAAGGCATCCAGATTATGTAAGCAATGTGTTCTTCTCATGTTGATGTTGAAACCTCAGGAATATGATAAATATTCAAAAAGTGTTTTCTGAATAAATTAATCAATAATTCAAACCAAGATACAGACAATTTGGAGGAAATGATGGTGGCTATAGATGTGTGTAAAATTTTGCTATCTTGAAAATTACTTACATATACAATAGAATAACAATTCTCTGCTGATGAAAAAATGCAGCTTACATCTTATCAGTACTTGATATCTTTTATTGAGATACCTAAGAAGTTTCTCAGTACTTCTAAACTCCGAGTTGTTTTTAATTTACATGCAGAGTAAAATGTATCATAAAATATTGTGCTAAACTCAACTGCTAGACTAATCATATAATAAACAAAAGTTTGGAAATGTGCCCTTTATGTGGCTTTTAGTAGAATGTAAATTATTGCCTGGAGCCTTCCAAATCTCTCTGTAATACAGAGACCATTTTTATTCTTCCAAAATCACAGAGAAGAGATGCTTGTCTTTATAAGCATGCCTGAACCATCCATATCACTTTATATATGCTTAAATAGTGATCATAGAGTGATTAATTTTATCAGCTATTTTTATATACATAATTAAAATAGTACATCACTCTTATGATATTAGCAGCTTGATACAGATTTCTCCTTCAAAGGAATAGAATTAATTTGTCTGTCACAATATATTAAGGAATTTATTTTTAATTTCAAAGCATAACATACAATGAATTGTATATTACCCAAATATGTAGATTAGACTTTCTATCAAGAATCATCAAGAGCTAAACAGTTAACAAAAATTATATCACTTGAGTCTTGCAATCTTTTTGAATGTTCTCACATTTCTTTCAGATTAAATTAATGTTCACAAAAGGGAAAACATCTAATAAGCTTATGTTTTTAAGGAAAGAATACAAATCCACAATCACATAATGACTAATGAATATATTTATTTTTCCCTTTTTCAGAAAAAATATACAATATTAAACAATGCCTTATTTGAGAAGCAATAAGACAATATTCTCTTATTCTCTTTCTTTATTTTCCTTTCTTTTTTTTTTTTTGGTTTTGTCAAGACAGGGTCTCTCTGTGTAGCCTTGGCTGTCCTAGACTCACTTTGTAGACCAGGATGGCCTCGAACTCACAGCGATCTGCCTGCCTCTGCCTCCCAAGTGCTGGGATTAAAGGCGTGTGCCACCACCGCCCAGCCTATTTTCCTTTCTTTCTCTACATCATTAGCATCTTACTATGGAATTTCAGAATGGCTTTGAAATAACAGTAATCCTCCTGCTTAGGCCTCACAAATACTGGGATTACAAACATATATAACCCTAGCTAGGTAAAATAATTCTCAAGTTTTCATAATTTACATGGAGAAAAATTTGTCTAGAACAAGTTTGCTGTCATGACAATAATACAAAAATGTTTTTCATAGTTGTACATGCTGAAACACCAGCACAGATTAAAAATTACAGTCTAAATATGATTTGTCTTTTAAGTACCAGAGGGATGATACTGACATTACTGTTTTCTAAAAAGGATATGATCAAGAGTATATATTCAGAGATATAAACCAGTAACACAAAGAGAGAAATTGAGAAGCTTTTTAAATAAACATGTTAATAGACATATAAAAACGTTTGGGGTTAGTGAAATGTATATAATTGTGTATATAGAATAATACCTACATCTATATATGCATATGTAATATATATATTTAGAGAGAATGACTCATTTCAAAATCTACAATATGGAAAGAGAAAAGCTACATCATTATAGCCAAAAAAGCTGGCATACAGTGTATTGAAGAAATGAAGATTAAAACTTTCTGTAATTGATATTGATGTCAGGTATCATCAGATATAATTTAATTGGAAAATGAATTTAATATTGTGTGTATTCCTCCTAATATACATAACAATTAGAAAAACTTTAAACAAATATAAGTACAGGGATATTGCACAAATTTCTTATCATTATTAATGTGAAAATCATAAAGTCAAGTTGATATTCAGACACTGTTTGCATTATATGTCTTAACAAATTACCAGCCTAGAAGATAAAACAACAGATATCTATTTTCTATAATGCCAGAGGTTAGAAGTCCAAAGAAAAATAACAGCTGAGTTAATAAACTCATATGTGTCCCTGATTGGCTAAAAGCCTCTTTTTTCTGTGTCTTGTATTGTTTGTCTATGTATATATGTCCTATTCTCATCCAAAAATAATGTGAGACAAATAGGCTTTGTGCAATTCCAGTGGCCTTATTTACTATTAAATTTCACTTTAAGTCCCTATCACTTTGGTGGCTATAGTACCATTTCTATAATATAATTTCTGAGGAACATCAATAATTTGAAGCCTGTTTTGGCTACATATAGAGACATGTCTAAAACAAACAAACAAACAAAACAAAACAAAAAAACCCACTAAAAACAAAAGCCAACCAAATAAAGATCCAACCAATAACAAGATCCAAATATAATTATATTCTAAAGTGGTGGGGAATAAAGAGGTTCAACATAGATTTGAAAGATGCAATTCCATTGTAGCATCATCTTCAGCCTTCTGGTTCAATATATCTGACAGACATATTTGTGAGGCAGGAACTATTGAGGACTTGCTTACCCTGTCTTGCCGGAATTTGGCCGTCAACTCTGCCTGCATCCAAGCATGCCCATTTTGAGGCAGAATTCTGTCTGTGGTAGAAACAGGGACATTTTTTCCCAGTGGCTTGTTTGCCACATTTGAAGCCATCTCCATAAGGAGGTTCTTTGATGCTCATCATCTTCTTTGATGTAGGCTATTTTTCCTAATTTAAGAAAATGATGTAAACATTTATTGTATTTCTATATTTTAAGCATTTTAATTAAATATTTATTAACTTTGAATATAAGTGAATTATTCTTAAAGAACTCTACAATAAAATTCATAAGACATTAGATTTACTATCTAAATCTAAGTTATTTACAATATGGCACTCATACATTAATAATTTTTGAATTGTATAATGCTTGTGAGAAATTATATGTTTTGTGCTAACAGATGTGTAGGCCAGATAAAAACTAAACAGAAAAAATGTTGTAGTTAATTCATGTTATGAAACAAATAGGTATAACAGATATTTACAGGCCATTTCACCTAAACACACACACACAAAAAATCATACCTTCTTCTCAGCAGCTCATGAAACTTTCTCCAAAATTAACTACATACTCATGCACAAATGTCAAGAAAATGGAAATAATACCCTGCTTCCTATCTGACTATCACATATTAAGTCAGCAGTCTGTAGGTTGCTGTCTTGTTCTGTTGCCAATCTCCTTTGCTTTATAGAAGCTTTTGATTTTCATGAGGTTCCAATTGAGTTCCTGTAAATCAAAGGACACTTCCATTAGAACAAAACAGCTGCCCACATACTTGAAAAAGGTCTTCACCAACCCTGCATCTGAAAAAGGGCTAATATCCAAAATACATAAAGAAGTCAAGAAATGAAACACCAACAAAATAAATAATCCAATTAAAAAATGGGATATGGAGCTAATTGGAATTCTGAACAGAGGAATAGAGAATGGCCAAGAAGCAATTAAAGAAATGTTCAATGTCCTTATTCATCAGGGAAATGCAAGTCAAATGACTTTGATATTCCATTTTATACCAATCAGAATGGCTAAGATCAAAAACTAAGGTGACAGCACATGCTGTCAAGGATATGGAGAAAGGGGAACACTCCTCCATTGTTGGTGAGAGTGAAAACTTATACAACCACTCTGGAAATCAATCTGGTGCTTTCTCAGAAAACTGCAAATAGTGTTACTTCAAGACCCAGCTATGCTACACCTAGGCATGTACCAAAAAGATGCTCCACCATACAATGAAGACATTTGCTCACCTATGTTCATAGCTGCTTTATTCATAATAGCCAGAACATGGAAACAACCTAGGTGTCCCTCAATTAAAGAACAAATATAGAAATTGTGATACATTTACAAAATGGAATACTGCACAGCTATCAAAAACAAGGAAATCATAACATTTGGAGGCAAATGAATGGAACTAGAAAAGATCATCCCAAGTGAGGTAACCAAGAAAGACACACATGGTATATTTTCACGTATAAGTGGATATTAGGACAACATAGTTGTCCTCTGAGAGACTCCTCCCAGAAGGGCATCAAAACATATACTAAGACACACAACCAAAGACTGGGCAGAGCATTGAGAGTCCTATGGAAGAGTGGGGAGAAAGAAGGAATGAGAGGGCACAGGAGCTTGGCAAGGAGACCATCAAAGTCAACAAATCTGGACCAAGGGGGGATCTTCTCAAAATAATGTATCAACCAAGGACAATGCATGCAGAGAACTTAGACCCTTGTTCAAATGTGGCCAATGAACAGGTCATTCTCCACATTTGTTCCCCTAGTAAGGGGAGCAGGGAGTGCCCTGTACATGGACTCTGGTACCTGGTATTTGATCACTTCCTTTTGGCAGGGTGGCTTTCTCAGGCCACAGAGGAGATTATACAGGCTATCCTAATGAGAACTGATAGGCGGGAGTAAGATGGCAGGGAACAAGGGTCTCCCCTTTCAGAGGACTAGGGGAGGAGATTAGGGAGAAGAAGGAGGAAAGGTGGGAACAGGAAGATACAAGTGATAGGTTAACAATCAGGATGTAATATGAATAAATAATAAAAAAACTAATAATTATAAACTGGATATCAACAACAGAAAACATACAAACTGATAGATGCTGAACAATGCACTAAATGAAAGAAAAGTGGGTCAAAACAGAAATTAAAGACTTTCTAGAATTGAATTAAAATATATTATAACCAAACTTATGGGATAAAATGAGAGCAATTCTTAGAGGCAAGTTTACTATACTAAGAAGCTATGTTAGAAAAAATGGAGAGATTTCACACAATTAAATTAAAAGCACACCTAAATGGTCTAGAACATGAGTTTTCAACCTGTGGTCATATATAAGATACCCTGCATGTCAGATATTTAAGTTATGATTCCTAACAGTAGCAAAAATTGTAGTTGTAACGTAGCAATGAAATAATTTTATGATTAGGGTCACTACAACATGAGGGACTGTATTAAAGGGTAGCAACTTTAGGATATTTGAGAACCATTGCTCTGTAACAAAAAGAAGAAATCATACGTAAAATGATTGGACGACAAGAGATAATCAAACTCAAGGTCAACTAATAAGATAGAAAGAAACAACAAAATCAACACAAGGGATCAATTAAACAAAGAGTTGCTTCCTTCAGAAAATCAATGAGTGACAAACTTTTTTAATTAAAAGGCAGAGAATGAAGATCCAAATTAACAAAATCAGAAGGAAAAGGGGTACATAACAACAGACACTAAGGAAATCCAAAGAATCCAAAACTTGTTCTTCAAAAATTGGAAAAATCTAAAAGAAATGGATGATTTTCTTCATGGATAACATTCACCAAAGTTAAGTCAAAATCAGGTAAACAATTTAAATAGACCAACTTTACCTCTATAGAAATAGAAACAGTCATTAAAAGTCTCATAAAAATGCCCCCCCACAAAACAAGCCAGGGCGAGATGGTTTTAGTGCAAAATTCTGCCAGAATTTTCAATGAAGAGCTAATACCAATACTCCTCAATTTATGCCACAAAATAGAAACAGAATATACATCCCAAGTGTTCTTTGTATAAAGCCAATGTTACATTGATACCCAAACCACATAAAAACCCAACAAATATGTAATATTATAGGTCAATTTTCTTTATGAGGACAGATGCAAAAACTCAGTAAAATACTTTCAAACAGAATCAAGAACATATTAAAAAGTTCATCCACATGATGATGAAGTAAGCTTCATCCCAGAGATGCAAGGATGATTCAATATTATGAAAACCTATAAATTTAATCCACCATAATAAACAAATAATAAGCCAAAACCATATGATAATCTTCTTAGATGCAGGAAAGGCCTTGACAAAAATCCAACACCACTCCATCCAAAAGCCCTGTGTATTCTGTTACACTAGCAAATACTGGACTGACACAAATGTAACATGTCAAACTATTTCAGTTTTGATTTTTCTGATTGTAGCTGGTATTAGAATTTTTCCTTAAATCTTTTGGCCATATTAATGTACTATGATAAATGTCTAGACAGTTTTTCTTGTACCCAATTTGAACTGAGTTACTTGCTTTCCTGATATTTATTTATACAACTTTTGTATACTTAGGATAATCATATTTAATTAGATATACAATTTGCAACTTTTATGCACAATCTAGACATCCCCTGATCTTAATTTAGACATACTCACTCTAGAAAAGCCTATAATGATTTCCAGAATCTTTCTTTCCTCCATAGATTATAATTCATGTTCTCTTTGTAAGGAATCAATTAGATGTCAAATATACAGAGTTAAAATGAAGTTTTACCTCCTATAGTTTCTACTTGCCTAAAAGGGTAAGTATGCTAAAAATTGTAGACTGAGCTCTTCATATTCACTCTTAAGGGTACCCATATAGTCTATTTACCATTTATGAGTTTGGGGTGAACAGGGTACATAATTAAGAAATATGCTCCCAACTGAGAAACACTGTCCACAAGAAATATCAGAGAAAGAATGGAATCTTCATGCAAGGCTAAACACCAACTAGAATAGAATATAGATCTTCATGAATCTGAAAAGCAGAAGGAAGATTCCCACGCTGGGAAGACAGAGTCAGTCACAAATATATTCTCAAGACAAGCAATACTAGAAGTCAATAATGGAGTCATGATAGTAACTCTGTCACTAATGTTCCCCCGTTATATTCACCTGGGTATCAGAGAGGGTACTTCTGTATTCTTGTTGGTTTTATGGAAGGATAAAGCAACATACTCAACCCTTCAGGATTCTGTAATCCTCACCATGCCAATTTTGCTTTAATTTACACTCTTGCATCTCAAAGAAATTGGTACATCTAAGTGCATTCATTGGCAATTGTCTTACAAAATTCCTCTTCCTAGGTCCTTGAAAAGAGGACCCTGACCTGCAAAGATGTCAAGAGCCTGCTTACCTTGAATATTATTTGTATATATTATAGATAAATATAAAAATAAATTGTTATTATAACCACAAATTTTTAAAGAAATATTCTACAAAAAGGAAGGGGGAGGATTTTTTTTCTTTTTTCTTTTCATAACAGAAGGAATTAAAATATTTTTCATTAGTCTTTTGACAAAAAGTTAATTTCTTTCACAATTATTCAATTGAGATAAATATATACTACATAATTGAAGGCTAGACTTCTGGGAATGGGGGCAGAAAAGGAGAGGCCATCACAGATGGTTTGCTTTTTTTATATTTTTTTATTAATTTATTCATATTACATCTCAATTGTTAGCCCATCCCTTGTATGCTCCCTTTCTTTCCTCCCTCCCGCTTCCCCCTCTACTCCCTTCCCCTATGTCTGTGACTGAGGGGGAACTCCTCCCCCTGTATATGCCCCTAGGGTATCGAGTCTCTTCTTGGTGACTTATTATCTTTCCTCTGAGTGCCACCAGGCCTCCCCATCCAAAGGACATGGTCCGATATGGGGCACCAGAATTTGTGTGAAAGTCAGATCCCCTTCTCCACTTAACGGTGGAGAATGTCCTGTCCATCGGCTAGACTGGGTAGGGGTTCGAAGTTTACTGCCTATATTTTCCTTGGCTGGTGCCATAGTTTGAGAAGGACCCCAGGGCCCAGACCCACCTGTAGTTTTCCAGGACCCTCTGGATCCTTCTATTTCCTCATTCTCCCAGGCTTCTCACCCCTAAAGTCTCAATAGGATTTTCTCCCCTCTGATCCACTTTCCTGGTAGGTAAAGTTTTTCACGGGGGCGTACCCCTTGGCCTAGTGTCTCGATATAAGTGAGTATATACCATTTGACTCTTTTTGCTTCTGGGTGAACTCACTCATTATGATCATTTCTAGTTCAATCCATTTGTCCACAAATTTTGGAAATTCCTTGTTTTTAATAGCTGAGTAGTATTCCATAAAGCTGGGATAAGACTGGGCTATTTAAATTGGGGGACAGGAAGGATGGGAAGATTGTCTACCTGATTCCATTGTCAGTCAAACAGTGTGGTTGTGGGCTTTCCGGGTAATTATTTCAGGAATTAGTGGCTAAGACAAGGCCTGGGGTAGAGCAGCAAGGTTATATGAAAAACTTTGCATGATCCTTTAGAAATGGGGGCAAATAGAAAGGGAAAGATTAAGCAGGAGATCTACTACAGAGCTGAGAAGAAGACTGTGTGAATAAAATTGGAGGACTTTGAGGAGAATGAAGATTGCTTTCCCTATTTCATGATCAGTCACTGGTCGGTTTCCGTTGAGTGATTATTGTATTTTAAATGTCAAGTAAAGATTATTTTGTTATTACATGGAGTTATGGAAGATGGAGAATAAAGACTGAGATGGTGATGGTTAACCTAAATGAAGGGAGTATGAAGAGGTAACATGGATATCCATTTCATTGTAAACCAATTTAAAAATGCAAAGGTGAGTTGGAAGACAGACTCCCTGCAAAGCACAAAATAGCATTCCTAAGTATAATGGATCTCTAAATAACAATTCCCCAGTGCCCAGTATTAGAATTATACACAGGGAGACCCAAAGAACCCCTAAAACAATACAGGCTTTTGGATTTCTCTTTATTTACCAAATAGTTAATGTAATCCCATTGTTGAAGACATGACATACCTTGGATGCAAGATACAGGTATCTAGGTCAATTTCAGCTTGAGTTTTCTATATCTTGGTGAAGATGGGTCTATGGAGGCTTCCAGGCAATAAAGCCATCAATGAATGATCTCTATGAACTACACTACTAGCCTGCCATTAGTACAATAGTTGCACAACTTTTATGGGGACAATCAATGGCTTGTTGATTTAATTGGGGTTTGTTTAACAGGAAAAGATTCAATACCTATTATTGCGAATCTTATCAAAGAACTATGGCTGAGGAGTTCTTGTGTTCCTAGAGAGGAGCCTACTATTCCTGCTTAGCTAAATTTTCATAGCTGCAATCCTCCTAAATAACTATGTTTATACTACAGAAAAAGCTATTCTCAGACTTTGCTCTCTTTTTAGTGAGTAGAGGTGAATACAGAAACCTCTTGACTGTACCAGATGCTGAGAATAAAAAAACATAATTGAGTGTTCCACCTAAACAAAATAATTCTCTTAAGGTGCATTGATCATTGAAGAAAATTAACAGAAAAATTTGAAGAGATGGAAAATAAAAAAAGGCTATTAGATGCAATCACAAACTCACAGCAGCTGTGATTATTGTCACTGGATTTAAACAAGACCAGCCAGGACAGCATTCAGTATGGAAGTGAGGCTCATGGGACCCTACCACTTACTCTTCAACTATTGGCAACTACAGAGGGGAAAGAATAGTATCCAGTTGTGTACCCATTGGTGAAGCAAGCCATTAGGCTCCAAAACCATGATTTCACAGACGATGTTGGGTAAACTTTGGACACAAAACAAAAAAAGAATTCTTGAATATGTGGTATTAGGAAGAGACTAATTAGGTAGAAGTGTAGCTGACAGTCACTGGAAGTAGATAAGAGTAAGAGGAAAGAGCATTTAGAATACATTACTTTGTGTATGAAAATGCGAGATAATGTACTTTCCTAATACATTTTGGAAAATAAATTAGTTTATGGTTAAAATATAGTAAATACAACTGATATTATGACAATATGTATTGAGAGCCATATACACTTGTTGGAATCCGTAATAGAATATTCACATTTTGAACTTCCAATCAAAGAGACAGTTCAAGTTATCCCTGAGAATCTGGATCTGATGCAGTGTATAGTGGGAGAGGGAAACTAAAGAAATTTCCATGTGTAAAAGTTACACATATTCTGTTGGTGGATGATAGTGTTCCTGATACAAGTACATTCCTCTTTTAGTGCAAACTTATGAGGTTAATAAATGTTTATATGCTTCTAACGCATTGACAAATCAAAAAATGCATCAATTATTGGTAATACTCTGTGATTTATTTTTTAAAATAATTGATTTAATTTTCATTATAAATCTATGAGATGGATAGTGTCACTTTACCTATTATAGAGATGTCTTGAGCTTCAGAAGAAGTTAATAGCTATATCTGAGTTCACAGATCCAGTACGAAGTAATTTTCAGCAGTCTGCACAGTGTGTTTATTTTTTCATAGCATTCAACTAATTCATTTTATCACAGAAATTGCCTCTTTAATTGTGACTTATTTTAATTCTGTGTAAGATATACAAATTAAGTATATGTCCAAAATGGTGAGGATAAAGGGGAATTCATCTACTAAAACTTTATGCCTCAGGAATTTTTAACTCTCAATATTTTGATCTATGAGTATTTAGATATAAAAGGAGGATTTGAAGCTATAAAAATTGAGATAATATATATCTCAATGAAAAAAGATGAAATAAGATATAGTACCAAAAAAACTGTCTTCTTAAGACAGAAGAATGGTCAAGAAATATTACCCAGAATACCTGTCAACAGCTGCATTATGGTAGCTACTAGGGATTACAGATTTTCTTTTTCTTATCATTTTAAATATTAAGTCTGCTATGTTTGGAATAAGCCAAGATATAACTGATATAGCATTACTTCTTATGAAGTAGAATGCTGATGCTAGGAAACAAACTGGCACATTTAAGGAAAAAAATGTTTTCTAATGTCATCAAACTGCGAATAATGAGTCCACAAAAGCTAAACATTTATTTTTATTTGGCTCCATGCCAGCAAATGACCCCTCATTTCAGTTGAGATGTTATGTTTTACTTGCAAATGTTGAAACTTTGGAAAATGTGAATATTTGTTGCCTTCATTATTGTGATGAAACAAAGGTTTGTAGGGAGGCAGAAGAAAAATAAGAACATTTTTCAAAATATCTCCCACAGGGCACATGGTAGAATTTCTGGAAAAGATGCAGGAAAGATTAAACAAATATGTGGAGAGAGAAAGGAGGTAGGGGAGAGAAAAGCAGATATCAAAATAAAGAAGTAGTGAGAGAAAGAGCAGGGAGAGCAGGAGAAGCAAGATAGGAGAGGAGAAAAAAGAAGGGAGAGGAGGAGAGGCCAGAACCAGCACATGAGTGTATACTTTTTCTTTTGGGATTTTCCATAAAAAATTAGCCTGGGAAAATATTTTTAAGAACTACTAATCAATACCTTCACACCATCACTGACATGGTGACATGAGACAGTTGATTCTCTGTTGTTGATCTGAAACAGTCAGTCTCAGGTAAAATAAATAATGTGGAAAGATACCCAGCATCATGTATACCAAATTCTTTTGCAGGTTCATACAATGTACTAGCCTCCAGCCATGTAATATATAAGTAAGTGTTGTTAATTGTCCTGGAGTTTTATAAAGTCAGCAAGCCAAGATTTTTCAATTAGAAGGACTTCAGTGATATCTAGGCATGGAATAAAATTAAGTGTAGATCTTTTTTATAATTTGTTTAATTTAATATCAGCTAGATGTTCTCAGCCCAATGTGAATGTAGACCTTGAGTTTTCTTTTGGGAAATAACTTTATAATGGCAGAGAGTATAAATAAGAATTCTGTACCTGCAATCAGTTCTTTGACTCATAAAGTCAATTGAGTTGTGAGTGCGTTCTCAAATATTAAAAATTTATTTTATTGTTTGATTACTTAAGACAACACAGAATTCTATGTGCTGTCCTAATAAGGCATAATATCTGTCTAGAATATAAAATATCATACTAAATTGTAAGTTTGTAAAGATGTTGAATTGCTATAATCTAGATATCAGGAGAGTTAAAAATAGCTGCACTCTAGGGTACAAGTATTGAATCACTTTAAAAGGTTTAATTTCCAAAGCACAGATTTTTTAAAAATTATGGCTCATTGCTATGTATAAATGCATATATTATCAAACATAGACATAAGTGTTACTATTTTTCAATACTCTATAAAATGTATCTAAGACTGATAAAAATTATGTAGGTCTTTCCTCAACTTTTTTCTTTTTATTATATTTTTAGATACTGAAATCAACTTATATTTTAATATTCTTTAAAATAATGAATTATGTTTTCATGTCACTTATAAATAGTACATTAATTTCTGTGGACACATTCACATATGTGAAGAAGGCATATAATACATCAATACATATTATTGTGATTGTGTTTGCAAATTTATTTCATTGTACCTAGTTATAAATTTAACATTACTTTTTATGGTAGTTAAACTCGGGAAGGTGACTCAAAGTAGCCATTTCAAGAGAGTTAAAATTGTTTTATGAAACATCAGAGAACTTTCTTTCTTTTTATTTTCTTATTTCTTTTCTTTTTTTCTTTCTTTTTTCTTTTCTTTTTTTTCTGCACTTAACTAAGTTCCCGAAATCATTGTTCAGTCAAAACAAAGGAAAACTGATAATAGTTGCATGTCTACATGCATATATCTACATAAATTCATAATTCTAGTATCATATGTCATCAAGTAGTTTATACTACAACATAAGGAGAAATATATACACAGGCTTTAATACACAATGGACATAATGAAACTTTCTATGTCATGTTACATATTCTTTATTTTATAAATACAAACATTTTATACCATTATAGGGATTTGTATAAGCCTATGTGTACATAGTATTCACTTTTTTCCCCACAAGATTGTTGCTTGGAGGCAAGTTTTTCAGCCACAGCCCAAGAAAGTCAAACTTATTTACTGCTGAACTACAAACAATATTTGGAGAATATTCACATAAGAATATCACTTGAAAGCACAGAAATGTTAGAGTAATTATTACTGAAGAACCAGGAGCTACACCAAAGTGCTAAAAGGGCTAGAGATAGGTAGATGTTTGACTAAGTACTAATCTATGAATAAATTGCTGGACATTATAATAAATAAGTATTTATTTTACCTATGTCCATGCTACTATTTGTATGTATGACTTCAGCTGTTCTGCTTGGGCTCAGATGAAATCTAAAAGTAGGTTTGATTTAAAATTTCCTGGTGGTAAAGGAAGAAAAAAACTAACTAAAAACAAAACAAAACAAATCTCAGCAAAGTGTATATCATCTTTTGAAAACTCTCTGGATATTTCCATGCTCCATTTTATATTGAGGCTTTTTTTTTTCTTGATGTTGACTTTTTTGAGTGCTTTGTATATTCTACAAACTAATCTGAAAGATATATGGTTGATAAAGTTTTTTTTTTCTAATTTCATAGACAAAGTTTTTTTTCTAACATTTTAGGCTGTCTCTTTATCTGAGTAATGGTGCCTTTGCTATACAGAAGCTGTTTAGTCTCATGAGGGCCCATCTATTAATTTTTTAAATCCATTACTGCATATCAGGGTCCTGTTCAAAAAGAGTTTTCTTATGCCAATGCTCTCAAGTATATTATATCATTTCTTCTGTTTAATGTTTACAGAATCAAGTTGTATGTCTAAATCCTTGATCCACTTTTAGTTCAGTTTTATGCAAGATGAAAGATAAGAACCTAATTTGACTCTTCTGAACATAGCTATCCTGTTTAAACAATATAATTTGTACAAGATGGTTTGTTTTATCCAATCTAATTGTGGCCTCTTTATCAAAAAATTCAGAGGTTGTACTAGTGTTGGCTTATATATTGGTCTTCATTTCTATCCCATTGATAAATGTATCTTCTTTTACATTGGCAATATGCTGATTTTACTATTATAACTTTGTAGTATAACTGGAAATCTGGGATGATGATATCTCTAAAAGTTTTTCTTTAAACTTTCAAGATTTTTCTTGCCTATCTTGTACTTTTGTGCTTCCATATGAATTTTAAGATGATTTTTTCAATTTCTTTCAAGAATTCTATTGGAATTTTAATAATGGTTTAATTGAATTTGTGGATTTTTTTGGAAGGATGGATTTAAAAAAAAAAAAAAACTATATCCAATCCATGAACATTAGGGTCCCTTTCCATCTTCTGATATCATTTTCAGTATCTATTATTTTTAGTGTCTTAAATTTTTTCATTGTACAAATCATTCATTTCTTTGGTTAGAATTATTCCATGCTATTATATTTCTTTTCAGGCTACTGTTAATGAGAGTATTCCCTAGTTTGCCATTGGTATATAAGTCTGCTTGTGTGTGAGGGAGATGTACACAATCATGCACAAGCTTGAGCACATTATGTATCCTATTATTCCACTGATAGAATAGTTTCTGATGGAGTCTTTACAGTCATTATGTATACAATCATGTCACCTGCAAATAAATATACTTTGCCATTTTTCTTTTCTATTTATATCTGCTTTATCTCTCACTTATCTTACTGCTCTGGCTAAGACTCCAATTACTATACTGAACACTAGTACAGAGCTAATATAGTCATTTTTCTTTTATTTTAGAGAAAATCTTTTAAAATGTTACTACTTATTATAATGATGGCTATAAAGTCATTGTGTTAATTTAATATAGACCACAAGAGTCAGGTGAGTACTCAGCCAAAAATAAGACATTCGTGTTACACAACTCCAAAGTGAGTAAATTCTTTGACTCAAAAGGTCAGTGTATTGGTAAGACATTTATAATTCAATTTTTCTATAATTCTAAAGCTGACAGTATAACAAAAAGAAGGCATTCAGACTGGCGAACTGATGAAGATGAAAAATACTGAGTCCTAATTACTGAAAAAATCATTCATATGTCAACAATATCTAATTAGAAAGAAATCATATGTTAAGTAATAAACATAGACAAATGCCAGAATGTTTATGAAAGTATTTTGTGATATAATATACTAATTCACAACAGTAATCAACATAGTTAATATCATATTTCATGGAGGATGGAAGAACATTTTATTTTATAACATAATATTTGAGTTCATAACAAGAAAATTATTTAGTTCACACTTTAATGAAGGGAAATTTTTCTCAGGGATGCAATCAATGTACCCAGAAGCCAAGTTCCAGACCCACAGATTGATAATGCTCTTTGTGTGTGAATGATCATTTCTTGGTAAGTTGCTTCTTCCTTTTGCCTTACCTTGCCCATGCCATGCCAACATCTCCTGAAAATCCATAAGCCTAGTTCCAGACCTGTGGGCATAAATCCTCTTCATTCATGAATCCGTTTTTCATCTTCTAGGTCTAGACTGTCCATTTGGGAACATTCATTCCTGATTCAATTAACAGCTTATTTCCCTGCAGTGAGTAAATCTAAGGATGGTCATATTTTCACATCAGACACAAAACAAAAGAAAGAAATCCACCTGCCCAGGTCAAATCACAAAACCAAAAATAACATGAGTGGCCAAAATAGCATATCACCTATCAAACCCACTAGTACCACTAAAGTGTTCTTTCAGTCTATGAAAGAGGAAGAGAAACATTTCAGATCAGTGTTCAGGAGGCCTTTCTTTTAACATTCACAAAAAGAGGCCTGAAGGAGAAGTTGGTTTATCCTAGAGAAACAATGACCTGAAAAATGGGAAAGGCATTATAGAAAAACAAATTGAGCAGGACCAACAGTAGCTAAATTGAAGATAAAATGAAAAGAGTAAAGAGATAAACCCAAGAAAATTCTTTAGATTAATATTATAAAGATAGAACAATACCATTTTCACAAGAGAGTCTTTACTTATTTGTTTGTTTATCTGTGTATTTAGTCAATCTTATGGAATAAAAGTTCACATGAATTTCTAGCATAAGTCATTGACTACTGAACTAGATAGTAATCAATATAATGGGTTTTAAAATAACTTTTATTATACATTTATATTAACTTATTTTTTATAACTTCATATATATGTACTATATTCTGATTACTCTTGTTAACTCTTACCTTTTGTTAATTCCCTCTCATCCCTTTCAACACCTCTCCTCCCATTTTTCCATATTGAGGACCTTTTGGGTTTTGTGTGTGTGTGTGTGTGTGTGTGTGTGTGTGTGTGTGTGTGTGTGTGACTTGCTGAGTTTAACTAGTTTTTTCTCACCATGGGTTTAGAAGTGAAGCCTATGACTGACTTTTTCCTAGAATTCATGAAACATTCATAAGCAAAGAGATAGCACCACTGATCCTTACTATCATCCATGACTGACTACTGGCAAACCCAATCTAGTGCAGATCAGGAGACATTCACAGGGCTTATGAGATCATGATTGCAATGCTTGCACCATACCCAGAAGATAGCATGCCACAGATTTTCTCTATTTTCTGGATTTTACATTCGGACTTCCTTAATAACTTCTGAAAAGCCAAGGAGATATTAAATTGTACATATATATAAAAGATGGAAACATAATGGACCAATTGAATCCTAAAAGTAAATAAATAAATAATGTAAAACATTTTGGGCAGAGTTTAGCAAGTTTCATTAATAACTAGAGATGTGACAAAAATGAGAAAAACAGACGACAATAGGATATCTTAGCTGAGAGTAAAGACACACAAATAAATGCATGTAAGAAATGATTGTTACACATATTGTGCAGTCAGTAAGCAATGGTTAAAAAGATGAGAAAGGCAGTTTTCAAATTTGAAGCCAGCGATGCCTTTATGGTTTCTTGGCTTTTTGGTTAGGATTGGGTGTGCATAGTAGAGATCACTGAGTGCATAACAAAGTAAAGTGGTTCTTAGCTTGGACACCTGAGTGAAAGGTGGTGCCTTTAGAAATTATTAGAAATTATGACTAACAAGAGAGAAACAAACATTGACTAGGATTTTTAAAGTGGATGTCAGAAAGGAATTAATTTTTATGTACTGAACAGAAAATTCATTCAATGAATTTAAATTTCACATAAAAAGAAGTCACATTTAAAGCATTTGGATTATCATTTTATTTTACTATTCAGGAAATAGTATTATGTCAAAGTCCATCTATTTTTATGGCTTCATTTTTAGTTGGAATTTATACACCAAAAATATTAACTTAATTTATACTGTAATCAACACTCTTTAAGAGAATATATTGCAGCCAGCCTTGGTCATGCATGTTTGTTTTTTTTTTTTTTGTTTGTTTGTTTGTTTTCTGAATAGTTTTTTTTAATTAATTTATTCTTGTTACATCTCTATGGTTATCCCATCCCTTGTAACCTCCCATTCTCCCCTCCCTCCCATTTTCCCCTTATTCCCCTCCCCTATGACTGTTCCTCAGAGGGATTTCCTCACCCTGTATATGCTCATAGGGTATCAAGTCTCTTCTCAGTGACCTGCTGTCCTTCTTCTGAGTGCCACTAGGTCTCCCCCGCCAGGGGACATAGTCAAATGTGAGGCACCAGAGTACTTGAGAAAGTCATACCCCACTCTCCACTCAAGTGTGGAGACTGTCCTCTCCATGGGCTAGATCAGGGTAGGGGTTTAAATTTTACCGCCTGTATTGTCCTTGGCTAGGGCCTTAGTTTGAGCGGGACCCCATGACCCAAATCTGCCTATCATAATGTTCTACTTGTAGGATTCTAGGACCCACTGGATCCTTCTACATTGCTATTCTCCCATTGTTCTCTCATCTAGAGTCCCAATAGGATGTCCTCCCCTCGGTCCCAGTTTCCTGGTAAGGAAAGGCTTTCATGGGACATGCCCATTGGGCTAGTATGCAGATATAAGTGAGTATATACCATTTGAGTCTTTCTGCTTCTGGGTTAACTCACTCATTATGATCATCTCTAGCTCAATCCATTTATCCACAAATTTCGGGAATTCCTTGTTTTTAATAACTGAGTAGTATTCCATAGTGTATATGTACCACAGTTTCTTTATCCATTCTTCTACTGAGGGACATTTAGGCTGTTTCCATGATCTGGCTATTATCAATAAGGCTGCTATGAACATGCTTGAGCAAATTTTCTTGCTGTGTGCTTGTGCATCTTCTGGGTATATTCCAAGGAGTGGAATAGCTGGGTTTTTAATCCAAGCACTCAGGGAGGCAGAGGGAGGAGGATTACTGTGAGTTTGAGGCCAGTCTGTTCTCCAAAAACTAGTCGAGGACATCCAAGGCTACAAAGAGAAATACTGTCCCACAAAGAGAGAGGGAGAGAGAGAGAGAACGAGAGAGAGAGAGAGAGAGAGAGAGAGAGAGAGAGAGAGACAGACAGAGACAGAGACAGAGACAGAGACAGAGACAGAGACAGAGAATAAATTGCTAATGTATTTTAAACCAAAAACACAGATTACTTTTGACACAGTAATCATATCCCTAGAAAAGTAAAATAAAAGAAAAATCTGAAATGCCAAGATCACTTTGTGTTGCTTTGTTTGTACATATAAAGAAAAACACTTCATTTTACCTTTAAATTTATCAACAAGATTTACATTTGCACAGTGATCCAGTGTAAGAATATCATTTGAAATTGTTTTTTGTGTTTTCAATATTTTTATTGACCTTTGAGCTATTATTTACTCACTACTACTAATTTCTTTTCATGTAAATTTCCTTTGGAATATCACTAATGGTTTTTTTCCTTGACACGATTTCTTTTACGTTTAGTTTAGACTTCTAGAATGTTTTATTCCATGCTTTGTCTTTCATTTTTGACAATCTTACTACTAGTTCTGACAACAGTAAATAGGAACAAAATAATTTTTAAACATTTGTTGAAGAAGTGATGGAAAACAAGTGCAAATATCTAACTCTAATTTATACAGCTCCTGTGTACCCTTCACTTTGGTTTGAAACAACTAAATGTCTATTAAATTTATCATTCTTCATTAATATTTGCAGCACTCAGAAAAATGAAATCAATGTGGGATATTCTGCTCAATCTTATTGTGTTAAGCTTAGTGAGCCTATATTGATTTTGTTCAAAAATTCTCAGGAGCAAGGATTTGGATCTGACTTTTCAATTTAATCTCTGTGCCCTTTACCCAAATACTTAAAGCATTATCACTGATATGCTGGAAATTAAAAAGCATAATTATTTGTCATGGAAGTATGTCTTAATTCTATTTTTACAAAGAAGAAATGCCATTCCTAGAAAACTTTTTATCATTTTATTTCCCTTGAAATGTAACATATTGATAACAGCACATATAGAAGTACATTAAACTTACCATCCATATTTTATTGATATGCATTGAAAAAGCAGTATTTTCTTCAAATTTGACATACTGATTGTCTCAGAAAGGATGCATCACATCTAGAGGCATATCAGATATCTTAGCTTTAAAAGAAACTGATTTTAGGAAACTGGCTTATTAACAATTATCAAACATGTCAATAAACCACCTCTACTAATATTTATTCATATTCCCGTAAGGGTACATATGTATATATTGTAACATACCTATATACACATAGATACATGCATTCATACATACATATATGAAAACTCACTGTGATTAATATATTTATTTATACACTACTTAAATATGAATCAAACATTTCTGTATAGTTAAGTACTATACTATACAAAGGTTGCTTAAAATAGAGTCAACAATTTAAAACCTTTTTGCATCTTCTGAACTACAGTTAAAACCCTGAATTAAGACTGACTCCTGCATCAACTAGGGGACAGAGCTACCTGCTTAGGCTCACTTACAATACAAAGAAAATTCCTGCATCAGATAAGAAATCTGAGACTCCCTTCCCTAGACCAGTCTACAATACCTAGATCCATGATCCACTTTATTACTAGGGTCTCTTGCACCTAAATCTATGGTTCCACAGCTATTTCAAAGGCCCCAACTCATATTGTCTCCTGGAGAAAATAAATAGCATTGGTTTCCTTTCCTTCAGCCCATCTAATCTAATCACAAGTTTCTCAAACAAGGATTTCATATCTGTTTTGGCCTGCTTATATCACCAGGAAACTTCCTGAACTGGATGAAATACCTTCTCTTTCCCCATTTCAGGTCTGTCTACACCCATCACCAAAGAACCACATTCCTGGTATCTGATAATTTATATACCTGAAAAGATATAATCCAAAAGTGAAATGACAAATACTCTAAACCCACTTTGCAATATTCTGAAAAACAATTAAAATTTAAAGACAAACAAATTATCTTGTGATAAACATATATTAAGGAATTTAAGGCCACTAAGCCTGTGAAGACTTTACTCTAAAAAATATGAACACACCAAGAGCATACACAAAATAAACAATTCCAGAATAGTTTCTGAAGGTCTAATATCTACCACAAAATATCAGCATTAGTCCATATTTTCAATAATAACGTTAATATTCTCAGTTCCATAATAGTGACAGACTAACAGATAAGAATAGCAAACAGGGCCTATTTTTTTCTGCCTCGAGAAATATATTTCACCATCAACAATATAAACCACATTAAGTAAAACCATATAAAAAGGCATTCCAAACAAATGGAACTGAGAAACAAATAGGCATAGTTCTAGTATATGACAAAATACCCAAACCAAAACTAATCAGAAGAAAGAAGGTTACTCTATACTCATTAAAAGATCAATTCACCAAAAGAGAATGTTATAATTTTAAGCATATATGCACTGAACACAGGTAAACCCAGTTTCATAAAAGTATTATGATAGTATTTAAAACAACAGAACAATTCTTACAAAGTGAATATAACTTTAATACCTCTCTTCAAGGAATATACAAGATATTTAGAGAAAGACTAAAAAGAGAAACATTGTAGTTGAATGACACCATAGACAAAGAGATTTAATACACATCTACATAACATTCCATTCAATCAACTTGTAGCAAGCCAATAGCCAACATCCAAAGCATAGAGGGAAATTCAAATCAATTCCACTAAAACCAGTAACAAGACAAGACTGTCCACTCTCTTCATATCTATTCAATTATAGTACTTGAAGTTCTAGATAGAGCAATAAGAAAACAGAGGGAGATTAAGGAAATACAAATTGGAAAGGAAGAAGTTAAAGTATACTATTTACAGAAGATATGATAGCATACATATATGACACACACAAAAAATCTACCAGGGATTAACAGCTGATTAACACTTTCAGCAAAGTGACTGGATACAAGATGAACTAATAAACAGAACAAAATAAAACAGAAAAAAGTATCTTCATATATAACAATGACAGAAATAAATCAAGGAAACAGCTGCTGACTTACTGAGTATTAAAATGATTGTTAATGGGTAAATATTAAAGCAACACTATATAATTTCTACTAATGAAGCACAGAAAATACTTACAAGAATATAGAACTAATTGGTTTCCCATTCACAGATGATGAAAATATTTCATATTAATTTTCATTAACTATTTCGTGGCTTATCTTTCAAAGTTTTTTGTGCCTTTTTCAGTAGCTCGTGGATATTATAAAAAGTTTTGTGTTTTATTCAGGATTATGTCAGCTACTCAATAGTGTTTGGGCTATCATAATACATATCTTCCACTCAGTATGTCTTTGGTCAATGAATAGACTAATTCTGCAAAACTTTGAGCCATAAAGATGAATTATATTTTATTTTTTATTTTAATCTTATTAATTTATTGAGAGTACAACTCAATTGTTATCCCATCACTTGTATCCTCCCTCCCTCCCGCTTTCACCTTATTCCCCTCCCCTAGGTCTATAACCGAGGGAGACCTCCTCCCCCACTATATGCTCATAGGCTATCAAGTCTCATCTTGGTAGCCTGCTTATTCTTTCTTTGAGTGCCACCAGGTCTTACCACCAAGAGGAGGTGGTGGCCCCCAGTTTCTTTATCCATTCTTCAACTGAAGGGCATTTAGGCTGTTTCCAGGTTCCGGCTATTATGAATAAGGCTGCTATAAACATGGTTGAGCATATGTCCTTGTTGTGTGGTAAAGTGTTTTCTGAGTATATTCCAAGAGTGGGATAGCTGGGTCTTGAGGAAGCCCTATTCCCATTTTTCTGAGAAAGCGCCAGATAGCTTTCCGAAGTGGTTGTACTAGTTTGCATTCCCACCAGCAATGAAGGAGTCTTCCTCTCTCTCTACATCCTCACCAACATGTGGTGTCACTTGAGTTTTTTATCGTAGCCATTCTGATGGGTGTAAGATGGAATCTCAGAGTTGTTTTGATTTGCATTTCCCTGATGACTAAGGAGGTTGAGCATTTCTTTAAATGTTTCTCAGCCATTTGATATTCCTCTGTTGAGAATTCTCTGTTTAATTCTGAGCCCCATTTCTCAATTGGGTTATTTGGTGTGGTGGTGTTTAATTTCTTGAGTTCTTTATATATTTTGGATATTAGACCTTTGTCAGATGAAGGGTTGGTGAAGATCTTTTCCCAGTCTGTAGGCTGTCACTTTGTTCTGCTGACAGTGTTTCCTGCCTTACAGAAGCTTCTCAGCCTCATGAGCTCCCATTTAATAATTGTTGACATTAAGGCCTGGGCAGTTGGTGTACTGTTCAGGAAGTTGTCTCCTGTGCCAATGTGTTCCAGGCTCTTCCCTACTTTTCCCTCTAACTGAATTAATATCTCTGGTTTTAAGTTGAAGTCTTTAGTCCTCTTGGACTTGAGTTTTGTGCATGGTGACAAATAGGGGTCTAATTGCATTTTTCTACATGTAGACATCCAGTTAGATCAGCATCATTTGTTGAATATGCTATCCTTTTTCCATTGAATAGATTTGGCTTCTTTGTCAAAAATCAAGTGTCTGACTGTGTGCTATTTATTTCTGGGTCTTCAATTCAATT
Organism: Acomys percivali; assembly: GCA_907169655.1. Lineage (NCBI taxonomy): Eukaryota > Metazoa > Chordata > Mammalia > Rodentia > Muridae > Acomys > Acomys percivali. Next base: position 108,500,062 of record OU015760.1, read on the forward strand.
CCACTGATCAACCAGCCTATTGCTCTGCCAGTACCATGCTGTTTTAATTACTGTTGCTGTATAGTACAGTTTGAAATAGGGTATGGAGATTCCTCTGGAGGATCTTTTATTGTATAGGACTGTTTTTGCTATTCTGGGTTTTCTGTTTTTCCATATGAAGTTGAGAATTGCTCTTTCAATGTCTTTAAAATATTATGTAGGTATTTTGATAGGGATTACATTGAATCTGTAAATTGCTTTTGGTAAGATGGCCATGTTTACTATGTTAATTCTCCTGATCCATGAACAAGGGAGATCCCTCCATTTCTGATGTCATGTTCAATCTCTTTCTTCAGAGATTTAAAGATAAAGATGAATTTTAGTGGATTTCCTAACACTTTCTTCTTCTGATTTAGGATGACTTTTGCATTTTCTGAGTGAAAAACTAAGACAGAAAAACTTGGGGAAAAAAAAAGTTCTATTGAACCATCATATACAGCATTGAGCTGTGCTCTTGGTGATTTAAGAGATTTTAAAATAAATAAAATATTCCAACTTAAGTGTCAAAGTGGCAATGACATTAAATAGGAAAAGCTGGAAAGCTAAGTCAGGGTAGGTTCTCAGGGAGGATATGAGAGGGATTCCAGCAGAGACTCCTAATAGTAGCAGTTATAGATAATGTAGAGGAGAACTTCTAACTACACAAGTCTCCTAAAAGAGGGAGAAGAATACCAATCCACCCACAAAACTTCAACCCAAAATATTCCCTGGGTACAAGATGTGCAGAAATAAAGATAGACCAGATAGAGGAGAGAGTGAAGAAATAGCCAACCAATGCCTAGTCCAACCCAAAATCCACCACATGGGAGAGAACCAACCCCTGACACTGGTAATGATACTCTGCTGTACTTGCAGTCAGGAGCCTAACAGAGTTGTCCTCTGAGAGGCTCTACCCAGCAACACCTTGAAGCAGATGCTGATTCTCATAGCCAAACATAGGACAAAGCATAGGGAGTCTAGTGGAAAATAGGGGGGAAGAACAAATAGACCTGGAAGGTACAGGGGCTTCAAGAGAAGACCAACATAACCAACTGACCAGGACCCAGATGGGTCTGCTGAGACTGAATCACCAACCAAGGACCTTGCATGGACTGGACATAGTGCCCCTACAAAGACTTAGCCAAAGGTACTCAGGTTTCATGTGGGTCCTCTATTAAGAGGAACACAGCCTTTCTCTGGCATAGATGCTCTTGCCAACTTTTTGATTTCTTTTTCTTGGTGGGACTAACTTGCCAGGTCACAGGGGAAGAGGATGTGCTTAGTCCTGATTCAGTGTGATGAGATGAAGTGGTTAGTAGGGGTTATCCCATTTTCTGAGGAGTGGGGAGGGGTAAGGAGGAGAAAGAGAGAGGGTAGGACTGAGAGGTGAGGAGGGATGGGGCAACCACCAGGATGTAAACTGTACAAAAGTGGGAAAGAAGGAAGGGAAAAAAGAAAGAAAAAGAGACATTTCCCAGTCTATGTAATCTGATATGAAAAATACAAGTAGACAGTGTGTTCATACTATGGGAAAAATCAGTAAAGACAAAATTTATTATTTACAATTAAATTATAGGCAATGAGAGTCAAGAAAAGTCATTTAATCACAAAAACATTTGTAAAGTTGTCAATAATCTATATTATGATATAAAAACTATTTTAGATTTCTTTAGAGTGAGATAAATTTCACATCAATGTTCTACAAACAGTATTTATAAGCATAGACTATTGTGTTGTAATGAATATTTGGCATTATTAAATGTAAATAGATTTCTGATAGTATCTATCTGGCTGGCAACAGACAACAGAATTAACTTGTATATTGTTATACAGCCTGTAATCTCTAATATATAAAAAAGAAAACATATACTTAGAAGAACTGGCTGATCAGTGAAATCTGAGAAAAATACTGCAGAAGTAGAAAGAAAATGGTAATTTTCATACTCTAACCATAGGAATAAAGTCAGTCAAGAATGCGGATGACTGAACAAAATTATAATGTAATTATAATAGAAGCTTCATAAACACCAACAATAGTTTCCCTATTTCCTGATTTCTTTATACTAGTAATGAAATATTTTATTCAAATTAAATATATTTTAATCAGAATGTATACTAATAAAATATGGCTCAGCATATATTATGGTCCTCCATCTTCACAAAATGAGAAATTATTAGTTAATGGTCTTGTTCAATAATGAGTTTATTGTCAGGTAATAATAGATTTTAAATTATATAAGAAATTATAATGAACTTTCATATATGATCATATTTCTGCTAACACAAACTATCATATCACTCAGCCAATTGTATAGTAGTCAAGAACAGTAAATGAATCATTTCACACATATCCTACCCATTCCACATTTGGCCATTGCTACATGAAAGTTTACACAATCATTAAGTGAAGGTAGAGATCCTTGCCTTGGTGGGGTAGCTTTATGTTAATTAGTTTGTATTGCCAGCAATGTGTCTTCTTTCTTATTTTCATTAGACCTTGATGCTGTATAGGGGAATGCATTTTACTCAAAGAGATGGAAATGAGATACATGGAGTCAATAATACTCTAAAAGTTCTTTAACTCTGCACTGAAGCAATATTTGCTACTAAAATTGAAAGTATTGCTGAAGATAATATCTTTACAAATACTTTTGGTTTAACATACACTTGTTTCAGAACAACTCAGTTGAGAATTTTTCCAGACTTTATAGTTACACTGACAAGCACAAGGACGTTTAGTGGCAAGGTTGGACAGTGAGTCAGAGAGCAGTAGAGGTCTTGGGAACAATCTGATCTTGTCAGTAAAGTGGTTCTCTTGTAAACTGCATTGTCTTGTACTAAAAGATTTGTTAATATTTGCTTAAGAATAACTTTGAAAGTATCTTTTTAGACAATGAACTCATACAGAAGTTTTATGACCAATTATTCCTATTGATTAATCTTTAATCTACTCAAAAGCAAATCATACATCATTTTCTTTTTTAAATTTTTATTTTTATTTAAATAATTTATTCAGATTACAACTTAATTGTTATCCCATCACTTGCATCCTCCCATTCCTCCTTCCCTCCCTCCCTCCCTCCCTCTCTCCCTCCCTTCCTCCCTCTTTCACCCTATTCCCCTCCCCTAGCCCAATGACCTAGGGGAAACTTCTCCCTACTATATGGTCACAGGCTATCAAGTCTCATTTTGGTAGCCTGCTTATTCTTTCTTTGAGTGCCACCAGGCCTCCCCACCAAGGGGAGGTGGTCACATGGGGCACCAGAGTTCATATCAGAGTCAGTCCCCTCTCTCTACATAACTGTGGAGAATGTACTGTCCATTGGCTATATCAGAGTAGGGGTTTGATGTTTACTACTTGTATTGTCCTTGGTTAGTGTAATAGTTTGAGTAGAACCCCTGGGCCCTGAGCCACGATATATTATTTTCATAGAAAACTGTTAGGCATTTTGTGATGGTGTGCAATAAAAGCTAATAAGCTGTTTAGAAATTTATCATGTAACATACATTCAAATATAAGCAAATAATTACCTCTCAGTAACTAGAACAGTCACATATTACATATTATTAAATATAAGACTATACCCAAAAAGATACACATGGTATACACTTCATTAGCAGGAGGTTGGGATAGATGCTGGGACTTCCTAGAGGGACTCCAGGTGAGAGAGGTATGGGAGAATGGGGAAGTAGAAGGATCCAGAGGATCCTAGACCCCTATAAGAACATTAAGACTAGCAGATCTGGGCCCAGGGGGGTCTGCTCAAACTACTGTGCCAACTAAGGACAATGCATGCAGTAAACTTAGAACCCCTATTCAGATCTAGCCAATGTACAGGACATTATCTACAGTTATGTGGAAAGTGGGGACTGACTCTGACATGAACACTGGTGCTCCATATTTGACCACTTCTCCTTGGTGGGGAGGCCTGGTGGCACTCAGAGAAAGGATAAGCAGGCTACCAAGATGAGACTTGACAGACTGTGAGCATATGGTGGGGGAGGAGATCCCTTTCTGCCACAGCCCTAGGTGAAGGGAAAAGGGTGAAAGAGGTAGGGAAGGAGGGAGGATTGAGGGAGTACAAGTGATGGGATAACAAATCAGATGTAAACTGAACAAATTACTTTAAAAAAGGTTATACTCCTATCTTAGCTATGGATGTTTAAGCTTGCATTTGTTTATATTAATTGATTGAATTCCATTTCAAATAAGGTAAGCATGGATGAATTGGAAATCAATAAGACCTTGCTCATAGCCTAAAGAAATTTATGATTTAGCAGACAAATAGTTGACAATATGTCTGGAACAATGACAAGTATAAAGTCTGCTCTACACATTAATTTTTTATTTTAAGTATTCTTAGATAAATTCCACAGAAACTTATACCCTAGGCGAAGGATCGTTTTAATGTGAAGCATGTATTACTAAAAATTCATGTGACAATCAATATTAACATGCTAAACCCAAAGCATTTTATATAGTTTTATTGCTGTTTGGCAAATTATTTCTGTATTTTGAAACTTTAAAACACATATGAATGTATGTTTCAGTAAGATTGTCTTTAATGTTTTATCTAGCAGCTATTCCAATCTATAACACTTACAGAATTACCGTGTAAGAATTATTAATGACTGTGAATGTCCACATGTTTGGGCTTAATAGGCAAAATTGGCTAATGTTATGTAGATTTGTTTGATAGAGATAAAATTGATTATTCACAGAAATTGTGCACAGTTTGAGAATTTATATCACCATTAAAGGCCAGTGACCTATTTTATTCAGAATTCATCAAGGTTACTAGATACCAAACACATTTAACCTGATTTTAATTTAAAAAGCTAAATTTAAGTTCCGAATAGGTCCTTTTGATATAAATACCTTTAATAGAAGAATGAAGTGTGATTATAAGAATCTACTCTCTCTCTTAAAATCAGTGCATGCTGTATTGATGGTATAATATTTTTCAAGATAGTCCTTGAGGATCTTATTGAAGTTACTTCCAGTCAACAGCAACGGACCACAAGGAGTTTCAACTTAATGCAGTCATTTGTTTACTCCCATGATAATGTAAATTAACATATCTTCTGGTAATTTTATATGAATATAAGTAATTAAATAATATGTAACACTTTAAACTTCTACTGAACCGTTTCCATGGGGACCCAAGTCAGCAACTGAAAATTAAGCCACACTTTCTTTCATTGTTGACTAGGTATTTTGCATCATCTCCTCCCTGCTGTATGAAAGCTAAGGTTACTAACTTCATTAATTACAGAATTAATTACCTAAAGCCATGTAAACTCAGTTTATTTTAGCTGACACAGTTTTGGGGGAAGATTTTTTTATTGGTTAGAGTTATTCAACAAAATAGCGATAAACTACTCTAACAGATTGTTGGGAATAGAAATGATTACATTCAACCCTGAAAGAAGCTAATTAATGTTATCCTTTTCTGTTTTTTATATGCTTTTATTTTTGAAATAAGTTTGCTATAATTTTTTTGTTAAGCATGTTAGAGGAAGCTTTCTGTGTTTGGGAAACTGACATTTTAAGTACAGAAACTTGTAAGCCATACAAAATATATAATGTGGAAAATATGTGTGCTATAAGAAGATAATTACCTTTGGATTCCTATTTACATCCTGACTTTCAAATTTTGCATGTTGTCTCATATTAGAAGATATATATATATATATATATATATATATATATATATATATATATATATAATATTTTATCAAGATTAGGATATAAAATTAAACATGATTTCATCTCAATATTTGTTAATGGCAGTATTATCCAATAACATGATAACTTTAGAGACTAAGCTATTATTATGTATTTTTTTTCAGTTTCTTCCTAATAATTAATTCAGACTACATTTCAATTGTTATCCCCTCACTTGTAACTTCCTGTTCTCTCCTACCTCGATCTTTTACCATATTCCCCTCCATTTGACCTGTGATAAAAGGGGATCTCCTCACCCACCATAGGAACACAGCCTATCAAGTCTCATCCAAATTGTCTGCTCCCTGTTCCTCTGAATGCCACAGGGCCTCCTCATCAAGGGGAAGTGGTCAAATAGGGGGCACCAGAGTTCATGTCAGAGGCAGTCCCCACTCCCCACACAACTGTGGAGAATGTGTTCTCCATTGACTAGATCTGAATAGGTTTACTGCATGCATTGTCCTTGGTTGGTACATTAGTTTGAGCAGATATACCCTAGGTCCAGATCTACCGCCTTAATGGTCTTCTTGTAGGGTTCCTCAACCCTCTGAGTCTTTATATCTCCCTCATTCTTCCATACCACTCTCACCTGGAGTCCAATAGCTAGAGTCCTAGCATCTGTCCTGATTCCTCACTGACTGAAGACTCCCAAAGGACATCCATGTTGGGCTAGAATCTAATTATAAGTGAATATATACCATATGTATCTTTCTGAGTCTGGATTACCTCACTCAGGATGATCATTACTAGTTCTATCTATTTGCCTGAAATTTTCAAGATTTCCTTGTTTTTAATAGCAGAGTAATATTCCATTGCATAAATGTACCACAGTTACTTTATCTGTTCTTTGACTGAGGGACATCTAGGTTGTTTTCAGATTCCAGCTATTACGAACAAGGCTGCTATGAACATAATAAGCAAATGTCCTTATTGTGTGGTAGAGCATCTTTCAAGTATATTCCCAGAATTGGAATAGCTGGGTCTTGAGATAGAACTAGTCCCAATTTTCTGAGAAAGCACCAGGTTGATTTCCAAAGTGGTTGTACAAGTTTGCATTCCCACCAACAGTGAAGGAGTGTTCCCCTTTCTCCACATCCTCACCAGCATGTGCTGTCACTGGAGTTTTTGATTTTAGCCATTCTGATGTGTATAAGATGGAATCTCAGAGTTGTTTTGACATGCATTTCTCTGATGACTAAGTGTTTCTTAGCCATGTGATATTCCTCTGTTGAGTATTCTTTATAGCTCTGAACCCCATTTCTTAATTGGGTTATTTGGTTTAGTGGTGTTTGAGTTCTTTATATATTTTGGATATTAGCTCTTTTTCAATGTAAGGTTGCTGAAGATCTTTATCCAGTCTATAGTTGTCACTTTATTCTGTTGACTGTGTCTTTTGCCTTCCAGAAGCTTGTCTGTTTTGTGAGGTCCAATTTATTAATTGGGGATATTAGTGCCTTGGCTGTTGGTGTTCTGTTCAGGAAGTTGTCTCTTGTGACAATGAGTTCAAGGCTTTTCCCAACTTTTGTTCTATCAGATTTAGTGTATCTGGTTTTATGTGGAGTTCTTTAATCCCCTTGGAATTGAATTTTGTGCATGGTATTAAATGTGGATCTACTTGCATTATTCTACATGTACACATCCAGTTAGACCAGCACCATTTGTTGAAGATGCTACTCTTTTTCCATTGTATTGACTTGACTTCTTTGTCAAAAAACAAGTGTCCATAGGTTTTCAGTCTGATTCCAGCATATTGCAATGTCAGTACCATGCTGTTTTAATTACTGTTGCTCTATACTATAGCTTGAGATCAGACATGGAGATTTCTCTGGAGAATCTTTTATTGTACAGTATTGTTTTAGCTATTCTTGGTTTTTTGTTTTTCCATACGAAGCTGAGAATTAATCCTTCAACGTCTTTAAAAATTGTGTAGGTATTTTGATAGGGATTTCATTGAATCTGTAAATTGCCTTGATAAGATAGCCATTTTTACTATGTTAATTCTCCAGATCCATGAACAAGGGAGGTCTTTCCATCTTCTGATATCATCTTCAATTTCCTACTTAAGAGACGTGAAGTTTTTTTCACACAAGTCTTCACTTGCTTGGTTAGAGTTACACCTAGATACTTTATATTATTTGTGGTTATTGTAAAGGATTTAGTGTCCCTGATTTCTTTCTCAGCCTATTTGTAGTTTGTATACAGGAGGGCTACTCATTTATTTGAGCTGATTTTATATCAAGCTACTTTGCTGAAGGTGTTCATCAGCTATAGGAGTTTTCTGGTGGAATTTTGGGGGGTCACTTATGTACACTATCATATCATCTGTGAATAGGGATAATTTGACTTCCTCCTTTCCTGCTTGGATCCCCTTGATGTTCTTTTGTTGTCGTATTTTTCTAGCTAGATCTTCAAGTACTATATTTAAGAGATATGGAGAGAGTAGGCATCCTTGTCTAGTCTCTGATTTTAATGGAATTTCTTTGATTTTCTCTCTATTTAATTTTATGTTGGCTATTGGCTTGCTGTATATAGTCTTTTTTTTTTTAGGTATGTGCCTTATATCCCTGATCTCTCCAAGACTTTAAACATGAATGTGTGTTGAATTTGTCAAGTGATTTTTAGGCATCAAAGATGATCATGTGGGTTTTTTTCTTTCACTTTGTTTATTTGGTTGATTACATTGATGGATTTCCTTATATTGAACCACCCCTGCATTCTTGGGATGAAGCCTAGTTGGTAATATTGAATGATATCTTAATGTGTTCTCAGATTTGGTTTGTGAGTATTTTATTGAGTATTTTTTCATGAACATTCATAATAGGAATTGGTCTGAAATTCTCTATCTTTGGCCTTTGTGAGGTTTTGGTATCAAGGTGACTGTGGCCTCATAGAATGAGTTTGGTTATGTTCCATCCATTTCTATCGTTTGGAGTAGTTTGAAGAGTATTAGCATTTGCTCTTCTTTGAAGGGCTGGTGAATTCTGTGCTGAAACCATGTGAACCTGGGCTCTTTTTTTTCCCCCCTGGGGAGAATTTTGATGACTGCTTCTATTTCTGTAGGGGAAATAGCACTACTTAATTTGCTTATCTGATCCTGATTCAACTTTGGCAAGTAGACTAGCAGGGTGATCTGAGGTCATATCCACCGGTTCTCCTCTGGGCCAGAAGATCCAGATGCTGGTGGTTAGCCACCCACGTTCAGTCCCAGACACAATGTCTGAGAAATTGAGTGCAGATGCAGCTCTCAGGCAGGTTTGTGTCCAGACTCTGGGGACTGGGAACTTGTCCTCTGTGGACCAGTCAGATGGCATAAGCCTAGACCCACCTGTGCTCTGCATGTTGTGGAACTCTCTCACAGAGGACTCTCCAGGTCTTGTGGTCTGTAGCTCCCACCCTGGTCCCTAGGCCCTATCCTGTAGGTCAGACACAGTGCGTGGTTGGCACCTCCATCTTCTACTATATATTGTTAAAATGTGACTATGTTGTAAAAATTGTCAATATTACATAATTTCAAAAAGTTAAGCCATCAATATTGTAATATTAGGAATGAAATTCTGTACTTTAGAGCCAGCTTCAAATACAGACAGAAAACACTCAAGTATTCAATAATAGTCATGCCACTACTGCAATTGTGGTCACTTTTTGTCTGCCAGGTTTACATTATGATATATAGAGTTTACAGCTGGATAAGATCACTGATGCTCTTCATTCCCCAGAAGCCTGCTTAATACTCTCCAATGTTATGAAACCTATCTAGTAGGAAGTTTCACAGTTGGTTTGAGATTGATGTCTTTATGTCCTATAGCTAAAGTTCAAAATGTGGGTTTTTTTTTCATTTTTACATATACATTTATATTATTATACATATACACATGGAACTAACTAACAAGAAGAGTCATGAAACAATCAGGAATTATTCAAATTTTACATTTATAGTGATTTGGCTATTTGTATTTGGCAAACTTGAAGGGAACATCTTTCCTATGTTGGTGAGTCTAAAATTCTGCATGTTAATCAATATTTATCATATCTCATCTGTATCAACTTAAAACATCTATCTAGACCTAAAAATATCTTAACCCCTAAACAACAAAGCTTAATTGTAAAACTAAACTATCTGGTCTTCAATGCCATCAGAGATGTGAGAAGGAATAAAACTTAATTATCTGATATATTGGGCCAGAATGCTAAAGATGACACTCCAAAGTTATAGAAAGTTTTCGGTGACTATTCAAGCAGCAAACTGTCTCTGTCATTTTCTCATTTTAGAAGCTGCTAACCTGCACTTCCAGTTTACTCATATAATTAATTTTATTCCTTTTCAAAGTGCCTTAATCAATAGGGTCTTATGTATTTATGGCAATAGCCTATGCTATTTTGGAGACCTCTTTTAATATTAACTTTTAGGAATATATCCCGTTCTTTGTACTGAAATTTTTCATGAATAACCTATGTATTTTAGCAGAAGCAAAACCTAGGTCATAGTTCCTAGGGTGCAACATGGCATTCATTTGGGTGGTAGGCTTTGGAAACAGGGTTTCTATGCCTAGCTCTCACTGTCCTGGACCTGATTTGTAGACCAGGCTGGCCTCAAACTCACAAAAATCCACCTGCCTCTGTCTCTTGGGTGCTGGAATTAAAGGCTCATAACATGGTATTCTTGGTTTCCTAAATAATCAGGTTTCAAATCACGGCACTGGACTGCATTGTAGACTAGGCTTGTCCAGAACTCATGAAGATCCTTCTGCCTCTGCCTCTACCTCTGCCTCTGCTTCTGCCTCTGCCTCTGCCTCTGCCTCTGCCTCTGCCTCTGCCTCTGCCTCTGAAATGCTGGTGTTAAAGGCATGTGAATTCATACCAATGTTGCAATATTTAGTTTCCTAAAGGCTCAGGTTTCAAATTACCTTCTAAATATTTGTTTATACCTATAGTTCTGGGTGCCTTCACTCTTGATCAATGAAGCTTCTTTTTAAAAAATTGACAGTATTCAATGAAGAGATTCATAACTAATCAAAATGCTAATATAAAGAGAATGTGTGCTCACCCTATAGTTGAGGGAATATGAAAAAAAGGAATAGGAAAGAAAATAAGAGCTGGAGGATAGTGATGAGTGTAATGAAGAACATAAAATAGTTACCACACTCATGAACTCACTGAGGCTGTGTTTTCTGCATGAGATCAAGCCATCTAAAATTCTAGCACTGATGGGAGACATTCTCCAGTGCTTAACAGTGGATAGCTGCTGGTATAGAGAAGAAACATTAGTTTTTTGAGAAATACACTTTCTCAATACCACCAGTTTCTTTAAAAAATATGTTAAATACACTAAAACATATATTCATTTTACGATGCTTTCATAACAAATTGCCAGATTAGTTGGGCATGCACAATGTAGTGGTTTGAATTAGACAGCCTTCCATAGTCTCAGGAAGTTGTTTGAATATTTGATGGTGAGGCAGCTTTGGAGAGTGTGTCTTTTTTCTAAAAGAAGTATGCCACCTAACATCAAGCTGTCCCTGTTATCATAGAGTTTTATCCTTCTGGAACCATAATTGAAAATGAGTGTTTTCTTCCTAAATTACTTTGGGCATGGTGGCTTATCACAAGGACATCGTTTATCCAGCTCCCAAGTTATATGCCAGTCTTACATGTATAACACATAAAGAATATTTTAATAACCTTCCAATTCTCAGGCCCTTAAGGCATCAACTCTAGTCAAACTATTCACCAACTTTTCTTCAGAAAATAAGAAATCCCTGTTCTATTAATCTTGATCATTTAATTAGGTAGGTATGATTTCTTGCTATAATTAATCTAGCAGCAAAATATTCCATCTGTGAACATCTGAAGGTCAGTAATACATTGTGTAGTAAGATATATAGCAATGTTTATGTGTATTCCCCCTTCAACATGGGTGTGGATTAGAAGTCAGGGAATGATTACCATGAAGAATAATAAAGAAATGAAACTAGTTTAAGATACACTGCAATTGTTTCACAACTTTATTAATATTCCAAAATTTCAATTGTAAATTCTATATGAATTAAATTTGCCATATATGAAACTATGACTCCATAAAATCATTTATAAAGAAAAAGTAGTCTGGGTATGGTGGTATATACTTTTGTTTGTTTGTTTTTCATTTTTTATTACAAAAAGAAGTTTCAGTTAGCTCAGAATCTGATAGGCTAAAAGTACAAGATTGAGTATTTCCATCAATTTGGCACTTTATTAGACCCTTTTCTTCTTGAGTGGATCTTTTAAAAAAATTTTACATATACATTTACATTATTAAACATATATACAATAAACTACCTACAGCAAGAAGAACCACAAAACAATCAGGAATTATGTGTGTGTGTGTGTGTGTGTGTGTGTGTGTGTGTGTGTGTGTGTGT
>OU015760.1:108512215-108544238 GCA_907169655.1 Acomys percivali
TGTGTGTGTGTGTGTGTGTGTGTGTGTGTGTGTGTGTGTGTGTGTGTATGTTACAGTCATAGTGTTTTGGCTATTTGTATTTGACAGCCTTGAAGAGAACCTCTTTCTTATCTTGGTGAGTCTAAAATTCTGAATATAAATCAATATTTATCATATCTAATCTTTATCAACTTAAACGTGTATCTAGACCTAAAACATCTTAACCCATAAAAAACTAAGCTTAATTGTAAAACTAAGATATCTGGTCTTCAATCACATGAGAGACTTGAGAAAGAATAAAATTAATTCTTTGAGTAGACAGGAACTGCAGGCAAGCAGCTTGCACAAGGAGAAAATTACAGGGACAGTTTGATGCCAGAACAATCACCCAACTCGCTTTATAACATTGGAGCATTATCTTAAGTTTTCTGGCAGTCATATCTGACAGACATATGTATGAAGCAGGAGCTATTGAGGACTTGCTTACTCTGTCTTGCCAGAGTTTGGACATCAACTCTGCCTGTATCCAAGGTTGCCCATTTTTAGGCAGAATTCTGTCTGTGGCAGAAACGAGGACATTTTGCCCAGTGGCTTGTTTGCCACACTTGAAGACATATCCATAAGATTGATTGATGCTCATCATCTTCTTTGAGTTAGGCTGGCATATGTTGTAGGTCTCTGAGATTTTGAAGACCTTATTTATTTTACCTTATCTATCTATAGAATTATATTTGTCTGTTAACCCTAGGATGTATGTTCTTCTGATAGAAATAGACTAGTAATTGATATAAACATGATTTGATCAAGTAACAATTAACTCGTAGAAATACATAGGGATGATAGGACAATAAGCACATTATTGAATATATACTTCAAATTAATGCCTTAGTTGTTATTCACAAGGTTATTTTTAATTCTCTGGTATAGATTGTTGTATATTGATGCAAAATAAGTTTAATTTGATACATTGGTATAGAATTCAAATTTAATATTATTCTTCACACTATGTATACTCAACTCAACGATAATACAAGGTTTACTTCTAATACTTTGAAAGTGCTATTACAGGCTACTTAGGATAATTAAGTTATACAAGTTAATTGGTGGTATACACTTGTAATTACATATCATTGGGTGAGTAGATACAAAAGAAATAGGAGATCAAGATCTGATTCTCCTATGTAATTGGCTTGAAGCTAGCTTAAGTCACATGAGTCAGGTTTTAAAAAAATAACAAAAAAATGTAAGGTAAGCAAAGGTGTTCAAACAAACGAGAAAAAGTGTTACTGACCATAAGCAAATTTAAATTTTCAACCACAGAGGTTAAGCTATGTTTTGAAACTTGAGAATAATTTGGTATGTCTAGGCTCTGAAATAGACATGGACCTCCACAGGACAACAAAAGAAAAAAAACTCTGGATCTTTAGCCTTTTCCATTAATTTTTTTTAAATTTTTATTTATTTAATCACTTCACAGCCTGATCCTAGCCCCCACCCTTCTCTCCTAGTCTCACCCTCACAATACTGTCACCCCCATTATTCCCTCCTTCTCAGAGAAGGAGAAGACCCTAAAAGATGTCTGTAAACCCACCCTGGCACCTCAAATCACTTCAGGGCTAACCACATCTTCAAGTGAGGCCAGAGTAGCTTTATTTGCAATATCCATAAACTAAAAGCAAAGAATAGATAGAGAAAATGTGGTACACTTGCATGATGAAATACTGCTCAGCTATTAAAAACAAAGATAGCATGCAATTTGAAGGCAAATGAATGGAACTAGGAAAGATCATCCTGAGCAATGAATACATGGTGTGTATTCATTTACATGTGGATATCAGCCTTAACGTACAAGATAACCATGCTATAATCCACAGACTCAAAGAAGCTAAGGAGGGCCCAAGGAAGTATGCTTGAGTCTCACACAGAAAGGAAATAAAATAAACATCTGTACTGGATGGAAGGAGCGAGCTGTGTGGTAGAGGCAGAGGTTAATAGAGGTGGGAATCAGGTGTGAGGAGCACAGGGTGTAGCAGTAGGAAACGTGGAGGGGGCCATTAGAATGAAAATCAGTGGAGGAATATTTCTGGGACAGGGGAAGCCTCTCTGGGTGTCCATGTTGGTGAAACTAGTTTAGATCCTAAACTGTAGTAAGGGGAAGCATGGAGCATGAACATGTCACCTCCTGTATCCAAGTATGACTTCCAGTGGAGGGAGGGGGACACCAAGCCACCAATAAAACATTTGACCCAAAATTTGTCTTGCCTACAAGTGTAGGTGTAAAGATGAAACAAAGATTGGAATGGCTAACCAATGACTGGTTCAAGTTGAGACCTACTGCATGGGAGAGAGCTAACCCCTGTCACTATTATTTTTGAGACAGGGTTTCTCTGTATAGATTTGGATATCTTGGACTCACTTGTAGACCTGGCTGGTCTCGAACTCACAGCTGCTTGCTTCTGTCTCCCTTAGTTCTGGTATTTTAGGCATACACCAGTGTGCATGGAATTACCCCTTTGACTATTAATGATACTCAGCTATGCTTACAGACAGGAGGCTATCATAACTGTCTTCTAAGAGGCTTCATCCAGCAGTTTATGAAAACAGATGGGGATACTCAGATCCAAACAATAGGCTGAGCTCAGGGAGTTTTGTGGAAGAATAGGAGGAAGGACAGAGGGAACAGGAGGGTTCAAGGACACCACAAGAGACTACAGAGTCAACTAACCTCAGCCCATGGGAGATCACAGAGACTGAAATAAATACCAATCAAAGAGCCTGCATGGCCTAGACCTAGACCCCCTACATATATGTAAAAGCATGTTTTTATCAGCTTTGAAATAAAATCAAGAGATTGTGCTATGATCTCCCTAACAATTAAGACAAGTTAATACTTGTGGAGCTACACAAATAACAATAAAAGGGATGAGAGTTGTATTTACAAAATTAAATAATCATTTATAGCTCATTTGTAATTAAATTAAATAATATGTAAATATTCCACAGCTGAGAGGCATATTGTTAACTTTTCACTAGCTTTGATACCAGTTCTGATGTGAAACTTATGTTAACTATTGCCTAGGTTACTTCATAGGATCTTAAAGTTCACTTTTGCTTAAAACATTGACAATTTGCCAGCACATGGAGATATATTATAGATTCAAAATCTGTGATAGAAAGATTTGCATCTTTCCTTTAATGCTGTGCTTATCTACATTGCCATTGTAACCCCAGTGTCAGACTACCCAGATCTATGTGAAGACACTTAATTATTGAGAAATGTGCTGTTCAAGGGCATAATAAGCTTGTTGCTTATTGGAATAAATATATAATTCTTCTACCATATCGTTGTGCATGAACTCAAGCACCTACTTTCCATTATCTCTAATATTAGCTCCAGAAAAAAAAACATGAAATTGAAGGTTTTATTCATAATGATGCCAGTGATGAGAAAGACTCACAGTTGCTAAGTTAACTAATTGCCCATTAGCCCACCAAGTACAAGGTCAAGATGTTTCATCATAAAACATAAAGAAAAAAATCCTTGAAACTATGTCTTTGACTAATGGACAATTACCAAGTAATAGTCTACCCTTTAAAAATCAAGTGAATGCTTGCTGCTGCTTCCTCTATTGAGAGAAGTTACATGTTTCCTTATTTGATCTATGTTAATTCTTTCTATCCCCAATAAAGAAAACCTACTATCCCTTTTTTGTAAATGTTGTTTGTTCTAATTCTATTGTTTATATATCATGATTCAATGGATGAATAGCAGAAATAAAACCAAATATTAAAAACATTAAAATAGGCTTGTGGGTAGAAAGGCATGGATGAAGAAAGGGCCCAAGTGGCCCAAACACTCAATTCAGAAAAATGTGGTATCAGGAAAGTTGAAATAAAGCCTTTCATTTGTATGCACATGGATGACTACTCCATGGTTGAATAGATAGTTCCAATTAAATGGCCACACAGATGGCCTTAGTTAATCTAAATGCATGAAAACAAAACCAAAATTTATCAATGAGGGAAAGAGACTTGTTGGAATTGGTGGAAATGGAACACATAAGAGAGAGTAATCTGAATGTGTTATTTACACATATGAAATAGACAAGTAAAATTAATTAATAAACATGAGAAAACAATGATTATGACATCTAAAACTTAACCCAGCAGGTTATAATAATGTTGGAAACGTTTAGGAAATTACCATTTTCTACTTCTAATAATTGACTGAATATTTTTACAGTTTTTAAAACTGAATTTATTTGTTTACTATATATCCTGGTCACAATCCCTTCCTTCCTCACCTCCCAGCCACATGTTCCCTTCTTCTCCCATATCCTCCTCCCCTATTACTCATAAGAGCGGAGCCCCATTTCCCACACTCAACACCCCAGCTGGCTCATCAAGTCACATCAGGACTGAGTGTGTCCTCTTCCCTGTGGCCTAGTAAGGGAGTCCCAACAGGGGGAAGCAATTAAAAAACAGACAAGATAGTCAGGGTCACAGAGAGCCCCCACTCCCCTCACTAGGATACTCACATGAATCCTTCTCTAGCCCTTGGCTACACCTTTGTAGGGGGCCTCCTCCAGTCCATGCAAGGTCCTTTGTTGGTATTTCAGTCTCTGGAGGCCCTTACGGTCTCTGGTTAGTTGGCTCTGTTGGTCTTTTTGTGAGGGCCCTGTCACCTTCAGGTCTTTTTCTATTTCCCTCCACTTTTCCACAAGGGGCTCTACGCATTGTCCAGTGCTTGGCTATAAGTTTCAGCATCTGTTTTGAGGTGCTGTTGCCATTGCCTTGGTCTTTATTATGTATAGGTACAGGCCTTTTATCCTTGATCTCCCCCCCCCCAGACGTTTTATTATGAATAGTGTTGGATTTTGTCAAAATCTTTTTCTGTATATCATGAGATGACAATGTGTTTTGTTTTGTTTACTTTGTTTTTTTACTTTCAGTTTGATTACATTGACAGATATTTTTGCATGTTAAACCACCCCTGCATTGCTGGGATGAAGCCTACTTGATCATGGTGGATGATGTATTTGATGTGTTCTTGGATTCAGTTTGTGAGTATTTTATTGAATATTTTTGCATCAATGTTCATGAGTGAAATTGGTTTAAAATTATTTTTCTTTGTTGCACTTTTGTATGGTTTAGGTATCAGTCTGACTGTGGGCTCATAGTTCTTTCTTTTCCTATTTTGTGGAATAGATTAAGGAGTATTGGTATTAGCTCTTCTTGAAAAACTGTAGTCTCCTCCTTCTTCTATTCCTATTACTCTTAGTTTGTTTTTTTTATAGTGTCCCAGATTTCTTGGATGTTTTATATCAGAAGTTTTTTAATTTTAATATTCTCTTTGACAGAAGTATCAATTACTTCAAACTTATCTTCTATACTTGAGATTCTCTCTTCCATCTTTTGAATTCTGTTGGTGTTGCTTGTGTCTGCAGCTCCTATTCTAGTCCCTAGGCTTTTCAACTCCAGGATTGTGCCAGATTTTGTTTTCTTTGTTGCTTCTAATTCATATCTAGGTCTTGAATAGTTTTATTCATTTCCTTTTTTCATTTGATGGTATTTTTATGTAATTGTTTAAAGGATTTATTCAAATCCTTCATCTATTTGAATGCATTTTCCTGTATTTCTTTGAACGATTTATTTTCGTCTTTCAAGACCTCTATCATTTTTATAATCTCAGATTTAAATATTTTTTCTTGTTATTTCGAGGTGTTAGTATCTCCAGGGATTTCTGTTGTAGGACTGCTGATTTCTAGTGGTGTCAAATGTCTCTGGGTTCTGTTGCTTGTGTTCTTATGCTGACCTCTAGCCATCTGGTTGTCTCTGGTGTTAGCAGGCCTGGTGTTCCCTCTGATGGGTTCACTGTCTGTGTTTCAGATGGTCCAGGCAAGTCAGGAGCAAGGGAGGAGAGCTCCAAGCAAAGGCTGCTTACTAGAGCTAATCACATACTTCCTCAGAATGATGGACAACGGGGATTGTAGCCCACACGCATCTCAGCTCTGCTGAGTTCACTGACTCTGTCCTACTTGGGCCAGGCAGGTGAGCAGCAGGCTGAGAGATCTCCCAGCAAAAGCTGCCTGGGTACCCCAACAGGCCTCCTCAGGATGGTAAACAATGGAGGTTGGAGCCCATCCCCAGTTCAGCTCTGGTGTGTTCGCTGCCAGTGTCCCAAATGGGCCAGGCAGGTGAGGGTTAGGCTGAGAGAGCTCCAATCTGAGAACTGCTTGGGTATCCAAACTTGACTGACTATTTTTATCTTATTACTTTTGTGGCTAGATGTGAAGAAAAAGATACCAATGAAAATTAATGAAATACTTCAATCAGAAACAATTGATTTAATATTTTTGTTCATTTTTACCAAGTATCTAAACTATTTGTCATTCTAGTATTAATGTTCTACATGTAATGAATATTCTATTGAATAAAGAAGATTTAGATAAGGAATTGCAAAATTGTCTTAATTACTATAAAACATGTATTTCCATGGTGTTCATATGTGCATAAGCATTGAGAAGTTTTGCTATACCCGAAACACTTCACTAGGTAATGAGAATACACAAATGAGGTAAATCTTTGTCTTCATTGAGGTTTGAATAAAATAGTAAATCTACTTTAAAAATGTGTTATATTGTGAGGGAAATATGTAGTACACTATGGAAATATACAGGAAAATCTAATTCTATTTTAGTGCCTAGAAATGCATATAACTAAAGTCAAGTAAAACCTCTACAATGAAATCTACAAAAAAATACAAGAAATGAAATCAAAGAAGATACTAAATGATAGAAAGATCATCTATGCTTTTGGATTGGCAGATTATTATGAAAAATTCGATACTATCAAAATCAATCTGTAGATTTATTACAATATCCATCAAAATTGTGATGTCATACTCAATAAATCTAGAGAACATAATCAAAGAACTCGCATAGATCCAAAAAGACTATGAATAGATCAAGCCATCTAGCAATTGAAAATAAAATACTGGGCCTCAAATTATACTATAGAGCTATAATAATCAAGACAGCTTTCAACATGGATGCTTAACATGACCTCAACAAGGATGACACTATTGTTCAATCTACACAAAGAATAACAGGCAACTAAAAAAATTTAAGAGTAGGGGAAAAAATATCTTCTACAAGGCAATCACACCAATTGGTTATCTACTACCCAATGGGCATCCCTGAAAACATACCTACAAATAACACAATGCAGACTGATATGTTTGAATTTGGGAATATATGACTATATAGGAATATATTCTTTTAGGAACATACATATATATACACATATATTCATATATAGATATGTATTTTTACATTCATGAATGTAAGAACTATTCATGAAATTAAGCCATTGATTTGAAATAGAGCAAAAGGATACACATTGGATGGTTAGGAAAGAGGAAAGGGAAGGGGAAATGATATAAATACATTAAATATCAAAAAATGTTAATAGCCAGCCAGATATTGGCAGAAAAACTTAAAGATAAATCAATAACACAGTTTTGAAACTCAGGAAATAAGCTTACAGAGCTATGGCCACTAATTTTTGACAAAGTTGACTTTGCTGGCTAGTTTTTATATCAATTTAACACAAACTAGGTTAATCTGGCAAGAAGGATTCTTAATCAATATAACAATATTGAAGATAGTCATTCCAGTAATTTTATAGTGTCAGATATTACATTCTCAATTCAGCTTCCTATGACTTCAGGGATGTGGTAAAACATAAAATTTCATCTTCTGCTAATAATATACTTTCTACATCAAAACATACTCTGCAATCAAACCCCATCCTAATTATCTCTTTAAATCCAACAATTACTCAAAGGCTCATGTTCACATATCATTACATAGAGAATTTGACTTTAACATAAATTTTAGGTCTAAGGATTTTAATTTTAATTTTAAAACATATGTTGTTTACATGGGCAAATGCTCCAAATATCATAAAAATTAATAATGTGTGATTTATGTTTAATTCTCTTTGTCAGAAATTAATTACTATGCTTTGTTGATCTTGGAAAAGCTTGCTATTCAATGTAGGATTCTTTGGTATTCAGTTTTAATGGTATCATCCTTCACTTTAGATTTATTTAATTCATGGAATAAGAAGACAAATCAATTCATATTTTTATCCTTTGCTTTTCATTTACCTGTCAATTTTATGTGTCAAACCTTTATCAACAAACAATAGAGAGTAGTTTAAAATGGCAAGGCTGTAAATAGTGACAAAATGTTGTTTTGAAAAGGTATTGAAGTAAACTCGATTGATGACATTTGGTGCACTTTTTTTCAAGGAAGGTATTGCTAAATTTTAAAAATGAGGTAAAGGCTAATATTTATCCCAGTTTACTGACAATGTAGTGCTTCTGCAATTTATTACAAAGCTGTGAACTATTTCTTGGATAATTATATTATTATAAGGGAAATGTATTATTTATTGTGCTAAAATAATTTTTACAAAACAAAAAAGTCAAGACCAAAAGCAATACATTCCTTACATGTACTATAATGTTTTAATTGAAAAACCCCTGATCGTTCTCAGGAGCCAGATATTGTGGTGCAAAACCCGCTAGCTCAGAGAGGCAGAGAAAGAACCCAGCTGAACTTCCTACTCAGCTAATGTCCCAAAGGGGAAAGCCCAAAGGGCTCACTTGCTCAGCTGACAGCCCAGGTGGAAAAGGTATACAAAACAAAATAAAACCCAAGGCTGAAAGCACACAGAAAGCCAAAACCTAAGGTGCTGAGAACTTCAAGAGCTGAAATCTCAAGCTAAAATACCAAGAGCTAAAGCACCAAAGACCCCTTCTACTTTTAAAAACTGTTTTAAATAGTCAACTCAAAATTCTTCCTACTCTTTAATCCCTGCTAGCTGATTTCTTGCTCCACCTTTTGACCTAGGGTTAACTTTCTTAAATCCTGTGCACAGTTACCTTTTGGATTAAAGATGTGTGTTAGGGATCAACCATGCCAAACAAGACAGGTTTATACAGTTCACTATCTCAAGGATCACAATGGGATCAAAAATCCTGTATTAGTACTAGATCATACACAGAATATATTTATTTAATCCCTGAAATCTTGAGTTTTAGCAAAAGTGAAATATAAGACATAGAAGGCACATAAATAGTCTTTAGGATAAAAATAATGTATCACTATTTTAAATTCCTAATAAGGAAACCATGTATAAAACTGTTGGACATTTCAGAAATACAAATATATTTCTAAGAATTGATTTGGACATTGAAAAAGATATTTCCTAGATACTTATTTTCTTCCCTTATTTAATCATTCACTGATAAAAAATATCATTGCTTTCTTGGGAAATTCTCTTTTTTATGTAGTTCTCCAATATCCCTATTCTTTCTGCTTTCTTGAATTTGAATGCCTTCTGTAGGGTCAACTATTTAAATTCTTGGTCTGCAACTGATGGAACTCTTTCAAAAGAAGTGGGATGTATGGCCTTGTTGGAGAAATTGTGTCAGTGAGATCATGATTGGTGTTTCAAAAGCCCAAGTCATTCCAAGTTAGAGCTTTCTCTCTGCCCCCTGCTAGTAGATTAGAGGTGAGCACTCTGTTACTTCTCCAGTGGCATGCCTACCCGCCTGCTGTCTGCTATTCTTCCTATCATGATGGTTATGATCTCATACTTTGAAACTGTAAACAAAGCCTTAAAGAAATTATTTTATAAATTGCCTTGGTCATGGTTCCCTTTGTAGTGGAGAGTTTTGGTGTCTTCAAAATCTCAGTTATGTTATGTAAACATGTTTTTGTTTTAATCCCAGGTGTGTGGGATATGAGGCTGATTCAGATTGTCCACAGCAGCAAACTTTTTGCTTCATACAGGCTTTGAGAGGGGCTTTTTGCCAGCTGCAGATAGCTTAAATCTGAGGACTCTGTAGGGGGGATAAATGCCAGAGGCCAAGCGTGGGGCTTGAGGAGAGTGGTGCTGGGAAGGGGGGATAGGTGATTTCTAATAAGAAGGCTGCTGCTCCCCCTGCTGCTCCTGGTTGCTGTTGTTGCAGTTTGAAAAGAAGTTGGAGATATCTTGAAAGGAAGATTGCACTTGCCCCAAGGAACCAAAAAACATAACTACGAGGAAGCAGACAAAAAGAACTCTGCCCCTTCTCCCCACTAACCTTCTTTCTCTTTTACCTGGTATTGGGGTGTCGGAAGGGATTGCAATGGAGAAGGGAGAAAGAGATATAAGAAACAAAAATAAAAATAGATTTTAAAAGTACACCTACATCCCTTCATGGTAATAGAAAAGCAGATGCAACTAGGGCCACCCTCAAATTTGATTGTTGAACATGGTCTTTGTTCTTTTGATTTAATTTTTTTCTGTATTTTGTTTTGTTTTGTTTTGTTTTGTTTTTCATATTCTCTTCATGTATTGAGCACGTAGAGTGTGAAGATGAGGTTTTTGTTGGTTTTACCCACTTGACATCTTTCTGCCTACATTAATTTTTTTTACTAGAGATTATTAATTTATTTGTGTAGTGTGTGGTGTGGTGTGTGTCTGTGTGTGTATGTGTGTGTGTGTGTAAGAGTATTCTGGTCAGAGAACAATTTGTGGGCATTGGTTCTTTTATTCTACAAAATATGGATGCCAGAGATGGAAGATAGGTACTCAGGTCATTAGGCTTCATAGCACACTCTTTTTTTCGGATGAGCCAAGTTACT
Source organism: Acomys percivali (assembly GCA_907169655.1). Lineage (NCBI taxonomy): Eukaryota > Metazoa > Chordata > Mammalia > Rodentia > Muridae > Acomys > Acomys percivali. The sequence continues at coordinate 108,522,898 of OU015760.1, forward strand.
GTTACTTTTCCCATTTTTAAAATCTGGATTCTCATTGGGAATATTGCCCCTATAAAATTACAGAATGCCATGATTGAAACATTGGTAATGATATTTTCCTATGTCCCAGACTACATGTTATATTGATCTGTTTAATATGTTTCAATTATTGAATATAGAATGGTATATTTACGTATGAAAAAATGTTATATATACCTTACGATAACACTCTTAGGATATTGTCTGTTAAATTTTGCACTGTGTTCCATTTTGTTAAAAAGTACACAAATCTACTCCTCTATAGATGCCATCAGTTATATAGGAATAAATATAAGTAAACCAATGCTTTAGAGAAAAGTCTAGAAAGTCCAGATCAAAATTTCAGTAGCTAACTGTGAAGAAAATTTGTGTAATGTCCGGACCCGCCGGACAATCAACTGGGACCCTCGGACCCCCAGGGAGAGAATGGGGGACAAGAGACGCGAAGAATGGACAGCAAGTCAAGGAGTCTGATCAAGATGACAAAATTTTATTTTCTCACAGGCAAATATGTACCATTGAAGCAGGAGACTGAGTGGGGTGATCTGGGTGGGCAGTTTTCTCAAGATATCAGGAACTCAGGAAGTTTGGCAGGGCGAGAGCCCCTGTGGTTCTGGGGCTGGGTGGAATTGTTAGGCATCTGGAACCACAAGATGTTATCTATAGACTTTGTTCCGCTCATCCTCTGTAGGCCTCTGTGATTCCGGGATTACAGCTGGAGAGTACCTTGATGGAGGGGAAGAGGTCACAAGGCAGCCTTCTGGAATGTACCCTGAGGCAAGAAGGGAAAGAGGTCACAAGGCAGCCTTCTGGAATGTACCCTGAGGCAAGGAGGGAAAGAGATCACAAGGCAGCCTGCCCCAGGTCCACTCAATGTATTATGCCAAGGTCCGAGATGCTTGCTGGCTATGGTCTTGGCTCCCCACAGTGTGACCAAGTTCCCTGAATGGGGAGACCTGGTGGCACTCAGAGGGAGGATAGCAGGTTACCAAGAAGAGACTTGATACCCTATGAGCATATACAGGGGGAGGAAATCCCCCTCAGTCACAGTCATGGGGGAGGGGAGTACTGGGAAAATGAGAGGGAGGGAGGAATGGGAGGATACAAGGGATGGGATAACCATTGAGATGTAATATGAAAAAAAATTAATAAAATTAATATATATATATATGCTTTTCTGTGCTGTTGTAATTGAGGAATTAAACATTAATACACATGTAAATCGTAAATCTTGTAATTTGGTTATTTTATTAAATATATTAACTACCAACTGCAAATAAATCCTTAATATATGTAGATCTAGATGCCATGTATAACACCTATACCAGAATTTTGGCTTGCTTGAGCATGTGCAGTTCTGCAGGAAATAACAGATTTTATGTGTTCATGTGTGCAACAGCCATGTCATATGCAGAAGTCACCATTTAACATCACTAATTTCCAACTCTGCCTATGATATTCTTTCTTCCTCACATTCCTCAGTATTTCCTGATCCATAGAAAAGCAGGTGTTGCTATAGGTGTCATAATTAAGACTGAGAACGCTATTCTTAGTATTTTGACCAGTTATGTAGATAAAATTTTCAGATATACCAAGCATCATTAAATTGATGTTTCATAATTTATTTAACTATTCCTCTCTATTATTATTTATGTAGTTACTATTATTTTTAGCACTACAAAGTTTTATTTAGAAATCCCTGCCCACATATTTTTGTGAACACGAATAAATATCTCTGTAGCAAAAATAAGATATGAAAGCTATAGTGCCACACTGTTATGTGAACTGTGTACTGTTAAAAATAGTTATTTTTTTATTAAGAATAGATTCTTTTCTCATAGACTATATCCTGAACACAGCTTTCCCTTCCTCCACTCTTTCAAGCTTTCCCTCTGCCTCCTCTCCCCAGATCCACTACCTCTTTGTTTCATTCAGAAAAGAACAGACAAAATTCTTTAAAAACCAACTGGTAGTTTTCCTAGACTTTACTTCACACCAAGTATGCAAACTAATGTTGTTGATATATTAATTCCAGCTTGGCATTAGAAGCACAAGTCTATGGAAAAAAGTTAAGCTTCAGAGCATGTTAATGGGGTGAAAATAATATGTAACCCACTAAATTTTATTCTATATATTTTTAGGGTTGAGCCATACATAAGAGTTGTTAACACTTAGAGGCAAAGTCATGACACACTAACATTTAAGCAGTGAATTATACCCAACATAATGAGCTGCTGATACCAAAAGGACTAAAAAATTCTGAAGAACACTGCAATAACATTTGTAACCTCATTCTGAGATTGAAGAGAATAAATAGTTGGAAGAAAGATTACTTAAGTTTTTGCTTAGCCAATGCATATATTTTGTTTTAAGTACTGATAATCCCATGGATCAAATGTGTTAATGCAACAGAACAGAAATGTAAATATTCTTCCATAGAATCATTTGGGAAGTGCAAGGCATAATGTTAATTCATCATGCATTGCCAATTTTTATTATGCATCATTAAATTAATAACCAAATATTTTCATTATTTTTGAAAACACTTAATTTGTCTAAACAGTACTGACACATTATTATCAAAGTAAAAGCAATTATATAACTCAAAGAAAAGGAGGTTATGTAGTTGGCCCAAGATCAGGATTCAGGTGTAGAATGTGTAATTCAATTATTGAAGGACTGACATGTAATAGGGTTAAAATTAGAGAGAAAATGCTACATAGTTATTTTTGTTTTATTTCCCCATTGTCATCTGTGATTGTTAGCATATTTAGATTTGGAATACTTAAAGATAGTGCATTTATGGTTCAAGGTAATTTGTGCTAGTCCATCTTAATAAGTATCTTGTGTGTTTGTGTATGTGTTGCTAATGAAGTTTGCTAGGTGTCTTAGTGTTTTACTGGTGCAAAGAAACATGATGACCATGGCAACTCTTATAAAGGACAACATTTAATTGGGGCTGGATTACAGTTTCAGATGATTCATCCATTATCCTCATGGTAAGGAGTATGACAGCATGTGGGCAGACATGGTGCTAGAGAAGGAGCTGAGAGATCTACATCTTGATCTGAAGAAGGCAGAAGGAGATTGTGTGATTTACTGGGGACATGGTCAAATGTGAGGCAGGAGAGTACATGAGAAAGTAATACCCCAATCTCCACTCAAAGGTGTAGACTGTTCTGCCCATTGGCTAGATCTGGCTAGGGGTTTAAAGTTTACCACCTGTATTGACCTTGGCTGGTGCCTTAGTTTGAGCAGGACCCCTGGGCCCAAATCAGCCTATAAGAATGTTCTACTTGTAGGTTGCTAGGATCCTCTGAATCCTTCTACTTTGCTATTCTCCCATGCTTCTCTTATCTAGAGTCCCAATAGGATGTCCTCCCCTCTGTCCCAGTTTCCAGGTAAGGGAAGGCTTTCGTGGGACATGCCCCTTGGGCTAGTATGAAGATATAAGTGAGTATATACCATTTGAGTCTTTCTGCTTCTGGGTTAACTCACTCATTATGATCATTTCTAGCTCAATCCATTAATCCACAAATTTCGGGAATTCCTTGTTTTTATTAGCTGAGTAGTATTCCATAGTGTATATGTACCACAGTCTCTTTATCCATTCTTCTACTGATGGACACTTAGGCTGTTTCCATGTTCTGGCTATTATGAATAAGGCTACTATGAACAAGGTTGAGCAAATTTTCTTGTTGTGTGCTGGAGCATTTTCTGGGTATATTCCAAGGAGTGGAATAGCTGGGTCTTGAGGAAGCCCTGTTACAAGTTTTCTGAGAAAGAACCAGATAGATTTCCAAAGTGGCTGTACTAGTTTGCATTCCCACCAGCAATGAAGGAGTGTTCCTCTCTCTCCACATCCTCGCCAGCATGTGGTGTCGCTTTCCCATTTGGATACCCTTGATCTCCTTTTGTTGTCTTATTGCTCTTGCTAGAACTTTGAGTACTATGTTGAAGAGATATGGAGAGAGTGGGCAGCCTTGCCTTCTTCCCGATTTTAGAGAAATTTCCTTGAGTATCTCACCATTTACTTTGATTTTGGCTATTGGCTTGCTGTACATAGCCTTTATTATGTTGAGGAAAGTGCCTTGTATCCCCGATCTCTCTAAAACTTTAAACATGAATGGGTGTTGGATTTTATCAAATGCTTTCTCTGCGTCTAAAGAGATGATCATGTGGTTTTTTAATTTTCAGTTTGTTTATATGGTGGATTACATTGATGGATTTCTGTATATTAAACCATCCCTGCATGCCTGGAATGAAGCATACTTGGTCATGTTGAATGATATCTTTGATGTGTTCTTGTATTCGTTTTGCAAGTATTTTATTTAGTATTTTTGCATGGATGTTCATACGAGAAATTGGTCTGAAATTCTCTTTCTTTGTTGAGTCTTTGTGAGGTTTAGGTATCAAAGTGACTATGGCCTCATAGTATGAATTTGGTAATGTTCCATCCAATTCTATGTTTTGGAGTAGCTTGAAGAGTATCAGTATTAGCTCGCCCTTGAAGGTCTGGTAGAATTCTGCACTGAAACCATCTGGCCCTGGGCTTTTTTTGTTTGGGAGACTATCAATGATTGCTTCTATTTCTGTAGGGGAAATGGGACTATTTAGCTTGTTTATCTGTTCTTCACTCAATTTCGCCAAGTGAAATTGATCAAGAAAATCGTCCATTTCCCTTAGACTTTCAAATTTTGTGGCAAATATGCCCTCAAAGTAGGATCTTATGATTCTTTGTATTTTTCAGTGTCTGTTGTTATGTCTCCCTTTTCATTTCTGATTTTGTTGATTTCAATACTGTCTCTCTGCCTTTTAGTTAGGTTGGCTAACGGTCTGTCTATCTTGTTGATTTTCTCAAAGAACCAGCTCTTGGTTTTGTTGATTCTTTGGACTGTTTTCTTAGTTTCTAATTTGTTAATTTCAGCCCTGAGTTTGATTATTTCCAGACGTCTACTCCTTTTGGGTGTTTCTGCTTCTTTTTTTTCTAAGGCTTCCAGCTGTTTTGTTAAGTTGCTTATGTGCAATGTTTCCAATTTCTTTTTAAAGGCACTTAGTGCTATGAATTTTCCTCTTAACACTGCTTTCAATGAATCCCATAAATTTGGGTATGTTGTACCCTCATTTTCATTGAATTTCAGACACTGCTTGGTTTCTTTCTTTATTTCTTCCCTGACCCATGTGTCATTTAGCAGAGAGTTGTTTAGTTTCCATGTACGTGTAGGCTTTTTGTTGTTTCTGTTGTTGTTGAATTGCAGCCTAAGAGCATGGTGATCTGATAGGATACAAGGTATTATTTCAATCCTCTTGTATCTGTTGAGGCCTGCTTTGTGACCTACGATGTGATCAATTTTGGAGAAGGTTCCATGGGGTGCAGAGAAGAAGGTATATTCTTTCTTGTGTGGGTGAATGGTTCTATAGATGTCTGTTAGATCCATTTGACCCATGGCATTGGTTAATGATGTTATTTCTTGGCTTAGTTTCTGTTTCAATGACTTATCCTTCAGTGAGAGTGGGGTGTTGAAATCTCCCACTATTATTGTGTGGGGATCGATGTGTGGTTTAAGTTTTTTAGCAGATCTTTTACAAATGTGGGTGCCCTTGTATTGGGAGCATAGATGTTCAGAATTGTGATGTCATCTTGGTTGACTTTACCTTTGATGAGTATGAAGTGTCCTTCTGCATCCCTTTTGATTAATTTTGGATGAAAGTCTACTTTGTTCGATATTAAAAAAGCTACGCCAGCTTGCTTCTTGTGACCATTTGCTTGAAATATTTTTTTCCAACCTTTTACCCTGAGGTAATACCTATCATATGTGTGAAATGTGTTTCTTGAATGCAGAAGTATGTTGGATCTCGTTTATGCACCGATTCACTTAGTCTGTGTCTTTTTATTGGAGAATTGAGAACATTGATGTTGAGAGATATTAACGACCAGTGACTGTTAAGAGTCTTAATTTTGATGTTGTTTCCAATCGAGCATTTGTGTGGTTCTGGTTTTGCCATGATATAGTTATCTATTTCCTGAGTAGTTTTGGTTGTAGCTTGACCCTTGGGATGGAGTTTTCCTTTTAGTACCTTCTGTACCTTCTGTAAAACTGGATTTGTGGATAAGTACTGTTTGAATTTGTTTTCGTCATGGAATATTTTGTTTTCTTCATCAATGGTTATTGATAGTTTTGCTGGGTAAAGTAGTCTGGTCTGGCATCTGTGGTCTCTCAGGGTTTGCAGGGTCTCTGTCCAGGATCTTCTGGCTTTTATGGTCTCTGCTGAGAAATTGGGTGTAATTCTGATAAGTTTGCCATTAAATGTTGTTTGGCCCTATTCCCTTGCAACTTTTAATATTTTTTCTTTGTTCTGTACGTTTTGTGTTTTGATTATTATGTGACGGGCAGTTTTTCTTTTCTGGTCAATTCTATTTGGTGTTCTATAGACCTCTTGTATGTTTATAGGCATCTCTTTCTTTAGATTGGGGAAATTTTCTTCTATGATTTTGTTGAAAATAGTTTCTGGGCCTTGGAGTCTGATATCTTCTCTTTCTTCAATGCCTATTATCCTCAGATTTCTTCTTTTCACGGTGTCCTTAATTTCTTGGATGCTTTGTGTCAGGAGTTTTCCAGATTTGGCAGTTTCTTTAATGGTTGCTTCAAGATCTGTGATTGTATCTTCTAGACCTGAGATTCGTTCTTCCATCTCTTGAATTCTGTTAGAAAAGCTCACCTCTGTGTTGTTTGCCTTCTTCTCTGAGGTCTCACATTCTTGTTTTTCTTCTGTCTGTGTGTTTATTATTGAATCCATTTTCGTCTTCAGATCTTGAACTGATTTTTTTATTTCTTTCTTATGATTGTTTGTATATTCCTGAGTTTCTTCCATTGCCTCTTTATAGGTCTTCAGAGTTTGAACCGTTTTATTTATTTCTTTCATCTCGTTGTTTGCATTTTCCTTAAAATTTTCCAGTTCCACTCTATGTGCTTCTTTTTTGTCTCTTTCCTGTTTGGCTGCGTCTTCCTGAATTTGATTACGAATTTTATTTGTTTCTTCCATTAATATCCTCAGTACTAAGGATTTGAGGTCATATTCTTGTATTTGCACTGTATTTAAGTTCTCTGGGTTGTTTTCTTTGGGATATCTGGAAACTGGAGACGCCATGTTGTTTTGGGATTTTTTGCATATGCTTTTACGATGTCCTTTAGATATCTTACCGTCTTTGATTTTTTTGGTAGCTTCCAGAGTTGAATGGAGGGGGTCTGATGATAGATTCACTTGTTTTCTCATGATTTCTGTAGGCAGGAAGCTCTGATACTTCACTGGTGTGGATGGCAGGAGGTTAGCCCTGGCGTTTTGGGCTCTCACAGCCAGTATTCCTCAGCTCTCCTGTGTTGTGGGTCCTGCAATCGTTCTGGGTCTCTGAATGAGCGTTGGGTCAGGCCTACGTATCCACAGCCTTCTGAGTTCCCTGTCAAGTCCAGCCAGGGACACTGGGCCCGAACCACATGCCGTGCTCAGCTAGATTCTCAGTGCCTGAACTGTCTGCCGAGCTCAGCTAGGGATTCTGGGCCCAAAATGCACACAGGGTCCAGCCAGAATTTTTGGACTGGGACTGCGCAACAATTTCAGCTAGGGGCTTTTGGCCCAAAGTGCATCTGTGGTCAGTTATTGACTCAGGGCCCGAACCGTCTGCTCAGCTCAGCCAGGAATTCTGGATTCAAACTGCACACTGTGTCCAACCAGAGCCTTAGAGCCGGGACTGTGCTAAAAGCTCCATTAGAGTCTCTGGGCCCCATCTGTCTGCCAAGCACAGTAGGGACTCAGGCCCTAAACTGCACGCTGAGCTCCACCTGAGTCTCTGGGGTGGAATTGTGCACCGAGCTCTGCCAGGGACTATGGACCCACACTGCATGCTAAAATCAGCCCGGGACTCTGGGCCTATACTGCGTGGATAATCCAGCCAGAGCCTTGGGGCCGGCGAGCCTGTGCGCACAGCTCAGGTAGAGACTCTGGGCCTAATCTGCCCAGCAAGTCCAGCTAGGGCCTCTGGGCTGAGTCTGCGTCAGTGCCCCAGAACTGCCCACTGAGCTAAGTTAGTGTCTTGGGTAGAACTGCTTGTTGAGGTGAGCTGGTGCCTATGGTGGAACTGAATACTCTGCCCAGCCTGTGTCACAGCAGAACTGGGGCTGCACTGAGATGGTGCCTAGGGTAACACTGAGTGCTCCGCCCAGGCTGTGTCACAGCAGAACTGTGGCTGTGTTGAGCTGGTGCCTAGGGTGGAACTGAACACTCTGCCCAGCCTGCGTCACAGCAAGAGAACTGCTGCTGCACTCAGCTGGTGCCTTCGGTGGAACTGAGCGCTGCACCCAGCCTGTGTCACAGCAGGAGAACTGCTGCTGCACTGAGCTGGTGCCTCTGGTGGAACTGAGCGCTGCACCCAGCCTGTGTCACAGCAGGAGACCTGCTGCTGCACTGAGCTGGCTCCTCGGGCAGAATTTCTTGCTGGGCTGAGCCAGCGTCTCCACGGCATTGCGCACGGAGCTGATCCCGGGACTCTGGGGCTGAACTGTCCTCCGAGTCCAGTTTGGGTCACAAGGCACCACGCAACCCAAATCCTGTCCTGAGTCCCCTCTCCCGCAGGAACTCCCACCGGCCACCACACCAATCGCCTCCACCAGAAGGCTCTGAGCTTCAAACCTCAGCCACTGCCACTGCCTACACTGGTGCCACTGGTGCCGCCGCTGCTGCTGCTGCCTCTGCCGCTGCTGCTCCGATCTGAGAAAATCTGCGCTCCTCCCGTGTGCAGGGGCATGCAGGTCCTCTACACCCTGGTCCCTCCGAACCGTGGAGCACTCCTGCTGCAGTGGTGTGGGGACCTTGGTGTTCCTGGCTCAGAAATCTGTACAATTCCCTGAATTGTTCACTGGAACTTCCAAACACTGTGCACACTGCTCACCACCATCTTGGATCTCCCACATTATATTATTGAGTGAACAATACTTAGAGTTAAAACATTCCAGTGTGACTCTAGAATCTGCAACTAATAAGTTCTAAGTTATATGTAATAACAGAGAATTATATTTATCTTTAGATTGTATGGCATCAAGACATCTACATTAATGCCTGTTGTAGTAAGGCAATGATTGGCTAACTAAGGCACAAGAATGAGTTGGAGTACTTGCTAATTGCAAATTACTACTATTTTCATTCAGTAAATCTAAGGCTAAAACTTGTTTCCATGAAGTTCTCTAAAAGTCACCATAGGAGTCACATGTCAAAAAATACTGGGCATTGTTTAACATACATAATGAAGGACTATATCTATCCCATGACATAAACATTCCTTATTTCCTATTTGAAGGTATAGCTAAAGAATTTGCCAATACCTGGTAAAATAATTTAATTTCTCACAATTTATCTCATCTGGAAGATATTCAAGCTCCTTTCAAAAGCAAAAGATAAGAACCACATTTCAAATATTCCACTTTTGTGTAATTCTTATCTGACTGCATATGCTCATATTTGGGAGAGAAAAATAGTTTTAACTATTGTGTAAAAGCATTTTATTAAATTTAAATGTGTATATTTTAAGAACCATTATTCTGTAATTGAAGAAAATTGGAGTCACAATAGTGTTATTATTTTAGATGATGTTTTTATTTTTGCTACTGCTTACATCCTTATCTTTCAGAATATTCTAAGAGAGCTTTGTCACATTTCAACATGGAGAAGCAAGCTTAAAAACAACCCTAAATCTTATGGGATTTCCTTTTGAATATTTCCATATGGTTGGTGCTGTCCACTAGTATGTCACAGTAAGAAAATTACTTAGATTTGTTTTCTAGTTTAAATGATAAAAATGGAGTCAAAAGTAAGCTAATCTGCATGTGTTTGACATGTCCAATAGCTCATATTTATTCATATATTCCAAAGGAGGTTCTGGAATGATAATCACAAGCACCAATAATAGCTATATGAATTTAAAAATACATACAAGAGAAGTGTACTACAGAGCCGGGGTGATAAGGAGAGGCAATCTATGCCCAGAGCATAATGGAAGCCAACCTAGTGTGGAGTAAAACACTGAAGCAAAATTAAGAGTCTTACCATATGAAAATACATCACATTATGACTGTCAAGACTTTTAATATCAAAATGAAACTCTCCACACATGATTTTGATGTTAATGGTAGTTTTGTTTCAAAAGTTCATTCACAATGAAGTAAGGGTAATAAAGGAGTTGAGTAATAGGAGACTGGTTAAGCAGAAAGGTCATGATCATAAAATTATTAATATGATAATGAATACTGGAAAGTTTGTAACACATAAAAACAAAAACAAAATCACTGAAATATACTGTCCCAGACATGAGGCTGGTCATAGAGTCTTTGCCTGACATAGTTCTGGAGACCTCAAACTGTCCAGAATTATCTCTAGTCATCAAGAACAGCTGTTGAGACTGTGCTTAACAAAATTCCAAAGATCTACGGCTGATCACAACTTCCCTTAAATATTATATATGATCCAGGTGTAATTTTGCCTTAAGATTACTTTGAAATCTGCTTCTTCTTCTAAAACTGCCTTTCTATTTCTCACTTTGACTGTGAACCTTAATGAAATTCACACAGGGAACACTTTTTCCCACAGAGAATGTTGAAAGAAGGCATCTAGCCAAAGGCTTGAGACAATAAGAGAGTTTTTGTTCTGACTGGGAGTAAGTCAAGGTTTTTTTTTCTTTATTAAAGAACATTTAGCTATACAGATAATGGGATATATCTGAAGAAAATAAAGGACATGCAATTGGAAGGGGGATATGTTGTGGGGGATTGATATAGAAACAAAGTTTAGATATGATTATAATACATTATATACAAATGAAAACATTTTAAAATAAAATGAAAAGTAGTTGTTTACATTTTTTCTCTTTTATGTCCTTTAGAAAATAAAGAACTGGGAGTAAAAGATCTGATAGCTCTGATCTTGAAGAAGATGATGTTAAGCTGAGTAGAAACAGCATGTGGGGCATTTCTTGTGAAAATATGAGAGAGATGATTACCCATAGCAGCACAGTACAATGAAACATTTGTATAGCCAAGTATGAAAGGAATAATTTGTATATTTTATTGATTAATATATAATCTCACAATATCATAATGGAAACTGAGAGGCTAGAATTTAAAAACCAGGATTGTAAAAAATGATTAAAACAAAGTAAGAACTTTTCCAGCATCTTCTCATACAAGTGGTCATGAGACCATGTGAACTGTGTAACACCAATGATATTTACTAGAAGAAAAGGACTGCCTCAAAGAATAACAGCTTTTTTCAAGAACAAGACAGAAAGGATGAAAGGGAGGGAGGGAAAGAGAAAGGAAAGGAAGAAGGAGCGAGAGAGACAGGTTGAAGCAACTACTCTATTTCCTTGGAATTAAAGAGAAAGACATTCACAGTAAAAAGAGACAAGTAGTTTAAACAACTGTTTTAAATTATGGTCACCAGAACTCAGAATTTGTGAGACATTTCAGTACAAATGTCACAGTATTTAAAATAAGTCTACACTTTGCATTTATAAACTGATTAAATTTCTACCTGCTTCACCTTCTATTTCAGATTTTTTCTAAACACGTTAGTGGTATCTGAATATAGTTTTATCAATATATTTATTAACTCCTGAAAAATAGTCCACATGAAGTTGAAATAGAATGCACAAGCCAAAACTGAAGCTTAGTGTCAAGATCTAGATCATAAAGTTTCTGTATCACATAATCCTTGCATTACACAAATTTTCAATAAGATTTATTTATACATATAGGCAAGAATATTTTCATGAATGTGTGAATCAGATTTGTCATAGGTAAATTGAGAGTGTCATAAAGCCAAAAGTCAGTTATCTAATAAATAATACATGTGTTTGAAATTTCCATTCTTCCCTCAACAAGATGAACTTTATTTAGGTTGTCTAAAGCATACAATACTTTGAATATATATTTTTAGTAATGAAGGCATCTGTTTCTGAAAACACAGCAGTGCACAGATTTTGAATGTAATCAAAGGAACTAGAATATGAATTCTTGTGTGGGTACTGAATGCAGTACTTTTAAGAAACTGATTACTATAAATGTAGATGTCTCAAAAATACTTGACATTGGAACTTTAGCTTTTACTTTAATGTATTTTTGTGAAATTTTAACAAAACAAGTTCTATAACAATATGTTTAGTGTTATTATGAAATTATCCATGTGTCTTAAAGTGAAATGAGAAAAAATATTTAAAATATTAATTGCTGTAAACTTTTAGTTATATATAAGACTAGAGAAAAGTGTGTGGATGTGTGCATGTGTGTGCAAGAATGTGTGTATGTGTTTGTGTGTGTGTGTGTGTGTGTGTGTGTGTGTGTGTGTGTGTTTATATCCACTAAATAATCCTGTAATCAATGATAAACTAATACCTGGGATGGCACAATTCCCATGCCATGGTTTTTGATATTATCTTCTACCTAAAGGAAACAGGGATAATTTTTGAAGTGAGTGGTTATGATATAAGAAAATTAAGATGCACCTGGAACATAATTTGTCCTCTAATGCATAAATACTTTTTAAAATTTTGAAACAGAGCAAACATCATGGAAACCAGTTCCTGAGATTTGATGAGGTTCCAGTGGCCAAAAAAGTGACATTTCTAATGTTAAAATAAATAACGATGAATTATGTAATTAATAACTCACTGGAAATTATAAGAAAATTAATATAGAATATGTTGTAAATAAGTAAGTATATAAACAAAGTCGTGTCCCTCAAATATTATATACTTTGTGTTCATTCAAACTTATCTTTTTCTTGCTTCTAACTCTCAAATTGAGTGATAAATCTGTGCTACCAGAATCCTATCAAGAATGATTATTAGTAACAGTGGATGAATTTTACAATTTTACAAGGTAGAAATCTAAAGAGATAATAACACTCACCTTGAATGAGTGAGTGAGTGAGGGGAATTAATTAGGAATTATCATGAGGAAACACCAGAAACTACAACCAAGATAATTGGCCTACAATACTGAAAACTACCAAAGTAAAAAAAAAAAAAAAAAAAAAAAAAAGGGAAGACCAAGAAAATACAAGCTGAGGGAGACTGAATAAATGTCAATTAATGTAATCTATTATTCAGAACTGTATTCTTCCTGGATAAATGACAATTACTAAGAGGATATTTGACAAAAAGGTAAAGCAACTTTCAAGTATGACATGGCTAAACTACGTCAAAGTTAAATTCATTAGCTTGTGATTGTAGAAAATATGTAGCAAAATATTCAGTAGGAGCATAACATTAGGTCAATACTACTTACAATTTCTTAACTTTAGAAATGTTTTGTCATCTATCAGCATTTTTAATAACTTTAAATGTGTAAAACTTCTTATGTGAACTCAAAAGTCGTGTGATGTCAATATTATTATACTAATTATTTTGAAATATTTTTTAAAATGAGAGGGCTCGTAAAATGTCCCTTGCAAAAATGTATATACTTGAAGTGCTCATGTTGTGCAAGATATGATAATAACATTATATTTTCTTGGATATTCATATCAGAATGCAAACAGTCTTTAAAATCCACACAAAAGCACTAAGAATAAAAAAATGATAATGCTAGAATTACCAGAAAATACAGAGTTTTGTTGGAAATGCTAAAGAGAAGAAGGAATGTGGAGTTTACCCACCCTGAGAACTATCGAATATGACAATAGAAGTGTTGAGATATATTTCAGTTCTTCATTTCTAATAAGTATGGTTGAGGTAGACGAAATTCAATATGATATAAGATGAATGATCTCAGAACAGAAATTCAAATGACCTCTCAGTGGAAGTTCTGACCTAGGAAACTATTGATGAGTTATCTAAGGAAGCAGCAGATAAGGTATATAAAAGAACATTTGAAGAAAAATCATATATAATCAGGAAATCAGATGATCATATAAGACCTAGGCAAATATAATCACATAATTGTGCATAGGATTTAGAGAATCTTGTGCTGGGGGGCTTCAGTTTTTGTAAGATAGATATGAAAAACTACAACAGTTTTAAACTAAAATGGAAACATACCTGTACCACAACAAAATAGAAATTTCAAACAGTTGTGACTCCATAGGAAGGGTGAAAGATGCAAAAACCCATGAACTATAAATAACTAAAGCTAGTATTAATTGACTTTAGGTTTGCTCAGGTATCATCAAATGCTAAAAACAACTAAAACCTTCAGTTAGAAATTTGGTGATGACAGGGCAAGAAATATTGAATAGAAAAGCAATAAAATTTCAATTTTGTGATGACAGAAATTCCACTAGACTTTAGTGGTGGAACTTTGAAAATCATCACTTAAACTTAGAGAAAGGATACATTTTTATATATATAGAAAGAGAGAGAGAGAGAGAGAGAGAGAGAGAGAGAGAGAGAGAGAGAGAATATGTAATTTTCTGACACTATGTGTATGGCAATAACTTTGGTAAATGGCAACATTGTTACTATTTTATCATGAGGATTTAGAGAAGTAATCCTCACAAAGATAATGGGTGGAAACACTTATACAAGATTTTGCTTTGGGGGTTAATTTTTCTGTGATTTTCAAAAGAAGGTAGAAAAACAGAAGAGACAAAATTTTTCACCTTTATTCCCCTGTGTTAAAGATGTAACTTACAGAAGCTCTTTAGATTCTAGGTGGAAAGAGATGTGCATATAGCAAGAAATTTGCAAAGTCATATGCTAGTAATCAGTAGGTGGTATTTTTTTTAGTCTGGCTTCTGTACCTAGAGTATTTGTGTCTTATGGGAATGATAACTTATCCAAACTCATGAGAAGTTGCGGTACAAAAGACTTTTTAGTGATATTCAAAGTAGATACAAGGGTGTTGTAACAATGATAGTTATCTGAAGAAAAGAAACTGCAGATCCTGATGAAAGGTACAGGGAGACTTGGACTGGAAAAACATACAAGTGACTGGCTCCAAGTATTTGAGTTTACAAGAGCTTTTTATTCTTGCTAGTAATCAGAATGCATAATTGATATGTCTCTTAAATGTGCACCATAGAGCTGGAGAAATAGCTATCTCTATTTGCACAAATACTAGAAATTCTGTACCAAAAGGGAGTGGCTTTGGAAATCTTAACCCAAACACCATTTTTCAAAGGTTTTGGCAGTAGAAGACATGAAAACAAGCATTGGCAGATGATTGGGAATCCAGGTGTACCCATTCTTAGCACAGGCTTTCAAGTAAAGGGAAACATAATTCCTTACCAAGTGAATAAACTATTTTTGTATGTTAAAAAAATTATGGTTTAAATAGTTTAAACTCTTGCTATGTATCTACATATACATGCTAATGTATGTACATATATGTGTGTGTATAATATCATTTGTTACATCATCAAAAATTGAAATGCTTTGGTATACATACATAATATGTATATATGCATGTAATGATAAAAATAAGAGATCAGCTCTTCTCATCTTGATCTATTAACCCACTGTAATCCTAATAAAACTTCATAAATATTAACAAATTATGAATAAACTCTTGAAATGGTAATGTCTGGGATAACAGAAAACAAGGATTGAACACTTCTTTCTTACTACAATGTTATATAATTAAAATTATAATTCATTTGCCTTACTTGTATAAGGACTCAGACATCTTGTAGTAGACAATGCTTATGAAGAATGTCACAGACAGAAAGGAAGGAGGCATGACTTATAGCAGAGTATCCTGGAAAGACAAGGTAAATTTATAGTCCTCTAATTTCACTCCTTTCCTTCCCTTGAAACAGACATTTGAAAACTAGAAGAAAGGAGAGAGTATGAGGTATCTGGATAATTACTCCAAAGTGAACACTTCTTGTTGCCCCTAATAATTGTATTGTATTACATTACTCCTAATGTAATACACAGAGTTTTAAAACTGATCATCAAATTATATTCTACCACAGCACCTTCAAGGAGTACACTCATCAAGTTGAATAGTTGTTTGTTTAAAATAGTCCATTGCTCCACCCACTACAATTTGAGAATTTCAGAATAATGTAAAGAAAAGTTATATGTATTTCCCCACTAGTATGTAATGAACACATAGCTTAATTTTTAAGTAATCACATAGGGATAGTTATAAAACCAATACATTATCAAGTAAACAAGAGTTTGACATTTTTATCTATCTTAAAATATTGTATGTTTTGAAAGAACATAGAATGTATTCGTTATTGTTTCTGAATGTTAGTACATACAAGCTAATGAAAGGTTAATTAAAATAATACCTATCATTTAAAGTAAAATAAAAATAATATTTTCTCACTTAATATTGGAAAAGTTAACAGGTTTTCAGCAATCATTTGATTAAGAGGAAATCAAAGAACTTAGAGTGTTGGTTAAGATGCAAAAAGTTTTGTCACTAATCCAAAAAGGAGAAAGGTTTTACCCTAGGTTTGGCTCTGAAGTGAAACTAATATTATATTTATCTAACACTGGATTCATTATAAATTTTTAGCTAATGTTCAAGAGATATTTTTCAGTTTATGATCTTTACAAAGATTATTCATTAAGCCTTTAAAGTATAAACAAAAAAGAAGTGAGCCGAGAGAGAATACCAAGTCAGTCTGGCAGTTCCTGTGACCACTTGCTAAAGATCCAAACAGCTAATATCACCTAGTATATATCAAACTATATCCCCATTATCAAATATAATACATTGCATAGTTTTCTTGTTATGGCGATATATGATATAATTGGATAGGATGATATCATTGTAAGAATAGATGAAATCTTATTTTTTATATATTAAATTGATAGTGGACAGCATATGACAATGAACATCAAATTGAACAAACATAGTCATAAAACACTATTTCTTCTCAAAAGTACTTTTTGTTATGACAAATTCCAAAATGGGTTGAAAAATCACATGTTGAAGTACCAATTCTTCTCTTCTGTGAGTTTTGTAACTCACATATACTTTATTATGATAATATGTACTTCTAATTCATAAATAAAAGGTAAACAAATCTATTTCAGATATCAAGATTTAAGATATGTTTTATTTTTGATTATATATATTGGTATCTGTGTGTCAATATATATGCCTGTGTGTCAGTATTTGTAGGTTCCACAAGGCCAGAAGTTATTAGAGTCCTTGGAGCTGGAGTTACAAATTAGTGTGATCCATCTGCATAGGTTCTGTGACATGAACTCTGGTCTACTGCAAGAGCAGTTGAGCAATATCTCCATCCCCTTATAAAGTCTTTTCTATTTAGCCCTTCTGTCTTCATTTTAATGTATGTATCTCCAATCTACTATTTACTACTGCCAATACAGACATCTTTTAATGGTGTCTTCCCTGAAAACAAACATACATATGACATGTAACATTATGTTAACTGAGGTTATAGCTAGAGATGTAGAATCCTCTACTTCCTCCTCAAACTCCTCCTACCTTGGCCGGCAGGAAGTCTAGCCTTATTATATCCTCTGCTCCACAATTGGCTATAAGCTGCTTTACTGACATACCAAGGGACAACTGAGGAGCAGTGTTATCACAATGTTGAGATTGGTGATTCTCAGACCAACGACTGAAACCAGATATGAGGTGTACAGAAATTAGTGTTTGAATTACATAAGGCATACCCTTATGCCTACAGAAGGGATTTGAGGGAAAAACGGAATGTAGAAATGTAATTATATTATAATCTCAAAAAGAAATATTAATAATTATTCAAAGGTGTATGTCTGAGTTTGATATTTTATTGCTTAGAATATGTTCAAAGTATCCGTATTCTATGAAAGAAAAAAATCATCAGATCAAGTTAGTGTCTACTTCTCCAAATTAATTTCAAACTGTACTGAATTATTTTAATCCTTGTTTAACTGGTAGAGATGTTTACAAAACATGATTTTCATTGGAAGTCTGGACTGAATCATATTATAGTAGACATGCTATGTCTAACCTGAGGTGCCAGAATAAAATCAGATTTTCAACGGAAAATTTGTAATAGCATTAAGGACATATAACAAGGGGATTCATTGAGGCCATATTTTAATTGAGAAGTAGAAAGTTATGTTTGAGCAGAGGGAAAACCTGATTAGCAATGCTTTGCAAATGATATCTTAAAAAATTCATCAGAAATAACTGCAATTCGATTTGCAGTATCTCATAGCTTCCTCAAGATGAGGGAAAGGCATTGTATTAAAATACAAAATTAATAATAGGTATGTTTTCTTAAAATATAAGGAAAATAATTGATGAACTTATAATTCTAAACAATCAAAAATTTTGATGGCATAACAAAATAGAATTTTTCACAATGGTGTAAACAAGTTGGTGTTGTAGTTCCCTCAAATACTCCTCCAAGCCCAAGACATAAGTAACTTTTCTAACATAAATGGTCAAGCAACTATAATAAAAATGATTATGAATAACGCTATAAACATTTGAATACAAGAGTTTCTTTAATCTCTCAGTCATTAAAATTCTTGGCACACAAATATAAGGACACGACTTCAGATCCTCAGTAAACATATGAAAATGGTTAGTGAACTGCAAGGAAACACACACCTGAAATTCTATTATTGCAGAGATGGAGACAGGAGGATACATGAGGTGTTTTTGCCAGACAGTCTAGAAAAATTGTTAAAATTTGGGGATAAGTAAAAGAATCTGAGTGACTGAAGAAGAAACTCAATGTAGAGTTTGGGTCTTAACATGCATACGCACAAATACACACATACGTGAACACACAGTCATAAACACATACACACACATACAAAGAATTTCTCAAAAAACTTACTAATGAGTATTGAAAAGTGTATAGTGAGTGTTGAAAAACAAATTATACTTTAATTGAAAAAAATGAGAGAAAAATGTATACATAACTAAAACTCTATATAATTGTGAAAAATTGTTATGATGACAAGTAGAATCTGAGAAGCAGGCTTGGGAAACAAGGGTTCTGCATAAAAAATGACATGTAGAAAGAATATGCTAAAAGATACATATACAATGAAGAAACAACACTATAGACATGAATTAATTATTCACAGAATTTCAGTACAAAACCTCATCAACATGATGACTTAAATAACAAAATATTGGAAAGTTCCAAGGTGGCAGCAGCCAGCGCATACCATGTCTGAGTGGCAGAAGGTCAGAGGCTATGGATCAGGTGAATAACTTGAAGGCTGACTCCAAAACACCAAATTTACCTTTTCCTGAATAAGAGAGAACATCCCTGGAGGTGGGAATATACAGTTTCAGACACCTGCAGCCATCTTCCTGGTCCAGAAGCTGCACTCACCCAGCATATTCTGCAAACCGCAGTTCCAGGGGCAACTCCACTACAGTAACCAGACCTCGGATTCATCCAGCTTCCCTGAGGGCAGTGCCTGAAAATGTGGAACAGAACCCAACCTCCAATACACAGTTCGACTGGTCCCCTCGTAAAGGCTAGCTGGACAATAGGAGTACAGTGTTCTTGGTCCCCGGCAGCACAGTTTCTTTTCTGCTAGAAAGCTGTATGGCTAACTCAGTAACACCAGTTCCCCTTAGTGTTCCTCCAAATCCCTTCCCCCATGATAAAAACGACTCTGGACTTTAGAGATATATAGACCCAGCCTTCAGTTCAGCTCTACTCATTGTCTTGGGGAGAACAGGAGGACTTAACTGGATCACAAGGACATGGAAAACCCAGTAGGTTCTGGGAACAAACAGCCAATGCTGCAGAAAATGAGATAAAGGTTAGTGTAAGAACACAATCAACAACAACCAGAGTAATATTGCTCCACCAGAAACTCCAACAAACACTGGATATTCTAATGCAGCTGAAACACAGGGAAATAACTTTAAATCTATGTTTATGAAGTTGTTAGAGACATTTAAAGATGAAATTAATAAGCCCCTAAAAGAAACACAGGAAAATACAAAGAGATGCCATCAAAGACATATAGGAAAATAGAATCAAACAGATGAAAGAAATGAATAAAACTGCTCAAGAAATTAAAATAGAAATAGAATCAATAAAGAAAACACAAACTGAGAAATTCCTGGAGATTGAAAACTTAGAGAAGAGAACAGGAACCACAGAAGTACGCATCAACAGCATAAAAGAGATGGAGCAAAGAATCTCAGGCATAGAAGATACAATTGAAGAGATCGATTAATCTGTCAAAGAAAATATTAAAAAAATAAACTCCTGACCAAAAACAGCCAAGAAATCAAGGGCACCATGAAAAGGTGAAATCTAAGAATAACAGGAATAGAAGAAAAAGAATAACCCAGGCTCCAAGGGCCAGAAATATTTTCAAAAAAATTATAAAAGAAAACAGAACACCAAATACACTAGACCAGAAAAGAAATTCCTTCTAGCACATAAAAATAGAAACACTAAATCTACAGAAAAAAGATAAAAATATTAAAAGAGGCAAGGGGGAAAGACTAAGTAACATATAAAGGTTGACTTAGCAGACTTCTCAACAGAGACCATGAAGGGACTGGGCATACAGACACTAAGAGACCACAGATGTCACCCCAGACTATTATACCCAGAAAAGCTTTCAGTCACTATACATGAAGAAATCAAGATATTCCATGACAAAACCAAATTTTAAACAATGTCAATGCACCAAACAAACCCTTCAGAAGATACTAGAAAGTAAAAGTCCAACCCTATGAGGTCAACTACACCCAGGAAAACACAGGATATAGCTAACTTCACAACAGCAAAACAAAAAGGAGACAAATGCACAAACACACTATCACCATCAACATGACAAAAAAGGAACTAACAATCATTGATATCTAATATCTACTAACATCATGGACTCAACACTCCAATAAAAAGGCCAAGGCTAACAGAGTAGATGTGTAAACAGGATCCAACATTCTGCTGCACAGAAGAAACACATCTCAACAACAAAGAGAGATATTAATTCAGAATAAAGAGCTAGAAAAAAAGGTTTTCCAAGCAAATGCAACCAAGAAGGAATCTGGGGTAGCCATCATAATTTAAGGATAACAGACTACCAAGAAGAGACTTGATTCCCTATGAGCATATACAGGGGGAGGAGGTCCCCCTCAGTCACAGTCATAGGGGAGGGGAGTAAGGGGAAAATGGGAGGGAGGGAGGAATGGGAAGATACAAGGGATGGGATAACAATTGAGATGTAACAAGAATAAATTAATAAAATAATAATAATTATTATGATAAATAATTATAATATTTAAAATATATTTTAAATTATTATTTATTATTATTATTATTATTATTATTATTATTATTATTATTATTATTATTATTATTATTATTAT